>CM049408.1:23547500-23637500 GCA_026929865.2 Hyperoplus lanceolatus | reverse complement strand
TTAGTTAGTTCACTTTAACCAGGAAGTTGGTTATTGCTGACCTGTAACCAGTTGAAGCTCCGCTAACCTTAATGAAGAAGTAATTTTATCCCTAACCATACCCAAGTTGTTTTTGTGCCTAAGCGTAACCAAACCTCAACAATAGTAAAATCAGTTGTTTTTAAATGCAGTTGTCCTCCTGTTTATTGTGATATCAGAAAACACTTGCGTTTGTAGTTCTTGCAGGCTGCATGTACTATCAACATAGTTTGTCTTTTAATTTGGAGAACTTGTCGCTCCGCGGAAACGTTTATTTTTGATTGTTTGCTGTGTTTGAAACATGAACTGACCTTATCCTACAAAAAAAAGGGGGGGGGGGGGGTAGTGGACACAGGGCTTTTGGAGGGCATGGCCTCCCTGTCTGGCTAGGTGAGGCAGCTTATTGCTGGGGGAGGAATGCTGTGGTTTCTCCCCCCGTCCACCCAGGGGACATGAGAACAGGACAGCTGGTTGTTGTTTTACAATCCCCCTGAGATTCCCCTCACTGCCTATCACAGCAATAAATAGACTAAAATCACTGAAAAGTATTCAGATTATGACATCACGTCGAAAACCACCAGTCTTGTGTGTTTTCTTTTGGTGTGTGGAGATGCTCTCGCCCATGTCTGAAGTACGTAAGACCTCCTTGTCTGTGTGTGTGTGTGTGTGTGTGTGTGTGTGTGTGTGCGTGCATGCGTGTGCATTTGCTTGTGCACATCTTTACTCTCCCAAACGCCTCCGTATGATACAGACTTCCCACAGAGATCTTGTGCTTTGACAGGGAAGGTGAAAGGAGTGTGGGCGAGTTTTTTCTTCTGGCTGTGGAAAATGGCGAGGCGAGTTTTATGACCCATGTTCCCTGTCCTCCTGTAAAAATCACACCAGCCGTTTTCCAGCGTTGCAGCATCATCGGCGGCCCAGCCAATGAAAACAATGGAGCGTGTGGAGAAGAAACAAGGCAAACAAAAAGGGAAGAAAAAAAATGCCTTTTGGACTGAAATACCAGCAGGTCGACTTTATGTATATACATCATCCTTTCCCTTCTCATCAAACTCTAAGGTAGACCCCCTTACCTACTTTCTCTCGAACACACACACACACACACACACACACACACACACACACACACACACACACACACACACACACACACACACACACACACACACACACACACACACACACACACACACACACACACACACCTTCACCTTAGAAAAGTTCTCATGGGTTTTCAGTGGCAATCCTACCTGGCAATCTTCCAAAGCGCTCTGCAGGCACTTTGTTTTGCAGGGGGGGGGTGTCTTTTGGGTCAAGCCCAACAGAGATGCATCGATATAGGGACCCACCACGCGTGGGTGGGTAAAGTGGGCAGAGTTTTGTAATTACATATTACAAAAGGAAAGCTGCCAGCCTACCCTGCCTTAGTCCTAATTGTGATTGTCAAACTCTCTATTGAATTACGCGTAGAGAGAGAAAGAGAGAAGGAGAAGGCATGTCTTTGCTAAGCCTTGAAGATGAGAGGGCAGGAAATGCCAAAGTGGCTGTCCTGTGAGGTCCTGTCTGTAGAGGTCCAATGAAGACATGCATTGTGTGTATGATTCATATGCCACACTGTATTAGCGTACAACAAGGGCTGAGAGGAGGCAGATTGGCTTGGAACGCTAGAGGAGAGGGACAAGGCATTTGTATTCTCCTGCGCTGGTAATAGATGGTAACAAGGGTGATTTGCACAGCTTAATCAAAACCAAGGGATTCTGACGTTGGAAGTTTAATGCATCTTAAAATGATGAAGCTTTTCGGCATGTTTCGCATCCAAGCCCACTGCAATCCATTTGCTTTCTCAGGAGACTCAGTCACTCGAGGTAACATGACGAGTTAGTTAACCTGCGAGAGCGTGCTTGAACCCTAATGCGCTGCAGATGTAGCCATCTTGGAAGTCACACATTTTATTGAAAGCTTGCTGCACTGCTGCTTTGCTGTTTCTCGATCCTTTAAAGCTAAAGTGTGTAACTTTTTCATATCGATGACTGTCCTTTACATTCAAGCTATTGCCAAAGGAATTGACACAATGTTTTTTAAGCCCATCAGCTCCACAAAACTCTGAATTTCTCAGTATGTCATGTTTACAAACTGTTGCCGTTTGGTGACATGGTTCGCAGGATCTCAGGTGGACAGGAAGTGATGTAAAGTTAGGAACTATAGCTTTAAGAGAAATGCTTAGAGGTAGAGAATGGATATTGTGCCTATCTATCTGGGGATGTAGGGAATGATGTTGCACTTTGATCAACGCACACAGGTTTTGCGTTACAACACCACAACCGTTATTTGAGAGCATTTAACTAAGAACAGGCTGGGAGCCGCTAAGCCAGCACTAATGCAGGATAGGTGCAAGATGGACGCATGATAGGGGACTCCTGTTAAGGCTTCCAATGGACATGCCTGCCAGGCAGCCACATTACTCATGTAGTTGGAAGGTCTATTACAAAATTGGCTACGCATTACAGGGACCTAATGTGGGCTCCTGGCAGTCCTGCACATTGCCTGCGGTCAGGCTATCTAACACAGTCAGTCGGATTTATCTGCTGTTATGATCAGACCCTCAGCAGACCTGCCTAAACACAGCATATCCCCCCATGCATCCCAGATCACATCCAGGCCAGCGGGAAGGGAAAAAAGGTTTGAAAGAACGCTCGAGATGTGCGAACAAGTCCCAATCAGATGATTCAACCTGAAATCGTACGAGAAAGCAAAGTCTAGACCTGACAAGTACCTCTAATTCTTCATCAAACCCTCCACCCTCCCAGGCTCCTCCTCACCCTCCCTCTCTCGCTCGCTTAAACCCCCACCACCCTGGCTCCATTGCTCCAGGAGATCCTATCATTTCTCCCGCAGACTTCTAGATTTCTTGGGTGACTTCAAAGCTTGTTCACTAAGTGTTTAGAAGAATGCAATGGAAACAGGAAAATAATGTTCTGATTTCTGTAAACTTTATAACATCTGCTTTTGCTTAGTGCTGATGCAGTGTGAAGCAGGGGCTCCATACTGTGTTCAGTGTGTGGGACATTTTTTCCCCCCACAGTTTAAATGGCATCTCGCACACTCAAACAGTGTTCTTGAGCCTTAAGAGCATATTCTTAATGGTAACAAAAATGACATTAATGAAGCTTAAGTAAGAGTGAGAGCTTGTGGATGGCTTTTTTAATGGAGGGCAGTTCAATTTGTTCCCATTTTCAGCTATGTCACAGACCATTTAAAACGCAGGTGAGGGTGAATCCCACAAGAAAGGCAGCAGATTAACCCCCCTAAGACCTCATTTCCATCTTTTGAGAATTCAGAGGATACCTTGAGTAGATTTCCACCGAGAGAGAAAAGGAACCAGGCGAGGCTTTTGCCTGTGTCCCAAAAGGCCTGTGAGTAATGTTGCTGGCACCATACAAGCATACACACAGACTAACGCTACCTCCTTGTGTATACACAAGATGACAAGCCGTTTTTAGGGCCAGGCCAGATAACTCCATCACAATCTCCCCACGCTAACAGGGCAGCATGACAAGAGCGCCGTGTATACACACACACAGCATCCGACTGGCAGCCTCGGGGCTCCTGTCTCCTTTCCCCTAACTCAATCATGCTCCAGTTTCACTCTCGCCCATCCGAGGCTAACTCACTTCCTCTTTCTATCCCCTCACACAACCGCCCCCATCCTTAAAATCCTTAAACCATATCCCACCCATACTGTATCGCTTCTTAGTCCGATAAACATGCATGTAAAGAAAAGGCAAGGCTTAAACAAACTGCTTTTTTCAAATGCTGCATTTCTTAAAACTGATATGCTTTTATCTCAAACCATCAAAAGTATTCAAAAAAAGTGTAGGAATAGGGAGCAGCTTTAACAACTTCTTCATGTTAGTTGAAAATAGGAAAAGAGACAAAGGAAAGAGGAAAGTCATTTTTGCCAGGATTCAGTCGTAGGCCAACGAGGACACGTCTGGAATAGCATTGAATTCTCCATGAACAAGGTTAAAAAGAAAAATCTTCCATAAATCACCCTGACACTGCTAGAGAAAGAAAATATGCATTGGCAATACTTATTGCACTTTTCCATTTCATTGTTTGGTTGTATATTTGTCATATTCCAGTGAAGGTGCCAAAATACCACAAACATGAGGTCACACCGAGCTATTTCCAGTGCAGCTACAAAGCCAAGGAACGATTCAGCAATTTGAAGCATCATATTTCACATTTTGGGTGAGAGCAAGAGCATCCTTCCATGCATGCTTTGCTCCTCCGACATAAAACACTCTAACAGGGGAGAAATAACCCACTGACAGCAGCCTTAATAACCCAGGATGCATTGCAGCCACAAGAGATACTGATTTGCCTTCTTTACAAGCCAAGGAAACACATACTTCCTGAACTGACAGTTTTGACGTCTTCCTCTCAATGAACACAACTTTCATCGTTTGAGCTGGTCTTTTATGGCCTGTTCATCACGACTGAGATACCCCCTTCCAAAGTCCAAAGACAAGCAGGTCAGGTGAACTGGAAAATCTAAATTGACCGTGACAGTAAATGTGTTGGTCTGGTTGCATACTGGCCCCTTAAACAGGATGGCCAGTATAGAAAATGGGGGATGTACACTGATATTTTGTTTCCAACAAGACATACAATTATGAAGGGATAAGGGAAAGTGGTACATTAAAAAATATATGTATAACTGAATGATATATGCATTGAACAGAGTTACACTGGTTTGAGTGTCTGAACGTTCTTACAGTATATTTCAATAATATTGTGCTTACAGATCAGACCACTGGAGGTACTCAGAGCTTAACTCAAGCTGAACTAGGCCACAAGCGGGGTGGGACCAAGTCCTTGTCAAAGCCTGCGTGAGGTTGAACATGTGCTGGGTCCACCCTGCTCTGTTCTCTGTTAGCTACGGCTTCACACATTTACTTGTAGGAACTTGTGACAATGCCATTTTGTTTACAGCATTGTTGTACTGAACATGCTTAAGGGTTAATGACTTGCAGATGGTACTATGGGTGTTAAACACTGGACACGTTTGGGGGGGTCAAGCATGTTGTGTTGTCAGACTGTGCAACACACCAGGTGCTAAGTACGAGGCTCAATGTTGGATATACACATGTTCACTTGGCTCTGTTGCAGGAATAATCTCCTTTTTCAACTGATGAAAAAGTCACCTGTGTGCACAACTGTGTATAGTGACATACTGGATAATGTGTGCACTGTTCAATGCAAGCATCAATTTGTAGCTGGAAGGCCATACAGGCCCAACTTTTTAAAAACCAACTTCCTCACTTTTTTCAAAATATTCCTGCTGCAGGAAAAACAGTCAATGAGAAAAAATAAACGTGGGGGTGTAAGAGGCAGAAACAAATGAACATGAGCGACACAGAGAGAAGGAACACCCTAGATGCTGACCTGGGGAGCAACACATGCAGATGTAGACCTGGCATAGATACTGACATGCTCTCCGAATTGTGGCGAATTTGTAAGTTCAAACTTAATTAAAAAAATAATAATAATGTATTCATTATTTTGGTTATTTCGTCTTGGATGCAGAAAGCATTTGCACTTTGATCACATCTACTTATTTTCAAGAATCAACCATTGATCCATTATATCTGGCTAAATCTTTCTTAGATTTTTTTTTTCAAAGCAAAAAAGCATATGCAATTAATGTCTCAAAGGAAGCTGGGATTAGTATCTTATCACAGAAAAGAGCACAGTTAATGTTTACCAATAATGGCCGAATTGTACTTGTATTAAAGTATTGAGTGATAGTCTGATAAGTGAATGTTTCCCTTCATCGTGAAATGGGAAGCATCAGTAGGAGGAGCCGTTAAAACATGACAAGGCTTCTAGAGGGAAGCCCATGCAGTGACACTTTCCCTAATGGCCATTCTTTGCATTTGACCATGTCCTTCAGGCTGGAGGGGGAGGAGTTAGAGAGCTGCTAATCTTCCCTGGTCAAGACTCGCTGGGTAAACATTAATTTCATGGCCGATTGGACTTGGGTTGTGTCTGTTCCAATTGCTGTGGAGGGGGTGGGGTGAGGGGGTTAATAAGTTACATCTTCTAAGCTCTCCCCTCTGTCACCAATAGTTCCACTACCCTAAACCCTCTCTATCCAGGTCCAGCCATGTGTTTCCGCCCACCACCGCCACCATGATGAATGGACCCAAGCTCCATTCGATTACGCCCAAGTGCGAAGACGCGGGCAACAATGCAAACTGGCCACGGCAGTTGTGGTGCAGACCCTCGGCATTCTTCGCAACAATTTAGTCTAATTAGCATCAACTCCTGCCCCATCCATCATACTCCTCAAGAAACATAAACAAACTGTCAGCTCTAGCGTAACAAACAGATCGCCCAGCTACTTAGCACAAATTATTCTTACATGAAACGCCGCTTCTCAGACAACCTTCCCCCCCTTCAGGCCATCTGGGGGAATGGAGACTATTAAAATTGAAGACATATGTTCCAGTCAAGTTCAACAACTCTCCAGAGGGCCATGGTGGACACAGTGACAGTTTCCTCAGACTGGCTGTGGCTGCAGGACTGACTGAGCGGGGGTGTGGTGGCCAGGATCAGTGTAAATAAGGGCGTGTTTATGTTGCATTTGTGTGTTTGTGTGAGGGTTTGTGTGTATGTGGAAGTGTTTACAACATGTATGTAGAAATTTGTTATGTATGTCTGTGCACTTGTATACTTGACTATACCTTGATTTGGCACGTCTTTGATTTTAAAAGGATGATTCCATGTTTTTGCGATTTGATAAATGATAAAAAATAAAGGTGTATTGGACTGTACTATATTATGTCAAATACCATACACATCAGTAGCTTATAATAATGCCTCATGACCATAAACAAATTGCAATCTTCTGTAACCATCAGCAAAGGAAACTTTAAAAAAATTAAATAATGACATATCCCCAGATTATAATTTAAATTAAATTAACCCATAAGAACCCAGACCCATTTCTACTTATAGGAAAAATATGAGGGATTATAACACATACTAAGTGGACCACATAGAACAAATTTCAGATGTTTCTCAAAAAAAAAATTTTTTTTTAATTTTTTTATCCTAAACTAATGCAGTGCCCGTAGGAAGCAGATATTAGTTAGCCTGGTGCTACCAGACCATCGTACTTCATTTCATTTGTACAGAAGGTCTGGCAGTGCTTTAATTGGCAAACGTTCACTCATGAAGGCGGGTGTCTGTTAAAGTTTAAAACTATTGGATCTGCCCAGTGCCACTCTGGATTAGCCAACCAATCGCATAACGTTTGGTCGTCACGTGTGTCATGAGCCGGCTTCTGGCAACTGAAACTGGAGCGCGACTTCGACGTCATCGTTCTCAGCCACTCGCTCTGTTCGCTGATTGGACCGGCTGTCGAATCTCCAGCAAAACTGGGAAATGGGCTGTACACCCAGACTGACTACTGAAGGGCAAATAAAATTTGGCCGGAAGTAGGCGGGCGGGCGGAGCCAGGCTAGGTATTAGTGTCACACAGTATTTGAAATGGCTGTCGCATCGCTCGTCAATGTCACTTTTGGTCTATCTTTAATATTTTTTGTGCCATTTAATCCTCTATAGGCAAAGCAGGTGAACATTTCTTTTTCATTGGTAATTGCAGCTTGAAAGCAGCAGCATTTATTTTTTGCAACCAAAATGAAGGGCATTTTTGCATCTTACATAAGTCTGTAGCATGGACATATAAAGAAATGGACACCGGATTGAAACACGGCGCCCATTCATTCCTATGAAAACTGCTCATTGGCGCAGAGACGCAACAAGGAAGTATAATCCGAAAATTCCATGCGGCCCGGAAGCATGACGTAGCATGGACGTAGCTGCACTATGGACCTATCAAGAAAAAGGGCGGCAAGCGTAGCGGACTGGAGGCGGGAGTAGAATCATTCTCGTTCTGTAGCATCTAGCCTGGCGAAAACAAACTGAAAGCCGTTAAAAGCCGTTGGGCTAATAAAACGCTTGAGGCGGCGTTTTGAAATGAGAAAACTTCCATTTTAATAGTATATGGTCTAAAGATAAGTATGAGCCTATGATTGATATCCAGAAAATTTCCAGAGACACAATCTTGTTCGCCGCTTGTACTGTGTGGACAGGGAAACCTGCCTACGGGCCGCATGAAAATAAGCTCCACCCCTCACCATGCAATACCAATGGGTTGGCCACATGTCCATGCTGGCTGCTCGGAGACGGCACAGTCCTGGGGGCCTGGTCTGTAGCTGGTTTAGGTGTTAGTTTCTAACGGATGTAAAACATTTTGTGGAAGCGATCGTGTTTACATTCACAGGTAGCAGAGCTATCTGAGACTGTGCTAATTTAAATGGAAAACTATGTCCTCTTCTGCAAAATTCTTGTAATCTCAATTCACAAACTCTCACATTCACTGCAGTGGTTTAAAGTTAGCATTCATTTGCAGGAATTCTAGACATTTGGTTAAATTCTGTGCCATACATTTGGATGGAAACTTTGCTGCTCTCATGCCTGAAACATTCCTTTTACAGTCATATGGAAAGTTGTTTTGATCTTTCCTTTAATTTTTCTAAATCAGTATCCATTTAAAGGCCAAATACAATACATGCTCAGGATGAACAATCATTATGAAAGAGCTAATAATGAGAATGTTAATTGCCTGGTGGTCATTATAGTCACAGACTACACAAATGAGTAGGTTAAACAATCACTCCCGAACAAAACCAAATACTTTTTGATCACATTTCTGGCTTCATGTTTGATTGCATTTTAAAAGCCTTTCTGACCCACCCAGGAAATGCGGTTACCAAATTTAAAAAACATTCTTTCAGTCAGAAAACTCCCATTCAAGACATGCTGTGGCAGCATTAAAATACAATTTAGAAAATTCTTCTCGCGCTTATCCTGGTGCATATAATCAGTTAAAACAGTATATATGATAAACAAGTAACAAACTACAAGCTGTAGGAAATAAATTAGCTAATTAATTCAGACTTTTTAAAAAAAGGGTCTCCGAATGAAAACAGGGCATTTAAAAAACCCACAGTCCTGCTGATTGGTGTAAATTGGACTAAGTTACACAGCAAGCCTGTTTAAAAGTGATCATGTGCTGCATTGGAGCTCCACCAACTCTCCACTTCAGAAAAAAAATAAAAAATCCTGCTCTGCACCGACTATGTTTAATTTGTCAATTTTCCATTTCCTTTTTTGATGTTCTACAGAGTGTGAAATGCTTTACTAATTATCAAGGAAGTTTGGCATGCGATGCTTGTTGCTTTTAGAGAGCTGATGGCAAGCCTCACTCATCCCAGCTAAAAAGAAGGAACTGTGCAAACTCACAGTGACAAACAAAACCAACCAACCAACCTCCCTGTTAACAGCTAAAAATGTTCAACAAAATAACCAATTTGCGCTGGATGAAAACGTCAGCACCAGCGCTAATTTCCCTTCCTCCTTCAATGCTCTATTCCACATTAAACCCACCAGAGAGAGAGAGAGAGAGAGAAAGAGAGAGAAAGAGAGAATAGAAGAGAGAGAGAGTGAGAGAGAGAGTGTGGACTTGGGTTGTGGGAGAGGGGGGTGGGGGAACTTCTCAAACCAAAACCATAGGAGTTGAGAGAGACTTTGACAGGCAGATTGCAGAGCAGTTGGATGCCTGAGCCAAGGTGAGAGTGGAGGGTTATTCTAATCAAGCTAATTCCCTCCAAACCTCAAAATGATGTCATCCAGTGTTTTCTCATTAGAGTTTTTTGTCAGGGCGCCAACACCAATTCTCATTCAGTCGTGAATGCAAATCTAAACTTTCTTCTTCTTCTTTTTCTCTCTCTATTCACAAGACAATTTTAAAAGATCTGCACTGTATACAAATATGGAAGGGGAGGGGGATCTGCTTCAGCAGGATGACTAATAAATAGATTACATTTGTCATGCAGTCAGCTCACTGGGGTCTCACATGAAATGGTGCTCGATTCATCTACATGCAAAAACGCCCTTTTCCCACAAAGCTCAATTTTTCATGTAGCGTTTCCACGCGGAGCTTTCTGCCCCGTTTCTTTCCTGATAGGCATCACCCACAAGCCGTTAAGCTTCTGCACTGCTCTCTGGCCTGTGTGTCAGTGTTGTGACTCAGCTCGCTGACTGATCCTCGGATCGGATGAACAAACGGATCAGACTGAGGGCTGACAGGATAGTGCTTTCACTATTTTTCCCCTTTCTGCTGCCGCCCATAAATCTTTTTGCCCCTCATTTTTCATCTTCTCTCCTCTGCTTGTCTTCTTTTGTATGTGCTCTTTTCCGATGACCACATCATCTTGTTTGCACTGTGACTCTTTGTAGCGAGACGCTACAGCATTGATAGGAAAACATGCTATAACCTGCACTTAGAACCTTTATATAAAGCCGAAACATATGTCTGTGAAGTCAATGCCATCCTAACAATCTCAACTATGCCTACAACTAATGATTATTGTAGTTGTCGATTTGTCATGTGTTTTTCAAATGTTAGATATGCTATAATAGTATAGAAAGTGTTTGCTGATAAAATGGTAATAAATGGCCCTCATCTAGAGTTAAAAAAGACCTATATAACCAGCCTTTGTTACTTTACTCATTTCAATACCAACATATGAACCTGTTCCTTTAGGTTCTGCACTATCTGAAACAACTTACAGATAGGGCATTCAACTGTTAGAATCCAAAAATCGCAAGAATCGTGCAAGTACATCAACTTAACTTTATCAAAGATTCTGACCACTTAAAGAGAAAAATAACAGATAGGAAAAGAGTTGTTTTATATAGGCCAAGGTGGAGTCTGAACAGATGACTTTTCAGTCTGCGGTGGAAGTTTCTGCTGTTCTGACGTCAATTGGGAGGTAAGTAGCAGAGCGTAGTGGACTGGGCAGGGGTGAAAAGTTAGAGCCTGGCCATAATAAGTATTTTCATTATGAATTCATGAACCTGAATTATCCTCTCAATTATTATTGGTCTATAAAACCTCAGAACACAGCGAAAAGTAGCCATCACGATTATAGGGAGCCCAAAGTGACATCTTCGAATGTCTTGTTCAACAGTCAAAAACCAGAAGATATTCAGCTTGCTAAGACAGAAACAAACAGCAAACACTCACATTCAAGGAGCTCCAACAAGATAATGTTTAACTCATTTACTTGAAAAAATATTTTTAAATGATTAATCTAAGGAAAACTGAAAAGTGTATTAAAAAAATATTATTATTATTATTATTCACGTTTTAATTTGTATTGATAGGTCTTCATTGTGTGGGTTTGTTGATAATCTGTTGGCTTGCCACCTGGATTGCTGTGTTTACACTGAACCTTTTGTAGTCTCATAATGTCAAAATTCACTAAAAACTAAACCAGACGTTTCCTTTCCTTCCTTAAATAGACATTCTGATGTATGAACACTAAATATTACAGTGAAGTTTAAAGATTTGCTTCAATAAAACCAAGCACCAGAAACCACATTTGTGCATCCTAACTGGAATTGCAGTTTTCTGTATACTGCCAGCGTATTACATAGTATAATGAGCTGGCAATATCATGTGGGTTTTGCATGTTTACAGGTCCACACAAATATTTTCAATCCGCCTTTAAAAAGAGACTGCAGAACATTTGGGGCCTCAGTCAGTGATCAACAAACTCCCCGATCCAGTGTATTGCTTACAGTGTGATGAAGCTGACTAAAGGATTTGCCTAGCCTTCGTGTACAGTAAATCACTCCCTCTGCTGACGGTGGTGGGAGAGCTGCTGCTGCTGACTTTCAGGTGCTGTTCATCTGGCAGAAGTTTCAGAGGCCTGCCTCCGGAGAAAGAAAACAAACGCTGATCCACAACTTCCCCACCAACGGCTCCCCGCGAGCCAGCCAGCCAGCGGCCTCCAGGAGGCTGTCCAGTTGCTCCGGCCCCAAAGACCAGGATGTTTGGGTTAGAAAATGACTTTCCTACTCCCTCAGCCCCTTTCTTTAATTGCCCCTTGGGTAATTACCTTGTCTCCTTCCCACTTAAGAAAAACCAAGAGCAGCAGTAGTGTTATTGTATCAAGTAGAAAGTTTTGTTTGCTAAAAAATTAGCATGGTTAATATTTTTATAATCATTATTACAGTTATAATAACAAATGTATTAGTCCAAAAGTGTAGGTGATGTAAATATCAATGAACTAGTCAAATAAACTAATGAAGGTAAGTACTCATGTTTGTTCAGTGACTCACAAAATGACTGAAGAACTCCAATTAAATAATCCTACAGAAAATGTTACTAACAAAACATTTCCTCAAGTAATCACAATAAAAACAACATCTGCGAAACCGCAAGGTGCTGCATATGATCACTCGAGACGTTTCCCTCACGGAAGAAAACACTACCATCAGTTTAAAAGTAAATTCTCAATATGATGGGGGGCCATAATCGCAGAGGTCCGAGTGTGTCATTCTGCCTTCCCCCGGATAGGGACTGATAGATTGGTGCAGAGTGCAGATTCTCCCTTGGGTGCCATATATCAGGCTGCAACGGTCCAAGTAGCATTATGAAACACACCCGAGAGTACCGCAATTCAGGAAAAGACCAGAACACCAATGGAGCTCTCAGAAGATTTCTTCTTGTGCGGTACAGAGCAAGACGGTGGAAATTCTTTTCGAATGATAATTCCCCTTCAACCGTCACATAGCAAAAACACAAAATTCAAGAAACCTCCCAGTTTAGAATACAAATAGAGGGGGGGATAGATCACCTGCTTTAATATATATGCATCAGACTGGAGGGAGACCTGTGCCATGCCTTTGAAAACTAGACAGGCTCTGCTACAGTTATTGTTGGAGTCACAGTCTCCTTTTGAAGACATCAATGCCTCGCAATGGAAACGGCTGCAGCTGTGTTCCTGCAAAGCTTCTAGGGGATTCTTATCGAGAAAGCATCTGTCAGTAGAGCCTCTGATTACCGCTTTAGAGCGTGTGCACTGTCAGACCGCTGATAACTTAACCTTCCTCAGTCCCATTTCTTGGACACCCCCCCCCCCCCTCTCCTCTTAAACCTGTACCTGCTTCAAACGTCGCTCAAGAGCTGCCGGGCCGTCGCCCTGTGTGGTCTACCGTTCTACTGAAAAGCATCGCAGCGTGAAACTCTTGTTTTCAAACGCACACTGGCCATAGAAAATACAGCCCCGTGTGTGTCATATCTGAGTCATCGTTTGGATCTCGGAGGTGGTGGGATGAAACAATTTCAAGAATCAGTGTGCTGAATGAAAGCTTGGAGGGCTTTCAGAATAAATAAGTATTTTTTTGGGGTAATATTAACGTTTCCAACGATACCTGCTGCAAACTAAACACAGATGTGAAGGGATTATCTCATATTTTTCTGAGCAGTACGTCTTGTTTACGTGGAATCATTTGTATGTACATGTGAAATGATCAGCACAGTTAACCATCTTCATATATCCTTATAATCCATGGACTTCACTGTGCTTTAGTGCTAAAAGTGCCGCTGGGAAAAGCACAAACACTTAACATAAGACATTATGAAGGCTGATTGAAAAGTACCGATATATTGCTCTCTTCTGCCCTCTAGTCACTTCAGCTGAGTCATCATATTTGTGAAATGTTGGGATCATATTCTATTCCTAAGGCAAAACATTATAATCCCCATTAAAAAAAAGCTGTGAGGAAAATGAATGGAAAAATTAGAAAAGCCTGGATTTAGTTTTTCTCAAACTCTTAAATCAGTAACCTAAAACAGATCAATTTAGATCATGATTCTCACCAGGAGATCAACATAAACACACAAAAACACTGCTCTTTATTACAACCCAGCGTATTGTTTCACATCTCCAGCCGCTACATACCTCTCACTGTTCTTTATAAGTTCTTTCCAGACTGTGACATTTGTGTCTGATTGGATTTCACTGCCAGGCTCTTTGATTTCAAATGATAATAAAAATGGTAAACAGACAGGACCTTTTATTCAGTATTGTTTCTCATTATCAAGGTTTTCCTTGTCCTATGCCAGCGCTGTCTTCCCGAGTGTGTCATCATCCAACCACTTAAGATCAGAAATAATACAAAGTGTCTATACATTTGAACTTCTCTAATTAAAGCCTTGCCCCAAGGAGATGGCCACCGGGTCCGGGATAGTTCCTCTCGAACAACACAAATTGGCCCATGAGCACAGCAAATTACATTATGATTACTGCACTGGCCCAAATGCTGTTCATCTTGATAGAGTTAACCCAAAGTGGGCGGGCCTGTCTCCCAAGTGGAGCTAAAAAGGGGAGAAAGAATTACAGTTTTTTGGCTGGGGCTTACAGTAAAAACCTGTGTTATGAATTTCCAGCTCATCCAGAGAATCACAGGGCAGACACACATAATGTACACATCCCATAAGCGCACACAAACACACACACAAATACATACGCACAGAAACAGCCATGTAATTCAGGGTTTTTAGTTTGTCCGGTTTTGTTTTTGTTTTTTTGACAGTACTTATTATGTTTATTTATATGTCAGCGCTTACAGCAGGAGCGCGGAAGGTTTGTAATTACTGTATCTGAACTTTTGTATCGTGTATCGAATTCAGTTGAAATAACATGAGGTCTGTCTTGGCCTTGGCCTTTTTTTGAAGATTGTCTGAAAACAAAACAAAAACTATTAAACAAGAGATCAAGAAGCGGTGAGCCTGAAAAATCAGCATTAGGAAGGCAACCAGTGGTTCCATGTACCGCGGTGCAGCACAGGCCCATGTGTCTGACCTACTACCTACTGTGGCTATGAGCTACAGGCCAGGAGGTTAAATGCCCAATTCGAGACTTTTCAACACACATGTCAGTGTTCATGAGGAACAAGGTGGTAGAGGATAAACAGAGGAAATACTGTGGCTCTCTAGCGGCTAGCTCGAAATTTTAAATAAGTTTGTTTCTATGGTTTTTGCTATTCATATTTACAGTTATTTTAAAACACTGAACACAACAACATCCTCTACTGAAATCATACAGTGAGATGTGGGGATGACAGACAGTAGCTCTCCACAGGAAGAGCTGGTTCCTGCTGTGACTTAATTAGGAGGTTCAAGAGAGCCGTGCTCAAAAATATACATACATCGAAAAAACATAATCCAGACGCATATGAAAACACAGACACAAATACTTGAATATATATATTTTCCTGGATGCGTGTGCAAGCATGTCTCGAACAAACACATGCAATTATATCCAATTTCATGGCATAAATCTCCCGTTCGGATGCACGCACACGCAAAACAAACAAACAAACAAACAAACACGAATGCTTGAACATTTCGTGGCATGAAAACCTAGCCCACCCACACACGAACGCACAGGCAGCCATTTTCCTTTTGCACGAATACATAATCCAGATGCATGCAAAAAATATACACACACACACAATCCAGTCTCGCAACTGTAAACTTTCATTTTCTTACGGGGTCACTCTCTCTTTGCCCCTTGACTACTTAGTCTAAGTGCTCAATTAAGCATAGCTTGTTTAGCTGATTTCTCTCCAGGTTTTTATTATTGTTGCCATGTGCAGCACGATGTACACCTTCACTTTTCGACTGCCATGGAATTTCTGAGGGATCTCACTGCTTACTTTTTACATCTGTCCACTCCCCTGTATAGCATGCATTGTTGTGCTGAATACACCCCTCTGCACATGCATAATAACAACATGTACTGCAGCAAACTGACTGGCATCAAAGTTACAGAAGGCCTACATGTGATATCGTCTTGTTTGCAGCATGAAATCGTTCAATGAAGTGATGAAATATTCTTAGCACCACAATCTAAAATCTTCCTGCAGTGTCCTGGTTTTAGTAAATGGTGCTTCTAAATAGGAGGCAGTGATCCAGATAAAGCTTCGCATGCAATCATAATTATCTGACTGAATCTGCTCTTAACATAACAGAATAATAATTATTATTATTTTAAGAACTTGCATGTATGATAAATGCCCTATGTGTGTTGCCATGCATGACCATGATTTCGCCACAGGCTGTTACTTTAAGTGTAGGTAGACAACTATAAATAACTCGTAACAATTTCCACTATTCTGCTTGTAGAAATGCACTAAACCATAATCAAATCATAATTTTAACTGACCAAAACCACTTATGATTAACTCACTTACTGGAATGTCAACAAATACTTCTCCTAAAAAACAACCATTTATTAACTTTAGCATCTATCTGTATTGGTCACTTTTTTTATACAAGATTGGTATCTATACATTTATTTATCCCTCTTGTGTGATGTCTCAATTAGTCACTCCACCAAAAAAATAAGGTTTTAAGGGCCTTTTTCCACCATTAGTGGTTCATATTTTTTGCATAAATCCATATGACCTGAACAGCATTACAGTAAGCTGAATTTATTAAAGAATGGTTTTTATAGCTACAATTTGGTTGGTGGAAGAACATTTTTTTTATCTATCAAAGGCCAAATTATTATCAATTAAAATCAAATATTTATTGAACAATTTTGCTTAGCCCCATGTGCCCTTTAGCAACAATAAACATGATATAGGATATGCAATAACGCAACCCTGTCATTAATGATGCTGTAGTGTAACCAATAACCAACTGGACTAACAACAGCTGAATCAGAAGTCCTTGCAGTGCACACGCAGCCTCTTTCTGCTTTAAGTTCAGCCGAGCACGAGCGTGTGCACGTGCAAGCTCGAGCAAGTAGAATCGGTTAATTGTGCGTTGCGTCTCTGTTGGACTCGTTTCATACACAGCGCCGTCTCCCCCCAAAACTCAGCCAGTGAACCCTTTTCATGAATCATAACGTCGTGAGCGCGACCCGGGCTCATACATCACAACACACAGGGCCTCACTAAACCAGGGCACTCTGTCCAGACTTCCAGTGTGTCGACATGTCTATAGCTGGGCCTGCCACTGCCTACAGTGTATGCATTAAAACAGGGTGGACTTCTTAAAAATAGCACTCAGTGGAAAACAAACATGTTCTGTATTGCTTTGGCATAACATGTCACAAACAAGATGGAGCTTTCAAAATGTTAAATGTTGGCTGCGGGGCATTTGCAGTTAATTTTAGTAATAAGTCAAGCTTTAACATCTGAGACTATTTTGGCTGCGATGTCTAATTTTGTTCTGTAAGATTCAGCTACCTTCCTGTTCCTCTTCAGTTATCGTGTGTTACAGCCAAACGTTTGACAGAGATAGATCTCAGTCTGAGGCACCAGGTAATATCTGAGGTGATTGATGGGACTTGTCTAATAATGCTGATAAGCATGATTCACGTCAGCAGCCTGGAGCCTGTACCAGGTCTCACCTGTCCACACAGCTGTAACTGAAAGTCAAATATAGACTCTCCTGCATGTTTTTCATTTTGCTTATGGCATTACATAAGCTTATATTTGGATTTAATAGATACATCAAGGAGGCTGTGTCATTATATGCATTATTGGTGTCTGTGGTAATGATTTTGCCATTCTTTTTTTTAATAAACAAAAACATCTATTTATATTTATGTACATATGAAATATTTGTTTGGAACTGAAGACAGGGGCTTAGCAGGCAGCCTTTAGGGGACTCCTTGTTTGATTTCAATCCGCCTTGGATGACTGAGAGTCTTCATAGGCATATTGCTGTCAAAACCCAGTCATTAGCCTCGCTGATTGTAGCGCAGGAACGCAGCCAAATAGCACACGACCGCCAGCGCCCAGAATCCTTTAAAGCGAGAGCATGAGAAATAATAACCGCAACACTCCCATGGGCTTGGTAGTAATGTGTGTTTAGTGCATATTAGCAGTGACCAGCTAAGAGATATTATATTCCATGGTTTGGCATGGAATTATTTATTTTTTTGATACAATATTGTAAAGTAATGCTCTAAAAAAATATTAATTAATTAAAATTTAATAAATATAAAAAATTAATGAATATAAATATCTAAAAATACATTTAGTTTTAGTTATCAGAAATAACTCATGTCTAATAATTGAATTATGTCACAGATATAAATAATGCTAACTAAATTGCACTAAAACATTCATAATTTTATCATCAGCCTTTTGGTGCCAGTTACCCTTTTGGCTTTACGCAATCTATTTTGGTATGCCAGAGATTTGTAGTGCATTAATTAGGCTACCATTAGACTTAATGCCTGTTCGCATTCAACTCATTCCTTATGGCATTGTGATCATTCACGGTAATTACTTGGCGGAGATAATAAATCTTTGTGTTTGTTTTAGGAATGTTGTAATTTTTCAATATTAAATGAGGGGTTACTTCAATTATTGCCTACACACCCTGCAGCATGCAATTTATTCAGAAAGAAAACCACAGGAGAAATTCGCTCCAATGTTGATTATCAGTGAGAAAAAGTCTAAATAACAATGGATGCAGGTTCAAAAGCTTGTGAGAAAGAGAGTGCTGCCTTAATGGTAAAACCTGCTGTCCTGAAACAGACACGTACAAAGAGACGCGTTGAGAACAAAAGACAGATGTGTCCGGTTAAGTAGCCATCCTTCAGCACTATCACGGCTCATTTTAACCAAGCCATCCACAACCCGCGCGCACGGACATCTGTCTGTCAAAGATGGAACAAAAAAAATGTTAATGGTTGCCATTTAATGCGAGCCAAAGCCCGCATTAAATATGAAGGACGTGAGCCTTCTCATGCCCTCCCAGACACAGGAGTTTAGAAAAAAGAGAAAAGAAAGAAAGAAAGAAAGATGGGAGGCAGAGGGAGCTGATTTAGAGGAGCAGGCCGCGCTCCATCCAGAATCAACATTACTTCAAACATGAGGTCATCTAAACATCTGTCTACAACATGTCCACCGGGAGTTCAATCAAAGCCCGGCTGAAACATGTACAATTGTTTCTGGAAATAAATATTAGGCCTAATTCGGCTGTGATTGGTTGAAGCCACTCGGGAATCGCTCATTGCTAACTGCAGTCTCCGTCAAAGGAAGGATAAACCCCCCAAGTGCACAAACACACGCACATGTTCACGCACACACTTTATTTATTTGATTCTTCCCTCAACTCTTTTCTTCCTCTCCTACATCGGGGGCTAAGTGGCTTTATTTGTTCTTTCGCAGACTGATTTCAGGTTCACTGTTTAAAAGCAATTAAATGTGCGTTGCAGCTTGAGCGAGGCTCTGACAGTCTGGAGGGAGCACTGCACTAATCACACGCGGGACGTCTGTCTCATGTCGTCACAGGCCATTTGCTGGAGACGGATCGATTTACTCATGGAGTTTTAAAACATGCATCTAGCAAGGAAATAACAACCGACTTAGTGAAAACATTACAGCAACCAGCATGTAACTAGATAGATTTCCATTTTGTGTTCTTTTTTAATTCTCTACACTGCGTATTTAATCATAATGACATTATTATTTTAAGACTGATTTTGTACCTCCACTTCCATCTTTTAATTTACTTTTTTTTTTTCAAATAAGAACATAAATTTCAATGTTGTTTTTATATCGACATGCAAATACTTCATATGTACACCCATGCATCACTTCTGTCACCCTGTATCCAAAAGTTACGAATGCAACCTAAACACTAAAAAAGTTGTATCATCCCTTTAACAAAAGTAGAGATACAACATGCAACTACTACCCCCTTGTGGACAAAAGGAGAATTGATGTTAATGTATGAACTTTGAGCTTCAGCATGCATGCACACATATGAATACTGCAAGAAAAACTGCCAGATGGTTCAATCCCAAAGCTTGTTTTAAATTGACCAAACCAGAGGCAAAAATATGCAGTTTATTATTCCATTTTCGCAACATTTTGGATTTGTGATCTCCTCAAATAAGAGTCCAATTGCAACCCCTCATTGCAGTTGTCAGGAGTATTACGACACACATTATGTCCAATAACTTCTCATAGACTTAATCTAACACATTTACATGGCCTGAAGCAAAGAACAAAAATCCAATACATTACAAGATTTTAAATAAGAATGCAAAATTGTATTGCAGGACCTCACTGACGAAAGAAAGACAAGCAAATCCTTAAAATGGAGAAACTGGTTGGAAACCATGTTTGGATTTTGCTCAGTAAAAACGGCTTTAAAAATGCTATTAGCAAATTGATTAATAGTCTTAACTGTTTCTACTATAAAACAAGTAAAAATGGATGACAATATCACAGTCTGCATACTTTATTCCACCAGGCACTCAAGACAGAGGTGAAAATAACTGAATCACCATAGAATGCCAAACTGTGCTCAGAATACTTTACAGAGCACTAAATGCAGTGTTCTCCCCTTAATTCACATTTTATTTATAGGCCCTATGACCGGCTCAGGCATAAATTAACACAGGCCTGTCTGCATCCTCGTTAACAGTGAATCAGCACGGGCGGGAAAAGATCTCTGGAGGGGCAGTAGAGTGAAGCAGAGGAGAAACACAGTGAGGTCATTCTACCCAGGGTTAAAACCTCTGTCCCATCATTCTTGGTGAGGACAGATGAGACGAGGGTTAACAGGCCCAGGGGTCTCGTGAGGTGTAAACAGAGAGGGACAAGCAACAATGCCAGAGTACGTGACACCTCAAATCTCATAAACACATCACTTGAGACAAGTCATTCATAATTAGTCGACGGCATGAAAAGAACCGTTCATGGGCCAACTTAAAAGTCTTTACCTGCAGGTCAACTAAAGTTCATGCTACCAATGCACAGACAAATCATACCTGTTCAGGATCCTCACTTTACACTAATGCAGCCATCTTAGAATATCAACCAAAAATAAAAATAAAAACACATTAAAATGTTTCTATCAGAATTTGTAGCACACTTGGCCCAAAGTATTGTTGTATCTTCAGTAATTTATATATCAAATATTAAACCGTATCGGTCACTGACATACCACAGGCTCATTCGATTAATCCTTTTTCAGCACATTTACTTCAATAATACTGTAGTTCCTTCCTTTACAGTTATTGATGCATCACCAAGCATCCGAGTTGATTTGTTCTGTTCAGATTTATCCAGCAGCCACTGTTGTTTATAAACTTATTTGATGGTGTAGATATCTATTTCTCTACACAGTACTTGCACTTTTATTTCAAATATCACTTTGCAGACCTAATGAAGACATTTTCAATTTGACATTGCACATTTTGAAATTCTGTTATTTTACTTCTGAAGCCATGTAAAGAAACGGTTTAAAAATTATTAAATATATTGCTTTGAATTTCTGTTAATTTGGTGAATTTGTGTTTATTTTTCCTTCATTTTATTTAATAGTTGTGTGTAGTTTACTACAGCCACATGTAACCTTAAACATTATAACACCACCACCAACAACAATAGTAAGTATACAATTGATAATAGTAATAATATTCAAGAAAAAAAAGGAGTATCAGAATCAGTACTGGTATCCGCAGGTGTCAGTGAAACTACATCAAAAATTTGAGAAAATATATTTTTTTAAATTATCCTTTGGCATTACTTAAGTAAAGATTTACACTGGATTATCATAATTTCTAAGTATGAAAACAATCTGGACAAACTCTGGACTGAGGCCAAAAGACGTCCTTCAGTTTTTTATCAACTTGGTGAGTCAGCGTAGCAACAACACCAAGAATAAGAACATGAGGAAAGAGTTTTGTGGTTCTTATTGTTTGCAGATGTTAGCTTGTTCAGCTGAAGAAGAAAGAACAGACACCATAAAGAGACAGTCTACTCTAAAAATAATCCCTTTACAGCATTGCTTGTTTGAAGTATTTTCTGTTGTTCACAATATAGGTCAGATAAAGGAAATGTGATATTTGAAGATCATATTTTCTTTCATTGAACATTTGGCGGCGAAACTGGCACTTTGATTCACAAACAAGCATCTGTGACTAAATGTATGTAGAGCATATAAATTACTTAAACCATTTTGTGTAATAAGAACTCAATGAAATATTGAACTGTATTAAAATTATACAAAATGTAAAGAGATGATAGAGATGACACAATTGTAACCAACGTGTAAGCAATTATCTCTATTTTGTATTGTTCTCATTATAGATTGCAAGTCATTCATGCAATGACCTGCTTTCCCTGAACAGTCAAGTCACATGAATGCATAATTTATTCCACAAATAAACACACACACATGCACGCAAACACGCAGTCAAACACACGCACACACACACACACAGTCACAGAGCTGCACATGTAGAGCAGGCCAAGGTGTCACACAAGCTGTTTAGAAAGGGTAAATGATCACTCACTGTCATTAATTATCACTAGCCATGAAAAGGCTAAAAACCAGTTGCCTTCCACACCTGCAGAACCTCTGGGACAGCAAGCTTTCAACTGGCTACTTCAGTTATCCAAAGTGTGTATCTGCAGTCTCACACTCCCCAAAAATTTCTTACAATAGACATGCCGCTGTGACCACTTACTGTTGCCTAACCCTGATCAAAGATTTGATGTTGAGAGCCAACCTGTGCATATTAAGAATGCACTAGAAAAAATTTGTGTTTTCAATTGTCGGAATACTCTGACTGCCCTCTCCAACAAATACTGTCTGTGGCTGTCTTTACTTTGCCTTGCTGCCTAAGCAAACATGAATGGGCAGCGTGTCACCAACATTGTTTTGCAATATTAACTCACAACATATGACAGGCGGTGTAACGGGTGAGTTTTGGAGTAAAGGTTAAAAGGTGAACAGCGCACAGAAGCAAGAGGGTTGACTTCTTCTCACTTACTGATTACATAGCGTATCCTATCATTCTGTTACCCAAGCCAATAAAACAGATGCCATCAATTGTTTAGAGTTCTCAAATTTCAACTTCAGAAAAATAAATATTTATTTCAATCCATACTCCCCATGTCTTCACATTTTTAAGACATTTATTTGAAAGATTGATAATAGATATTTAACATTATTTTAACATATTCATGCATAATTCAAAATATGTTTTCCTCTTTAGAGGTGCACTAGATAGGTATCCAAAAGTTGTTGTTCTTAGCGCTCCAAGTGGCCGTTAACACATGAAGGCAGCATTCTGAGAGTCGCTCTCGCGGTCCTGCTCCCTGAGCGTTTTGTATTTATAAATTAAATACCTTTTAAAACGTTTTAAGGATCCAAACCCCTGATTAAAATACAGCAAGCAAGTTACCAAGCCTGTGACACAAGTCCAATATCCTGCCAGGACACTTTAATCAGCGGAAAATGTTATGTAAACCCACATTTTCAAGGAGGTTATTTCAAATTAAGTTATAGCCTTGGTATAGGCCTATGTTTAAGAAACAAATTAATACAATTATATATTATTTGAAAAATATTAAACTTCCGTATGCAAATATAAGGCCTGTAATAATATTATAAAATCCACTGTGAGGGTCAACATCAAAACCCCTTGCATTTACGTGAGGGCCGACATCAAAACCCCTTGCATTTACGAGAAAACAGCTTTTAGCTAGTTCAACACTTCGGTGACTATGAATGAAAGGGTTAATACCAATTAAGGCTTTTTATATATTTATACATGAAATGCACTTTACAACTTTTTAAGGATCCAAAACCCTGATTAAAATACAGCAAGCTAATTACCAAGCCTGCGACACAAGTCTAGGCTATCCTGCCAGCCAGGCCACTATAATCAGCGCAAATCTCAAAATTAACACACGTCACAAATGCTGTTCTCTCATTATGCTAATGTGTAGCAAACATTCTGTCACTCAGCCTTTTCAAATAAGAAATAGGCTAACCTGACAATATTAAAAGCACAAACTCACCAAATAGAAGCCAACATGTTATAAACTCGAAAGGAGAAAAACTCGTTGTCAGGTGGGCACCAAGCCCCAACCTCAGCGATTTTTACCAGCATCCAATAAGGAAGTGACCAAAATTGTAGTACTTTCCGGTGTCCACTGGGGGTGGAACGAAGACTGAACAATTTTTCTTTGACTCACTTGTTAGACAGGCCTTTTTCAAAGTCTTATCAAACCTGTTTACAGCCTGGTCCAAAAAAACATTCTAGTCTGTATGTCTAGGTCATATCTCCATGACAATTTTATTTTATTCCCCCGTGTTGTGAGCACAGAGACGGCTCGGTGCAACTGATAAGAGACAGAGAGCGAACAGCGCTGGCTGAGGGAGCTACGTGACATCGTAGCAGTGGGACACAGTGTAGCCAACAGATTCATTTAATTACGAGGAAAAACACCACACAATAAACAGTGCCGCGCTCAGATTTTCGCCAAAACTCTCTTCACTCTAGCCGAGGTGACTACAAACGGCGGAAATGATTCAAACCAGCCGCTTCTTTATTTATTCCCCCTGTGTTGTTGTGAGCGTGTAGGCTATTTAATACAATCTATGGCGTAAACACACAGAGACGGCTCGATGCAACTCATAGTGAGCGAACAGTGCTGGCTGCGGCCGCTACGTGACTATGGGACACAGTGTAACCAACTGATTAATTTATTGACGAGGAAAAACACCACACAATAAACAGTGCTGTGCTCACATTTTTGCCAAAACACAAGACTATCTTCACTCTTGCCGAGATGACTATTATGGCGGAAATGATTCTTTCGACCAATCAAATGACGGCAGTGTGTAGCTCCGCCTTTTAGGCACCCTTTCAGGCGGCTAGTACCTCTACGGAGGAGTACTGAGATTTGGAGCGGCTCAGAGCGGTTAGGTGCGCTTAAACCGTACCCTACCCAACTTTTGGCAAATGAAAAGCCAAACTACCCGGACCGAACCGCTCCGATCCGACCCGCTCTACTCGGTGGAAACGAGGCATTAGACATAAGTCTTCAGGTTGACACGACCAGCCAAGTCTGACCAGTTTTTCAGAAACCTGGCCAATTGAACCGAGTCATACCACAATGAAGCTGACGAGCAGCATCATCCTGTTTTAATTATTGCCGTAACCACCAAGATCCTGCTTTCTGTATTGTTTCTAAAAAATTCAAATTAAAATAGACCTAAAAAAGTTCTTAATGCACAAAGAAGTTGGAAATAATTGAAGGAACAGATTTGAGTTCAAAGATAAAGATCTTTTTTTGTAATGATTTCAGTGCTTTTGCAGTGAGGAGAATGAACTAAGCCTAAATGTTGCAATCAAACATAGGCCAACTTTATAGTTGAGGGTAGGTTGGTTTGGTTATTCATGTAGAGAACCGCCTTTTTTCATTTGTGTGTGAAGAATTTGTTGTTGATGTTGTTTTTTAAGTGTTATTTATTTCAACAATACCACCAACAGATTTCAAATGATTTAATGTCATGTGCAGAAATACAAAAAAGTGCAATATTTGGTGCAGTCAATTAGTGTGCATGTATCTTACCAGAAACTAGTAGCCTAGAAAACGTGCAAATTGTGAAAAAACTGTTTGCTTGAGTGAATACTAAAGAAGAACAATGTCTCTGTGTGAACTGATTATTTTGTAGAGATCTGTTGATCTGTTAAACAATTGTGTGAGTGTAAGGGAATCAAAATAAATTGGTAGGTATGCTGGCTAAGTCAGAAATGTGCTACTATTTTAAAATAATAATTAGCCCTTGCTCCCCCAACTGTCTCTGCAAGTCCCTAGTTGATAAGATAGTTAGTCTCTCTACAAATACATGTATGTGTTTATTGAGGGATGAGCACACTCACACTCATTGTTGATAGGAGTAATGGGTAAGGGGGGCCCATTGACTGAAGGTTTTCAGGGGCCTAGCCATTTGTGTGGGCAGGCCTACTGCTCGACTTAACATTATCACGTTGGTTGTTTATGCGATTGTCACGTTCATAACACTAGAACCTCACCAATTCAAATATTACTGTATAAAACCCCTTGTCTACAAATATGCAAATTAGGCGATGACGTCATCTGGCGACTTCTAGCGACTTTTTGGACAGCCAATAGCTGCTTTCTTTAGGCTACTGAAGAGTTGGCAACACTTCGCGCATACTCACTACTAACAATACTAACCCTAACCCTAGGCTGGATTTATCCAATTGTCGATTTCACATGCGCATGCTCAACTAGCATACAGCCGCAAAGTCTCTGAACCGTTTCCATGGGAGGGAGGGAAAAAAGGTGAAAAAAGCGGAGGACACGGGCAACTCAAATGTGTCAGATTTGCAGCTATGCTATATTACCTTAGCAGCGTGCATGCTATTATCTTCAAACTATTGCGTAAGCTGAACAAGTCGCTTCCAATCCAAACAGTAGAAGTGAAACAATTGTTGCTACTTACCGGCGGATCCACCGGCGATGATCTGATGAGAGGCTTCCCGGAGCATGCTCTGAGGCTTTTTGGTTGTCATTTTTTAAAGTTGTTCAAGGTTTTTCCTACCAAAGAACACATAAGGCATAACAACAAACGTCACAACTTTTCTGTCATTTTGGCTAAACGTGGTGGGTAGCGTACATCATGTCATAATACAGTAACAGTTGGCTATGCCTCCTCGCTGGTGACCACGCAGCCTACCTGTGCTTTCCCCCGGCTCTGCAGTGAGGTGTTCGTATCTCGTCCCGCCGTCTTCACTTCAGCTCGTGCAGCTGTAGAAACTACAGCAGTTCTATCTCTCCCTCTCTCTCGCAGGCTAAGCTAGGCTAGGCTAACATGGAATCAATGACCAACCGCTTCACTGTGAGTTTACCCTCCCATTGCCTCAGCCATGTGAGTGATTGAATCTTGCAGATACAAAATAAATGGTTAAACCCCGCTCCCCCATGCAAGGGATCAATAGGACAAACAATGAGCACAAAGGTCTTTTTCTTTTTCGTCTTTTTTAAAAATAATTATAAATTATATAAAATAGGCTATTTTATTAATCCGGTAGCCTATCTTTTCAGATGAGCCCTTTTTCAGAATAGAAATATATAGAGAAATACATTAAAACACCATAAAAATACAAGTATATAGTAGGCTAATATAAGAATAGGAAGTATCTAAATGTATAGGCTGTAGGCTTAAACAATATTTATAGACAAATAATATGTAATATACAAAATATGTCAATCATAAATCAATTTTACAGTAATTAGCAATGTAATACTTAAATAATATATTATTGCAGCATAAGTGTATGACAGTACATTTCAATTATTGCAAAGATGAATTATTGCACAAAAATATAGATTACAAATAATAATGGCTTAAAGCCGCTGACAGGGGGTGTCCATAAGGTGTAATTAATTAATGTCCATTTTAACCTGGGCTTTGACACTGTCAACACTGAATGTTTCCTATGGACCACAGTTTAAACGACCTTTCAATAATACAGTGGCTTGAAAAAGTATTCATACCCCTTGAACTTTTCCACATTTAGTCATGTTATAACCACACACGTACATTTATTTTATTGGGATTTCATGTGATAGACCAACACAAAGTGGCGCATAATTGTGAAGTGGAATGAAAATGAAATATGATTTAAAAACATTTTTATAAATAAAAAATTGAAAAGTGTGGCGTGCAAAAGTATTCAGCCCCCCTGAGTAAATACGTTGTGGAACCACCTATCGCTGCAATTACAGCTCCAAGTCTATTTGGGTACCGCTCTACCAGCTTTGTACATATACAGACTGACATTTTTGCCCATTCATCTTTGCAAAATAGCTCAAGCTTCAGATTCAGCGTCAGATTGGATGCAGAGTGTCTGTTAACAGCAATTTTCAAGTATTTCAATACAGGGCAGAAAACCTGTTAGAGTCTGCAACAGACTGGAGAGTGGGGTGAAAGTTCACCTTACAACAGGACAACTACCCTAAACATACAGCCATATCTACAATGGAATGGTTTAGATCAAAGCATAGTCATGTGTTAGAATGGCCCAGTCAAAGTCCAGACCTAAATACAATTGAGAATATTGAGAAAGACTCGAAAATTGCTGTTCACAGACACTCTCCATCCAATCTGACGCTGAATCTGAAGCTCGAGCTATTTTGTAAAGAAGAATGGGTAAAAATTTTAGTCTGTAGATGTACAAAGCTGGTAGAGACAAACCCCAATAGACTTGGAGCTGTAATTGCAGCAAGAGGTGGTTCTACAACGCATTGACTCAGGGGGCTGAATATTTTTGCACGCCACATTTTTCAGTTTTTCATTTATAAGAAAAAATGAAAGCCATGTTTCATTTTCATTCCACTTCACAATTATGCGCCACTTTGTGTTGTTCTATCACATGAAATCCCAATAAAATAAATGTACTTGTTACGTGACAAAATGTGGAAAAGTTCAAGGGGTATGAATACTTTTTCAAGCCACTGTATGTGCAGTGTTGTCTGTACAATTTAGCCACTGTACCGTACATGAGTCCAAAGCTAGGGAAACTGGGATTATTCCCATGGCTCATCAGTTTCGACACTCCACCCAAAAAACAAAGTTTATGGAATGTGAACTGCCCTCAATTAAGGAATCGGTCAATTCTTCAGTCAATGAAGTGTCAGAAATAAGTGGGGAATGCTGTTTAAAAGTTCCCAGAGCAAAGATTACATTTTGTCTGACTGACAGTTATAAACCACAAAAAAGCGAGAAGAATGACTGAACTAATTACATGTCTGTCGTTCAGCTAATCGATTAATTGTTATTCCTCAAGACATTTCCCTCTGTAGAAACCTCTCAGGCAACCACATGTCAAGCCCACAGGTGGTAATCCAGTGTTTCACAACCTGGAGGGATATTCCTGGTATTTTACCTTGAGTATCCTTTTAAGAGAGGATCATAGGCTTGCTGAATAAATCCAAGCCACAGCAAATATCAACATGCAGTATTGGACATTTTGATATTCAATAGCACATGTTTATAACAGATTGTATAGAACAATTCAAACACCCAAATAATACATTTTATATAATTGTCCTTGAACGAAGGCTCTAGAAAAGTTCCAGGGTTTGCAGGTTAAGGTAAGCGATATATATATATATATATATATATATATATATATATAACCGTATATACGAGGCCCCTTAAATAAACCAGAGCCCACCCCTTTCTCCCCATCTTACGAAATGTGAATGTGTTTTTTTTTTGCTATTACAGACGCTTTAGATTCCCATTCCTTCAGTGGTCAGATGTTGTGTTGGATATTGTAGGAATAGTAGGAACGTCTCTTTTACAATAGGTTTACTGGCGTTGCCCAACAAGTGTAACCTTAAATCACGTCATTAAAACAGGCTGTGCTGCTTTGACATTTGACATCAGGAACTTGTTATTTGAAAGTGACGGTTCTGGAGTTTTTTTTTAGTTGTTTACAGGTTAGCCGAAACGCATCTTAAAAACAGGAATGGAAGCCATCAGTTGACAGGATGATTAAAAGGGCACATCATCTACTTTTAAACATTACAAGACGCTTTTTATGGAAGAGGAATAAGAGGTTAAATATGTTCAAGTTTGTCCAAATCAGAGAAGACAACATTCACTCACAAAGAGAAATACAGAAATTCAAGATTAACTTAAGATAGGATGATTATACAATACACCAATTAGTGAAATAATAATCAAATGTGGTTCAAGCAAAATTGACAAACTGCGGATCCACCTTCGTAAGGAATGCTGCTTTTTTTCTGTAGTGATAGAAGGTAACAAGTACATTTACTTAATACTTTACTGAAATACAATGTTGTGATACTTATATACTTACTTGAGTTTCCATTTACCACCACTTCATTATACTCCACCACATTTTATGAGAGGAATATTGTACTTTTTACTTTACTATTTTATTCTGATTTCTTACTTTTTTCAATGCATGATCCAAATTTAGGTTGTTGAGAGTTGGTGGTTCTGTTGACCATAGATAATGGCACATTTGGCACATTTCACTTGGGACCAATCAACCCACCCACCCACATAATCAAGTGTGCTGTTCATCCCAGAAATACATGAGAATTACAAATGGGTCCTCATTGTTAAATTAAAGGAACAGACATTCCAATGGTATGCATGATATGAACCGGCCACACATAACCGAGATATGATTTACCAAACTAAAATTTCCAAACTTTTTTTGATGAGAGCATAAAGACATAATCATAACAGAAAAACGACATGATTTACAAAACAGGTGAGATTCATGCGGTCAGATGTGAAATATGGGACACATGCACTCACATGGGAAAATAACTTTGGAACATTTTCATGGTGCTATGTGTTAAACCTATGGGGTTTCCATGTGAACACGTGTCCATGTGGGGAAAGACATGGGGAAATTGTGTTTTGACACTGAAGGGAAAATCGTATTTTGAGACTGAAGGAGATACTGAGAAAAATTACTTTTTCACTTTTGAGAAGTACATTTTGACATTGGGTTTTTACTATTTTGTAAAACAGTGAATGCATTGAGTACATTTGTCTACTGGTATTTCTGCTTTACCGTTGTGTTTTTTTTCTCTACGAATCTGAATATCCTTTGGGTTTAGTTTGTTTGAACAAAAAAAAGGAATAACAGGATGTCGAACTGTCCCTTGAAAAAAATTGGTTTTAAACTGTGCACATACACAGTATTCTAGGTAAATATTGTTTTTTAAATCCTGCCCCTTTCATAATTCATATTACATACCCTATGGCACAGTCAGCCAGTAAAATACTGCAAAGAGTTTACAGTAAGGCCAAAAACATGCATGTCTATCCAACAGCACTGGAATCTTTTTCTTTAAATTTCAATTTGATTTAAACTCGTATAAAGCCCAATGCACTGTTGAAACACTGGATAAGTTATTTTCTTTTTTTGATGAGCAATGAAGGCGTGCAGAAATTCAGCAGCGAGCCCCATAAAATGCATTTCATTTTGTGTAAGGAGCAGCTATGGAACAACAAGAGCCTCAGACAAGCTATAAAAATGTGGGATTTACAGCGTATAGTTGGCAGGAAAATGCCATTACCACTTTGACCCCCTTGGATAAGGAAAAGCAGAACAGCTTCCACCCCTTCAAACTCAACTCCAGTAAAACGTGCAGACTGGGCAAGGCTGTGTACAACCAGCACAGGGGCTAAGTATATAGTTTATGGACGTGTAGAATGAGAGAAGAAGTGTTTCTAGTAACAGTGTGTAGAAACAGTGCTGTTATTTTCCAATAGGAGCTTTTGACTAAAATATGAATTTGGTTACTATTACATTAATCCCGTGTTTCATGAAGTGAGTATACTAACAGGCACAATTTTTTTTTGTAAGAGAAAACCAATAAATAGAAAGAAAATAGGCGAAATAAATTACTGTTGAGTTCAAGAACAAGACATTATTTTGAAACTTTTAACATTCAAGGTAAAAAACTAAGCTGCAATTTAAGTTATCTGTAGTGGTCAAAATATTCTGAAACTAAACTATAAGATCAATTTAAGATGTAAGGGAACACACTGGGTCACAGGATTGTACTGTTTATGTCATTATCACACACACATACAGGCAACAAAGAGACATCATCTTTCTAACATATTTATCACATGCTAGTGAAGCTAAACCAAACATACTTTGCTCTTAACTTACTCTGATATGCAAAGAAAACTGTAGGTTTCCCAATGTAAATGTGACAGTGAAAGAAAACCTTTGCAACCTAAGCAAACGTTTTTAAAAAACATAACAAAATAAATAACTACAGTGGTTTGATCCAAAACAGTTCAAGTCATTCAAATCATTTGGTAGATTTTTTTTCTTGTTGTTGACACTTAAAACACTGAGTGACTCAATTCTGATTATATGCTGCACGTTTTGAAGGTTTCAGAGAAATATGTTAGTAATGTTGCACTGCTTAATTTTCACAGCTGCATTATTCACACAGTTCATCACCGTTCGATATCTTTTTAATATCCTGTTGTCTTATTGTGTACCTCAGTAAAATCACATTAATCGCACATCTCGGCAATATTGTTCACATGCTTCACTTTTATATGGCCATCTAAAAGGTAGCTAAATATTAACAATTGTGTTCAAACGGAAAGAAAAAGGGATTACAAAAAAGTTCCTCAAATATGTCCTTAATTTGAGCAGTCCTACCACCTATTTTATAAGGAAAACCAAATTGTATTAGAGTTGAAATTGTTCACTAATTAGTCGACTGACGGAAGAATGATCTGCAACTATTTTGGTAACTGATCCATCATTTAAATCCTTTTTAAAGCAAATTTGCAGTGATTCCAGCACTGCATCTGTCCATATTTGCTCTCTTATCTATATTTTCTATGATTATAAACTTATCATCTTTGGGTTTTGGCCACAAAAACAATATGTCAACATGAGAAACCTGGAAACCGTAAACATAGACATATCAGATGTGGATTTTATCAAATTAAAATGTTAACAGCTATGAAACTGAATTATCTCATGCCATATCAGTCCCTTTCTTAATTGCACAGTACCTCTGTTAATGAATTCAAACTCTGTTGCGTTGTCAAGTAGGCGTGATCATTTGCGGGAAAAACACACCAAGTGACACACAACACCTTCTTCCAGACGATCACACTGCTGGTGGAAACACGTCCTCACACCACTACTGCTTTGTTAGAAATAATTCTAGCGTCTAATTTTACCTTGTATCTAAATAAAGCGGAGTTTAAACACTCTCTTTGTTGAAGAAATAAATAGTCTGACAAGACTTTTTCTAAATCTAAAATGTCATTTTAAAAAAATTAATTAAATTAAAATCTCCTAGTACCTGTTCTGTAAAAATAAGGAAAACCTCAACATGCAACCCAACGCACAAAAAATTGGTAAGTGTTGTTGTCGAGCCTTCCTGAATAGCTACACAGTCTTTTGTTTTGTTCTCGCACAGTTCACAGTAGTGTGGGGCCCTTGGTGGTGTAGTTCATGGAGGGGAAGTGGCGGCTGTCTCCGTCCCAGTGGCCACCGACGGGCTGGTGGTGTGAGGCGGGCGGGAGGCTGGGGTTCCAGTGGTTCATGTAGCTGGCCATGAGCAGAGTCAGCTCCAGGATCTGAGACACATTCAGGATTAATGTCTTTAACATGATGAAACGACTGGGTTTCATTTGATCACAGGGAGCCAGGGGGCCTCCGAGAAGACGTGAGAAATAACCCCACTGGTCCCCAATCAAGAGTGAAGTGGATCTCATTAGCTTATAGTAATAGTAATACGAGTCAGTGTTAATGCTCCGTCGAGACCCTGTAAGTAATATAAGGGAAACAACCTGTTTTCTCCATTAGGTTTTGAGTGTATGTAAAAACAGGTGAATATGACTTAAGTCAAGGCCACTCTTCCGTGCTTTACCTTCAGAGCTATTCAATCCAGCTACCCACATTCCCTTTATGCCTTACAGGTTAGATCAATTATACATCTTATAGATCAGTGGCTCCCAGACTTTTCCTGAAGGCATCTGAACTAAACGACCCCTTCATCAAACCCACCTGTCATGTTCCAGATGTGCACAGTTATTTGACACTTTTTAACTATACGAAAGCGGATATTGTGGCAATATCTTTTTATTCTGCGAGCTGTCAAGGTTTAAATTGATTTAGATCAGTTTGAATTTGTATAGAAACGATAGCCCTTTTAACCATTTATCCATTAGTTTGGGCTATTTTAAGAAATGATCCTGACTTTTAGCAATTATTTTTCAAATTATTTGTAATTTTTATGTTGACCATTCACCCATTATTTTTTAGTTATTTTTTTTGCTTGCAAACTAATTTTCACATAATCTTAATTGCAACAGGTTACAGCTGACTCATTACACTTACCTTGGGTTTAGCCATTGTAAAGACCATCTTCTCCACGCTCTTCTTACCGACCCCAGGCTCCCTCTGCTGGCTCGTGACCACCATGAAATCCTCACGGCAACCACCAAAGGTAATCACAGACTGGTAAGAGTGTGTGATAAGCGTGTGCTGAAAAAAATAACGAAAGTATTGTCGGTGTGAAATGTGAAGTGACGTGGACATAAACAGGGAGCGTGTTCAGAGCGTACTGCTGGTCCCAAAAATAGAGCAGGGAAATCGCTTTTTGGTTTCTGCTTTTTTGAAGGGCAAATTGAGTGTGGAGAAGCGTGACATAACTTCCAGCGACTTCATGGGATTTTTCACTTTGTTTTTGCACGAGCAAGGCCGACCGCCAGACCAAAAAATGAAATGGATCAACATCGGCTGCTGATAATTACAGAGCTCAAACTAACATGGTTTGCATGTCGGAGCTGCCGTCTCTCAGGGTCAAGAATGTCATTTTATTTTCCTGTGGATTTCTGGTGCTTGAAACACCCACAGAATAAAAATAATTTGTCAGATCATCAGACAACTGGGTCAACACATGTCTGCAGCTGTAGCACGGCAGGCTGAACAGTAGTGTAAAAAGAAAAACTGAGGCAAAAGAAGAAAAGAGCAGATTTTCTACTTTCTGAAATGTTCAAAAACAAACAGTACAATCTTTCCACAGTTTATGCAGAGGTAACTTAACATGTTAATTTCAGTCCAAATTTGAATAACTTTTACTTTACCTTATTATTTTTAAATTATGCAACTTTATACTTCCATTCCACTTCTCACATTTGCAAATATTGTACTTCCATCCTCTAATAATAATCCAAAAATATAATTTATAATAATAAAAAACTGAGAGGAACCATTTTACTACACAATGATCACGTTTACTTGTTATACTTTCCTTGTCAATTCTGCTGATAATACTTGTAAACTTTACTATAGGAAGTTTTTGAAGTGTTACTTTAACTTAAGTTTAAGGATTTGAGTATATCTTCAACATGTGTTTTTATAAAGCAACACAGGACAGAGATAGTGTTGTTAGAGGTGTTTGCTGTTAACAGTTTAAAGCTCACCATTGTATAGTCCAGCACACACAATCCATCCTCATTGACTGCCAACCACACCTGGCTCTGCTCGACAGGAGAGGGGGGGACCGGCTATGGCCGAGAAGTAAACAAGAGGAGAGGTCATGTTACAGGTCTAATCCATTCTAGTCAACATTACGGCTTCTTCTTTGTGTCTGCTTCAAGGTCTCAAACTGGTCCAACCTGTGCTTGAAAAGCTTGACAGATTGTAGCGTTAAGGTTCGATACAAATTACGAACAGAAGACTTAAAAACAAGGGCTGAATAGAGCAGACAAGAGCATGTATTTTTGGAACTATTTTTTCTTACCTTTGCACTAAATAGTTTGGCTCCAAACAGGGGCCATTTGCGAGCCACCGTTAAGTATATTCTCACGCACTCGGATGCACTGCACCCACGTAGCATAGACCACTTAGTGGCCAGACGCTCATTAAGATCCCTGAGAGGAGAGAAAAGGGGACACATAATCAAACAAGGACATTCTGCAGTTTATGTGTCATTTCATAGATCAATTCAGAGTGCCACCGATTTGTTTGTCAGACTCTGTTTTTTGCAGCTGGCATGTTATTGCAAAATAGGAAAAAAATTTCTGATCTTGGTGTATTTATTTAGACAACAGCAGCAGTTGTTTGGTTTACCTGAGCTGCTCTGAGCTGCAGTCTTGTTTGTAGCATTTTGGGTAGAAGCGCTCTAAAGCCTGCAGGAGAATCAGCTGAGATTTAGGCTGAGGAGAGCCGGTCGGAGAGGAGGCAGCCGGTCTCTCCAAATCACCATGTTCAACCTGGAATTATAAAAACAAAAAGAAGAGAGAGGCGTTTTAAAAATACAGAAATACTTCATAATCTACACTATTTAAGATTGTCGGATATACAGACCTGTGCCATGAGGACAGCCACCTCAAGAGCAAGCTCTTTGTTCACAGGGAAGTGGCCTTGCTGCACTTCATCATTCACCTGGTACGCCAGCAGGAGGCGCTCACGCTCTGTCTCACCTTTCACCTGAGATCTGAAAGACAGCCTGAATGTGCACAAATGAAGCAAAACGTTGAAATGAATATTGTTTTCCTGGTGGAGATTGGAATTATGCACACTTCATTTGATTTCCAAAATGTGTGTGAATGTGTGTAAACTTGACCCAGATGTGACAATACAAAAAATCCCACCTGCTCTTGTATGTAAGACGGACAATCCGTGTCCCCTCATTTTTCCCAGGATGCAGCTCTTTGAGTGCCTGCTCCCACTTGGAAATGACATCACAGATCTGTCCAAAGGGGATAAAAGTCAGTTTCCATTCAGTTCACAAGGAAGCTTTTATTTTATTTCTGGTTGAGTAAGACATCTTCAAATGTATTTTTAAACTGTATGAGCCAGACAGCATTGTAAACGTAGTCTATTCACTGTCTTTGGTGGGATGGTTGAACATAAGGGAACAGTTTCAGCAACCATAATTTAAGCGATTTCATCATGATTGGCTGGGATTACAGAGGAAGGCTATGGTGTTCTGTAAAATGGCTACAATAAAGAAATCTAACATTTGGCAAAATAGTCTTTCACTACACACAACTGATCCTCATATTAGGTAAAATGAGACAAAGTATGTGAATAAATGCACCACAAAAGCCTCAGTGGTTTATGGAGGGTTCATGCTCGGTGACCCACACTCTTACCTTGGCAGAGGGCTGCAGGCAGTGCTCCAGGTCTCTGCCCGATGGATCATCAGTGAACAGGGCAAAGCCAGACAGCTGAGGCTTCCTCACAACAATCCTCTGGTTCAGCGTGTTGAGGAACTCTTCCACTGTGGTGGAGCCGTCGAAACCCACCACCTGACACATGACATATTTCATGATGAGAATCACCAGAAACCAAACCCAGCCTTTAACATTTGGTGGCATTGCCTCGGCATCAATTTTTTCAGATCCTTCCAATCTGTGTACTGTTCACAAGCTATTACTTTATTTGCCTGTAGGTGGCAACATCACATCCACAGGTTGAAAGTGATGCTGTTTAATTTCCTTCCCTCTAGGTAGAGCAGACTAGTGTATCTCAAACATGAAACTGTTTATATATAAAATTGCTTTGCCTTTTCTGCTGCTAAAAGTGAGTGAGTGAGTCGCAATCTAATGCTATATGGTGATTTGCTTCTCCTGTGTTTAAGATAGATAAATACAGTTTAAGAAAGAGAGCAAGACGGTCACCTCAAAGACAGTGACAGTGTATTGTACCTATGTGACTTTGTGTTTACCTGGTAGGTGTTGTTCATAAAGTGGACTGGGATGCTGAATGGCAGTGAATGGTGGTAAGGGTTTCTCAGCAGGATGGAGACGATCTCCATGCGTGAAGGTTTAGCCTCTCGCTCTCCGTTCTGCAGTGTGCGCTCCACAGACCTCTGACAGTACACCGCATACTTCCCCACCTCACTCCTGTAGGGAAACAAAACAGAGGGATAGAGATGTAAACAATGAGCTTAAAAAAGTAGATTTTCTTTCAGGTAAGTTTGGAGGTTTCGGCCCCCTCACCTTGGGTCTGCATTGCGCTGCAGGTACTGTCTCAGGTACCAAAGGAAATGTTGTTGAGGGAGGAACAGAGCCACACACAGAGACAACAGCTGCCAGCACTGCAGGGAGAGGTGGTAAAAAGAGGAACGCTTTCATTCACAGGATTACTGAAAATCTCTTTTTATGGAAACATATTTCATTAAAGTAGTTACAAAGAACTTTTAGTTTTTCTTGATTATAGCTGTGTTTTAACACCAGCACCTGCTGTCCTAAAGATCTTTACTATCGCGTGCTGGGCGGCGTGTTAAGGAAGCAACTTAAAGAGAGACTGCAAGATGCATCGCAATGAGGTAATCCATTTATATATGACTTTGTAAGATTATTAATGGTAATATGACGATGGTAAACACAGGATATTCCAGTCTGCCTGCAGTAAATCGTTTGGTCTGAGTTTCCGGGAAATCGTACATGTGCAAAGGCATTAATAATAACTGTTTGAAAATAGCTTTGTTTGGCTGGTCCCATTTGTTGTTCCAAGTAATGATCATCAATTGAAAAATGAGAAGTTCAGAGTAGGGGGTTTAGGGAAAAGCTTCTACAGCAATACTGTTTCACATTCTGGAGTTAAATGTCCTGTTTTTCTTTCATGTATGTGGTTTTAGATTTAAAAGTAAAACATTTATTCATTTCTTCTCCTTTTAGTTTCCCCATATTGCCCCTCACACGCGTCTGCATTGTCTTCAGTGTGCACCAGGCTGACCTGAGTGAGAGAGTAGTTGTGTGGCGTCCGGCGGCTGGTCTGCTTGATGAGCTGACAGAACATTTCGTTCTGCAGCTCCGGGTGGGTCAGGCACACTTGCAAAGCATTCTGTGCCAGCGAGGTGTGGTAATCCACAGACGGAGACTCCACCAGCACGTTGATGAAGAGCTGACAGGACTGCAGAGAAGGGAAAAAAGACTTGATAATTCCACCCCATCACCAGCAGGTGGAGGCAAACACACACCAGAGACTGACATTTCATTTAGTGCTTCCTAAACTAACAAAAATAATAAAACAGGTGAAGATAATATCCAGGTCAGAAAAGGAAAAAACCACAACATAACTGCATGGCATGAGGTCAGTAAGAGTCTAAACTATGTCATTATGTTCTAATGTAACCTTTTGTTCACACATACTGGGACAGTTGAAGACAAAGAAACCGATTCATCAGTTTTCCCCCAGTCTTGTCAGATTCATTAATACTTCAAAGACAGAAGTAGAGCGTAGGCTTGAAAAGCGCGTCGGCTCCATTCATCATTCCGATTTTCTTTGTGTGTGTTTGGGGACATTTTTTTTTTTTTTAAGGCTGGCTGGTCAAAGAGAGTGCCGACCCATTCAACTTTCAATCCTGTAGTGTAGTGACTGTAGGAGGGAAAGGGGAAAGAGGGGGGGGGGCTTCTGGGTGGGCGCACTGAGGTGAAAAGAGAGAGAGGAAAAGGATCTGCCATCCTCCTACAAGGTCCCTGTTCTCCTCCCCCATCCCCCCTTCATCTTGCTGTTTCCATATCCATTGCCCAGCACTCTCTGAAGACCCTGACCCTCCCATGTGTCCTCTTTAAAAGGGGGGGCTCCTTTCATACTGGCGGTAAACCAGTTAGCGGTTAGCCTCAATCAGAGCAGATAATCAAGGCCATTATCTTTCTTCCACACTTTTAATGAGCATGGGGTCCCTCATTCTCCAGCCTTTCATCTGGTTTGGAAGTAGGAATGGAAGAGGAGAAGAGGGCCACGGGAGCGCATCCAGGGATAATGGTGGGGACAAAATGGATGATGTCTTGAGCAGACCCTTTGCATTGAGAGCCGGAAAAGAAAATGAAAGAGGGATTTTGGAGAAAGGGATGAAAGGGAATGAGGAGAATCGGAGACAGAGGGAGGGGTGAGGGGTGAAGGACCGACCTTGAAAAGCTTGAGAGCTTCTGTTTGCAGAGCTTCAGAGGGCAGAGTGGTGAGCGGCGAGCGCAGGCCCTCCTTACAGAAGCTCAAGGCCTCGCTCTTCCACAAGGCAGATTCTGGGAGACCAAGGAGAAAGAAACACACACACACACACACACACACACACACACACACACACACACACACACACACACACACACACACACGCCAACACAAACCCACGCAAAGAGGAAGATTGAGTTTCAAAGCTGTGATGACTCAACAGCTGACAGAGACTCACACACAGTTCTCACAGTTGTAAACACTGTCTGCTGTGTGGATTAAGGCTGTCGGACCATGTGGATCAAAATAACACGTAGCGAGCTACCGTGTGCGTTTTTCTCTACTTACAGAAATGCTTTGCAGCCTTAAGACATTTGGTTGACTAGGCATCTACTGTTTACGTTCTAGTGTTACAAACACATGCGCAGTGTTGTTGACAAGGGATACGCTGCCTGGATTTTAAGAAAACTATCAATAAAGAACTTGGCAACACAGGCCTGCAATTGACTTTCAGGACTATGTGGTGCCAACTCGTTTATTCATTTAATTTAACAAGTTACTTCAATCAGCAAAAAATCTTCTTTGTAATTCTCAGCAAGGAGGACAGTTTAGGATAAGTATGCAAAGTAAATTTGAGGTTAAATGTATCTATAATCTATCTTGACATACTGTATGTCTTTATATAGAAAAAAAGATTGATAAACATCCCAGGTTATGCTTCTTTGCTGTAGAACAGGAATTTCTCACCTGGGTCTCCCTCCTCATCGAGTAGCTTCCCAATGAGTTGCTCGTACTCTGTGCCCACTTTGAAGTTTGCACAGCTGCCCGCCGCCACGGTCAGGTGATACAACCAGGTATCCTGTGAGGAAACACGAACAAATTGTAAAATGTTTTGTTTGAATTCCGTTCTTAATGATGATTTACAATCCGGCATTTATCAAGAAGACTTTGCCGGTTCCTTCTGTACCTTCTCCTGCTTGGTGCCGATGAGCATGTATGTGGGACTCTGCTCTCTTGGTTGGACCACTAGAGTGCAGTGTGACGAGAGGAAACCTCGACTGCCGGCTTCGTAGTCCTCGTCTGAATCACAGGAGCGATCCACCTCCTGCACCGAGGCCTCCCGTACCTTCAACTGACCCAGAGGCAGCTGAGACAGAAATGAAATTGCTTTAATAAAGAAACAGCATGATAACACCTTCCTTTTCATGTGTTAGCAACAGTTGTAAGCATCTATACTTTATTTAGCAAAAGCCTATTATTCTCTACACCACTTCAGCATTATGTATTGACATAACCTTGTTGAAGAAGGTGTAAATATTCACTAACAAAATATTAAATTAAAAGCAAGCAAGGCCATGTTAAGAGGAGGGAGAGAGTAGTTTTGCGAACCTTGTCTTCCTGATTACGATAGTAGTATAAGACTTTTCCAACCAGAGTACACCACACCAGCTTAGAGTGTCCATGTTTGACCTGAAAACAAGAAATTGTGTAGAAAGTATGAGAAAAGAATCGATATATCACGATCTGTCTGTTTTTATTAACATAATAAAATTTCTACTTTCTAGTAAGTTTCTACATCTGACTAGCAGATGTCCCAGGAGGAGTTTGCAGGTAAGTGTGCAAATCATTTAAGAGCAACTTCAGTGACTTGTACTTTCGAAAAACACAACTCCAGACTTCTCTCAGAGAAGGTTTAAGATATATGAATGGAGCAATGATGTAACCGGAGGATGCCGTCAACGTGAAGCCAGCTGTGCATCTCTTAGAAGAGGGTCAGTGGGGTTAACTGCGCCGCGAGGCAGAACCAAGATCACGTCATGAGCGGCAGATCAAAGACAAGGCTCGGGAAATGGATCTTTGGGGTTGGTGAGAGGACGTGGGCTCCATCATCTGGGCTCGAGGCTGTCGGTCATCCGTCACAGAGCCATCACACACATCCGTCAGATCTTTAAGTGTCCTTAACTTTAACCAACAGACAGACAGACAGACAGACAGGGGAAGGGAAGCATTCCAACAGTCCCTGGCCTTAAAGCCGTGTCCCAACGTGAAGGAGGTTTTTTCAAGAATCTTCTCCGTCAAACCCTCCTCGACCCCAGAGACAGACACTCTATATCTGACTGAAAGAGGACGGTACTGCAAATGAGTTATTTCTGGCATCCTTTCCATGGAGACAGGCTGGGTAATCTATACGTCTAGCAACTGAACAATGGACAATTTCCTTAGTTTAAAAAAAAATTATGATATTTTATTTAAAACATTTTTTAATTCTTTCAGTATAACACTGCTATTAAATAAGATCGAAGTACATTTTTTTGTGGGTGCAAATTTCCATGAATATACGACGGCATATTAGCGACATTGTAGGGCAGCATTAAAAAGCTGGCAAGTCAAGTTTTCTCTCAGAATATTATAATTTATATTGAGCATTCAGACTTTCGAGGGGTAGTAATCCTATTATATTTGCAGAAATACAATAATAAGACGACATTTTCAGGTGCTTTTACTGACACATCATGACTGCTATTTCCTGACCTTTGTAAGCCAACCCCTCACAGTGGGCTTGGCGGTGGTCTCCACGGTAACCGGGCTGCTGGCCTGGACTTTGAGTATGTTCTGCAGGACCCTGATCCACTCCTCCAGGATGTTGGGTGAATCGGCGGTCAGATAGAAAGTCTTCTTCTCCGTAATCAGCTGATTAGACGAAAGAGGGAGAAGTATGAGGAAAATGCTCTGGCAAAGCCCACTGAGATAGCATCATGGTGTCAGAGGAGATCAGAATCAACGTCTGAAGAGCCAGGAAAACATTCCAGGCCAATGCAATACCTGATGTCATTTTTAAGCTACTTCCTCTGGTATGCAGCAGTGAAGCTCTAGTGTGATGCAGTGCTAGTATGAGAGAGAGAGAGAGAGAGAGAGAGAGAGAGAGAGAGAGAGAGAGTGTGTGCATGTGTTCAGTAACAACTGTCTTTGTTTTTTCTGATTTACTTTAATGCCACACTCTTTTGAAATGTAGATCTACACAAATTCCACTACCATTTCAAGTCTTTGCAGAGCCTGGAGAACTGTATACAATGTAAATAATACTTATCTTGTATTTGACTTCACTTAAACAAAGATAAGTACTATTAAGATGCTTTCCAAAGGATTTCAGTATATAATCATATAGATTATATACAGTATTATGTGTTCCACTTACTTGAAATGTCTGCGCTCCTTCTCCACGCACTATACTGCAGGACGAGTTCAGCTCAATCTGCCCCTGAGGTTTCCTGATCACGTCGCTCTGGATACACACACACACAGAAACACACACAAAACAATCTTCATTTTCTTTCCAAATCTATATCCATACATATAAGTTAGTAATTGCAGTGATCAAAGGTGTGCGTTAATGCACATGCCGTGACACCATTGTTAGCGGTTAGGTGCACATGCCTTCAACTAAGGCTATCTTGCACGTAAACGCACAACATTTTGAAATATTCATGCAATATTTCCTGTCCAGACAGCAAGACCTTAGAAGGAAGCAGGCAGGCAGGAAGGCTCACGGCGAGACACACACTCACAGGTGATTTGTAGTAAAGGATCTCTCCATTCCTCAGGATGAACCAGCGACGCTTCCAGGCTTTAACCTGACTGCCCATCTTCAGCAGGTACCCAGACTTCTCCAGCATCTCCTACACACACAATACACACGGGGATTATTCACACACAACGGACTGCTTGACTCACTTAAATGATTAATTTTGAGTTTGCATTTCAGTTGCATCGATAATAAAACTTTACCGGCACTGTCACACATCTTGATAGTAATTAACAACCAAAGGCCTCCATTATTAAATACAGGACTCCACTCACAGGCCCGGCGCTCTCACAGGAATAGGCGGAGGTTCTCTGGACTTTATGTTCCGGTTCAGAGTAGTCACTGTCCAGGGAGTAGGCATCAGGAGGAATGGCATAATCGCTCTCTGAGCTGATGGAGGACATGGACACACCTAAAGGGGGACAGGAGACGGCACGTACACACGATACAGTAAGAAAAGGTACACCAGAGGCGCGTGATTGATGTCTTACAGTGAGAGCCAGCAAGCAAAAAAGGTCTTTCAAGCCAGAAGGCTCTTAAATGGAAAAGCCAGACTCTAAGATCACTATTATATATCATCAGTACGTGCTGCGTAATGCATTCCAGAAGGTATTTTGCATGGAGCTGAAGTGGTGAATATCTCGAGTGCTGACCTTTCCTTACTGACAATGCAGCCTCTTGCAGGATCTTTGGATTTGTTGCTGCACATTGACAACTATGCACCTTAGTTTGGTTATGATCATGTTTTCGGATACAATCATTCACTATTAAGCTGATCCAGAATTTGTCTGGCTGATTTTTCAACCAGTTTAAAGAAAGCATTTTGTCCTGGTTCCTGACATGTTGATCTTTTAGAGGTACACAGTTTTCCCTGTATTATAAACTGCACAACTTTACCTCTCTTGACGGCCCGCGGGCTCTCAGGGACGCTGCCCTTCTTGTCTGGGCTGAGGATGGACGTCCGTAAACTGGCCAGAGAACCGCTGTCGTCCTCAGAACCAGAGTCATCATCGGGCAGAGGTACACTGCTGATCTGAGTGGCTTTCTAAAACAAGCAATTGGAAGAGTAACATAATGTGAAACACCACCTAATGTAATGTAGCTGCAATAGAAGTTAAGCACACATCCTGCTACAACGTAAAGATTCAGTAATAAAGAACATTTAACTCACCCCTTTCAGTGTGGTATAGACTGGTACGTTGATATTCTTATAGATCAACTGGGTGAACGGACCTGCCGCTGGATAGTGGGGTAAGTTGGATCCTGCAACATATACAAGAAAACATAATCCAATCAGAATTTGATTTCATGTTTTTTTTTATGAACACATGCATCAGTGCCAGAGAGCAAAGCATTTATAGCTTCAAGTGAGACTATGAAACTTTTGTTAAACAATGGCCTAAATGGTCCACACTTACACATGGTGTAACGGCAGCGCAAAAACTAAAGAGTTATATATAAAATTAAAAAATTTGATTATTTGAATTCTCTTTCTTTTATAGGTAAGATAGACAGTCTCACTTAAATTAAGCCTCAAGTTTTCCCTGCTTTGGTCTTCATGCAAAAACACACAACTCAATACGAAGGCAAATATAGGATACCAAACACAAACAATGATTAAAAAATAAAATCTCATAAAAACTACACTACCGTACCGATAATTCTTTCGAAACTATTTGACCTTGGGTTTCAAATAGCTGCCAAACAGCTCAGGGTCTGTTTAACTGTGTTTCAGCCCATTTTATTTATTAGCATTTACTGATCCAAATCAAATACAGTTACACATTACTACAATCAGAATGACCTATCTATGTTTGCTTAGTGGAAAAGGGGGAAAGAAAACACCCTTAGTCATAGAATAGATATATAAATCATATAAAATCTACACACATTTGCAGATGGACTCTATGCTTTTTAAGTATTCAAGAAGATAAATCGAGCTAAACATAAAATCCAAGATAAAACATTTCCACAGTGTTCCCTTTGCCAGAGAACAAAGTGCTCCATCAACAGATGGACCTTGAGGCACGAGCATGAGAGGAAGCTGAATGAGCTGAGCAAGCTATGACTTAATGCACAACAGGCACTTGGCAGTCGGCTCCGTGTACCTGGCAGTCGGGAAACGCTGTCAAACCTCGCTGTCTGCAGCCTGACAAAATGCATGATGTCGGGACAGAATAAGCATAGCGGTAATTGCACCCAGACCGTGTCCTTTCATCGCAACTGATTAAAAAGCAGCTTCGCCCTTCAGCTCCTCTACACCTCCTCCCCTCTCATGCTCTTTCTAGGCTCTTTAAACAGTGTGTGTGTGTGTGTGTGTGTGTGTGTGTGGGGGGGGGTCCCACGAAGAGGAGCCCACACCTGTGCAGGTGTGTGGAGCCTCAGGCCAGAGGAAGTGACATCAAAGGCGGCAATGACAGATCCAAACCAACCACACACATCTCTGTGGCAGCGTTAACATCAGCTGATTGACATGTCAGTTCGCAACACTGACTCGTCTCCTGCACCACCCAGGCTCACGCAGACAGACACACACACACACACACACACACACACACACGCACACGCACACACTACTATGGCTGTCTCCCTCTCTGCATTACATGAACTATATAGACTTTGAATGAAAAGTGGACTTGAAGATGTGAAGGAGTGGAGGGCTACTTTCTTGTTTCGTGGGGACTCACCTCGTCCAGGGCCCCTGGCTCCAGGACAGGCCTCCAATACTCTCATTCCTGACTTGGCCACAGCGTAAATCCGACTCTCCTGCCGAAAGCCATTAAAATTAACATTCATTATAAACAGCATCAGATAGTACAGCATTTAGGCACTGAGAACTTAGCAAAATAAACATGTTAATGGAAATAGGCTTATTTACGTTTTGTATGTTGTACCGGCATAATAAGATTAGCTTAGTTTAGCACAATGACCAAGGGAAACAGATCAGTATCAATCTTCTTATCAGCAAGAAAGAAAATAAGCACATTTCCCAAAATGTCAAATTAGCCCTGGGCGGTGACTGAAAAAAATGAGTTGAGGTTTTAACAGCATTAAATATCACATGCAGAAGTTGAATGAATAACACTGGTCTCTTATCCATACCCATGAAGGGAAGCGGTGCAGGGGAGGCGTTGGCGGCTTCAGGAGCTCTGGATCAAGCCGCTCCAGTTCTTCTGCGAGTCCCACAAAGGAGACTCCATCCTGGGGTAGCTCCTGTGACCCTGAGCCCTCCACCACTCCATCCATGCCGTCCGGGAGCCCGTCGTCGATGTCCGTTTCCTCCACCACCTGCGAGAATGGTGAAGTGGATGTGCCCGTGCTCTTGAGGGTGGAGCACGTGGAGGATGGGCTCATGATGTCTATGTTAACATTGAGGTGGTGGAGTCTGTCCAGGCTGGGCTGCGGCTGGCTGTAGTGCTTCTTGACCAACTGGATGCTGTCTCTAGGGGTGAGTGGAGTCCGTACCTTGGGTAACGTCATACTAGCACCCGATTGGTGGATCATAGGATTGGGGAAGGGGTTGTTGGTAGAGGGGGAGCGCGATAGTAGCGGGCTTTTGGGTGTTATTCCAATGAGGGACTCTGGGGAGCTTGGTCCATGGGCCATCTCATAGTTTGAGGAGGAAGATGAAGAGGAAGAGGACGAGTGAAGGCACTGAGAGCGGAACTTGCTGTTGAGCTCGTCAGAGGAGTTATCTCTGTCCGAGCCCCTCCCCAGGTGACTCTCTGGGCCCAAAAGGAGCTCTGGTCCACTGATGCAAACAGGGCTGCTGGCAGTTGGTGTGCCGGGGCAGCTGGGAGGAAACAGCGGGTTGTTGGGCACCAGGTGGGTGTCCATTACAGGGGAGGTGGCAGGGGAAACGGAGGACACAGGTTTCTCTAAGAGAACTGCAAGGAAAGACAAGACCAAGAAGTCAGTCTCTTTCTTGGAGTATGTTACAATAGATACATCACTTTCCTACTCGTCTACATGCAGTCATTTACCCAAAAATATATATACACGTATATATTACATGACTTAGATGTGTATATTACATGACTTAAATGTGTATTTCTTCGGAAGCAGGCAGCAACTGCTCCCAAAGCAATGGCTTAAGCAACAGTGCGAGCCTATATCAAGTGGAAGCTAGCTGGTTAGATAGCCATAGCTAACCATAGCTAACCATAGCTAAACAACTAAAATAGTCATTTACATTTCAAAGCTGCTTCCTGCAATTATAATTAGCTGAGAAGATCTCAGTGCCTGTTAGAATTAATGATTGATTTTTTATTAATTGATTTTTTGTCACTGGCTACCATGATATCACACATTTAAATGTAAATGAATACATCATATTTATAAATGTTTATTTTCTAAAACAAACTAGTCACAAAAGACAAGAAAGCTTAGAGAAAATAGTTTGTTTGTAGATGCTGCGTCTGTCCCCAGTGAAAATGATCCAAAGAAAAGGTCAAGTAACTTCATATTCCAGGGGTACTGTGACAATGATTTTTTGGGCCTTAAATGACATCAAATGCAGTTACAACCTTCAAATGCCAGTGTATTCACCTTGAAGTCTGTCCTGCAGCAACATGATCTGCTCCGTCTGCTTCAGGTTGGCCATTTTCAACTGCTGGTTCTCTTGCTCCATCTGGGACAAAGTACACACAGGTCTTAACCCATTGAAGACTATTGCAATCTAGGATGCATGTCCTTAATGCCTGAGGGTTTTCTGAAAAAATAGTATGAATTGTCAAGTCTACCAAAACCTTAATATCTAAGCCTGTGTAGCACATAGAAACATGAAATAAAATACATTTAAAAGTCGTCAAAATTAGATGGGGGACAATGTGGCATCGCGCAGCAGCTGTCATCAATGGGTTAAACCACAACCACGGCAGATAAACCAGTATCAACCAAGTGTGTTTTGACCTGATTTTAAACTGATAGTGTGATTAGAATGTTCAAGTAAGTGCTAAGGGTACATGGTTCTACAGTTATAAATAGCATTTTAAAATTCTTTAACTGTTTGCAGATTAAACTAAAGTGTATCAACAGCTGTTGATTATACACGTTTGATTATAGGCATCACTTGATGCCACAGATAATGTCTCTCAGTAGGGTGAGGGCTTTCCGAGGGGCTCTTCAGCCAGCAGTGAATCATTGTGTGTGAGTTTACCTCTCTTAGCTTAAAGGTGACCCAGTCTTTAATCTTGGCAGCCTTTTCCTCAATAACCTTTGCCTCCTGGGCTCGGACTAAGATCTGTATTGAGAGAAAACAAGGATTATTTGAGACTATGTTTTATGAACATAAATGGACATTTCTGTTCTTTATCTGATGTTCGTACCTGTTTCTCCAGCTGCATCTCTAATCTCTTTATCTCGGCATCTTTTTCCTGAACCTGACCAGTCAGGTCTTGATACTTTCTGTGCAACGAGCTCTCCGATTCACTGGTTTGTATGTTTGCTGACTTCAGCTTTTCTTCCATGACATGGATCTGAAATGCATAATTACAGGAGTGAATGCACGAGCACAGCCAAAAGAAAGCTCAAATTTGCAATGGTTAGTTTTAGTTTTTGATGGGCACCCAAGCAAAGCCAGGAAGAGAACTGAGGTTACTTTTTTGCCAAGAAAAAGAAAATCTTTATAAGCCCTCAGGTATTCCTTGTTTTTAAAGAAAGGGCACCATCAAATTACCACCTACAGAAAACACCTGGAGCTGCCAGTAATGACAGCAAATATGAGATTATACACAACATGGACAGACAAGAGTATGTGTCATATGTGTACAGTATTTTGTATCCTTAAACCACATCAGAGGTTGACTCCTTCTTAGTGGTTTGGAGTTCAACAAAAAGCACACAGTCCAATGTGACAGTGCAACTTCATGAAAGCCAATTTAAGGATTTCCTCTTACATTACTTAATGTTGAGCACATAAGTTCTTGATCTTGAAAACTGTAGTTTGACAAAAAAAAAAAATCTTAAATTGTAGGTCCCATAACAGGCCGTTTCCAGATATTTCAAACAATACATACTGTACTTTCTTAAGGCATGGCGTTTTGAATCCTCACATGATGCAAACTCTAGTTGTTAAATCAGACTATAGGATACAGTTGAAAGCTCACAAATCACTCAGTGTGTTGGGAAAAGTGCAGCCTTTACATTAACAAGGATTACGTTTAATTGTTGATTTGACTCAATGTTTTCTACTTTTTAAATGATAAATCTGGTTTATTACAGCTTGAGTCTTATTTTGTGTCATTTATGTAATTGCTGAGATTAAATAACTTTGCAAAAGAGGGACAACATGGTCCAACAGAGCAAATAAAACACAAGTGGTGAGATGTTTACAGTTCAGCCAAACCAATGTTTTAGGGGGTAGAAATGGAAGCAGGTCATTAACAAGCCTGTGTTTGATTTTAAAATGCATTATATTTATTTATATAATTAAAAAAATTCCAAAAGCAGAATTATCTTTTAAATACCTGTTTCTCAGCACACTCAGCCCGCTGGTCGGACTCCATCACCCTCTGCTCCAGCTCCTGCATCTAGAATAGAAACCAAAAAAGTTAAAATGGTTATGATGACCACAGGCAAATTGATCCTCAAGTGTTTCTATTTGAACTGTATTTGAGAGAAGGAACACTCCCTGTCTCAAAAGGCCATCTATCACGCAGATTGGACCACAAATTCAGAATGCATGCAGACACACCAAATGCTTCATAATCATTATTGTATATGCATTTTAAAAACAGCTAAATTAGTTACATTTGAATTACATGAACCAAGAAGGAAAGAGTGCCAAGCATCAGCCTAGTCAGAGTGACAGAGAGAAGAAGCAGCACAATATGTATACTCTTCTGTAAAATGTAAACTTGTCTGTTTAATAAAGAATAGACCTTTAAGCAGACGGGCAAAGACATAAGCAGCAGAAAGTCCCTCAGAGGAGGCTGAACATCTTCCCACTATTACCGCTGGTCAAACAACAGTGTGATAGCAGAAGAATGCCACCGCATGTGTGCACAAGCTTGCGTCACCTTTTGTGCAAGCATGCATACTCATGCTTTCAAAGGCAAACACTAGTGTCCACCCTGCAAGTATGCACACATCTGCAAGTACTCTCCCTCTCAGCAAGCCACTCACACACACACACACACACACACACACACACACACACACACACACACACACACACACACACACACACACACACACACAACACAGGACTCCCTTTCTTCTGTGTCCAGTGACCCAGGTGAAAGGAGAACAAACATACTAATGGATTCGCTCTGCTTGAGAGATGCATTTGAATTCCTCCCGTCATCTTTGTTTCCTCTACCTTTTGTCTCTTTGCGTCTCCCTGCCCATCACCTCCATAAAGGGCCCCTGATTCCCAGAATGCACCACTCACAACATATGAACGCTTCCTTGCAGCCAGATTAACACTCATTAAAGCCAAAGCGCATGTTGATGGCTAGTGGTGGGTGACTCTTCACCCCAAGGTCAAAGGCCTTCATTGTGTGAGTCAAAAGGAGTTTGAGCCAAGAGCAAAGAGCATTTTGTCCGCCATTGAAAGACCAAAAAGTAGTAAAGGGAAGTAAGCACTTAAGGTGATATAAAGTAACTTAGAAATCACAATGTAGAACAGATGTGAGAAGTGGGCATCATCAGGAAAAGCCTCCAAACAGCCTAACAAAGGCCTTTAGTCCTAAATTATCTTCATGGAAGTCAGAGTATTAAGCACGAGGCAAAATACAAGTTTAAAAGAGCAAATGGTCATATCAGTACTGGGAAGCTTCCAACACAGTTTACACAGAAAGCAGCTTTTAGCATCACAACTGGGGTTTAAGTGTGCAAAGAATAATAGACCAGTATTTGTCTATCAGTGTTTACCAATCTTTTTTGGTACTACTATTTTTTTAAGAACTATACCCATAGGGTGCTCTCACATGAACTCAAGAACTGCTTCATCATTAATACCAAATAACTTCATTTGGTGTTTAATGACTCGACGTCATTGAAAATGAGGGTCACCCCTCAACTGGTCTCTCGAGGATAAATAAAAGTTAAATGAAAAATAATGGATGTCTTTTATCACTAATACCTACGTGTTTTCATACAGTTTAAAAAAATACATAGTATATCTTTAACATGGTTGGTTTGCATTTGTAATGCTGGTGGCAGAAGTAAGCTAACTCTTTCAAGCACTTACTTCTTAGTAAGTCTTTCAACCACTTATCCGTTACTTTTAGCTAATTCACTAAATAATCCATCACCTTAAGAACCATTTAGTTACTTTTAGCCATATCAACAGCTTATCCATTTTGTTAAGCTACATTTTACAACAATAACAATTGGAACTGTATATTCTTTACTTTTAGCTACTTCACCATTAATCTAATACTTAAAACTATCTTTTTAACCATTTATCCATCACTTTAGCTGTTTATTTTTATATATGACTTATTGCAAACTATTTGAGCTTTATGTTTATGCTTTGAGCTGACATTTCAGACTTTTAGCTTAGTTTTTAGACTTCTCTGTAAGCTTCAAAAATTTCAATCGCAACATGTCGTGTTGCCGGTACACGTGAAACTATGTCAATGTACTGTATATTTTTTTGTCAAAATGGAATTTCTAAGTTTTCAAATGAGTTAAGCTATTTACCCCCTGGTGACCGTAGAAGTACCTCCTTGGGCCTTGAGTTCCTGCTCAAATGAATGAATGACCTGATGGTAACATACTGGTTTATTTAACCTTAAGGCTATCAGACGTGGATACTGACTTGACTACTTGACTTGCTGTCTGTTTATCTCTCTGTCTATCTCTGTCTGTTTGGCAGAGTCTAACTGTTGAGGCCTGAATGTCTGAGCCATGGAGCAGGCGAGAAACAGCTATGTCTGCAATCCAGCATCTGTCAGGCCACAGTGCAACACACTAGCTTCTGCTGCTGAGAAGGCTGAAAATGGATGAGGTGGGTATCAGGTTTCGTTAAACTTTGGTGTAGCAGTGTGAGCTGCACATATTGGCTTTAACGATGAGTCTCATGATATTCAGCATTTTTCTTACTTGAAACAAATACCATGAAAATACTCAAAACCAACATTTAATTTATTTTACTTGCTAACAAGAAGAGTCTGTAGCCAAAGCCTGATATAGATTATTCCCCTGTGCCACAGACCTCCAACACATAAGTCAGTCACACTGTTACACTGGGTATAACATGTTCTCTCATTACCATTGCCATTGGCCAGTTTATTTGGAGTCAATCCAAAATACAGGACATGTCCCTCCTGCTACATGTCCTAAATACTCAATGGAGCTCAAAATCGCCGGCTAAAAATAGTACACAACAAAGGCACTATTTGAACCTTGTTTGAGTAACTGTAGCTGAAAACTACAGTTTCAAATTCCAAACTATTTTTTACCCACTTTTAAAGATTTAATCAGTCACAGACATCCTCCAAAGTAATGAGAAAGACTGATGCGTTTGTTGGATTTGGTCTTTTCCTGGGATTTATTGACAATAACAAAAATATAGAATATCACCAGCCTTTTGCAATTTGCAGAATAATCTTGTAGGGAAGCGGAGCATCGACTCTGCCCCCTCTGCATTAGTGCGGATTCCAGAGGGACAGATAACATCCAGGGAGGTGGAGATAAAATGAGGGCAGGCTACGGACACCAGATTATCTGCTTCCCAGACAGCTAACAGAGAACTGTTTACTGTTACTGCCACAGATCTGAGATCTGATCCTGTAGATTAGATTTCCCCCGATGATTTTTTCAATCCGTCATCTGAAAATCTAATGGTAAAACTGGTCTTTGCTTTCTCCTAATTGTCCTTTGTAGTGTGTGTATTAATTCAAACAGTAGACAGGGTAGACAAAGAGGTTATCCAATATTTACTGTAAAGTTTCATAAATTGACTTTTCTTAAAGAAATCTAGGAAACCGATTGCCATGAAAAAGTTTGGCAAATATAACTATTGGTCTTAAAAATGTTTTTTTTACTTTATATTTTCTTGTTTAATTAAACTTAAAATGGCAAGTGCAATTAACTGCATTTCTTCTTAAGTGTGGGTTCACTTCACTGTTAAAATATCAGTTGACTGAGTGCTCCATCTGCCTCTAGACTTTAATCATTTACCCTTGTTTACAGCTGATGGAAAAATGACTCCAGCTCAATCATTAAATGTTAAAAACCCCTGTACAAAAGAGGGAGGGAGAGTGGACGGATAAGAGTAAAGGGAATGCTGCAGTGGTAGAGAAAGATTAAAGTAAATGGGATCAAACAGTGTGAATACCATGTTGGATATCTGCACTTTATTTGGAAAACAGTACTCCAACAAGTACTTTCTGATAAAAATTAAAATAGATATGGATACAAAGTATTTGAGTCAGTGAGGAAGCTGATAAAGAAGTCATACAAGGTAACACACAAAGGCCAACAGACTTAGACAGTTGAACTTTGAGAAAGGAGCTGATCCAAACAAATCCTTTCGTGAAAATAAATGTTTATACACACAAATGTGAACCTAGTGACCTTGCTGCAGGCCTCCAAGCTGCCTGACTCTTTTAGCTCTTCCAACCACGTGAGGCTTATGGAAGAGATTAATCTCATTTGTTCAGTATTAGATGATCCAAGGGATGAAAAGGAAACCCAATCGAAGAAGAAGAAAATTCCCCTGAATTAAGGTTCTTCTAGGTTTCTGGGAAAACCCAAGTAAATATGTTGAGAAACTTTGAAGCAAACTTTCCCAATAGATTGACTCTATGCTGTATTTCCCAACAGTCTGGAGGATTAAGATATCAAGCTGTTGCTGTAAACTTCTAAAACTGAAGGTCATCCCTGACAGGCTTCATAGTGGATGTTTTGACTTTAAAGTAGAACAATTTTTCAGTATCATTAGGCCACATTATTTATTGATGTCATGTCACTAGGGAAACAGAAAATTAAGAATAGTCTCTCCTAGACACCTTTCTAATCTCTTAGAATCTCTAAGTTTTTTATGTATGGAGAAGTTTATGTTTTTATAGGCCACCAGGTGATAGCTGTCGCTTGGATTTCCCTAATCCACAGTTAAACCTCTAAATGGAGAGATCGTCCTGTTACGCTCCTCACAAGGCAAATGAGGCATCTCATTCTCTCTCTCTCTATCTCTCTCTTTCTATCTCTCCCTCTTACTTCTCCCTCACTCACAGTCTCTGGGGATAAACGCCATGTCACAGGCAACCACTTCAACTTTTTTTTTTCATGTTTTTCCATACCAAAGTGGGTCAATGCGTAAAACACTCCTAACTTGGCAAGAGAGGAGATGAGGAGCGTGAAGCAGACTTTCCAAACAGCCATAACATGACGGCATAGTAGTCACTCAGCACCCTCCCCCTCAGAAAAAAAAAATCTGAACAACACACTCAGCAGCACGGGCCTCCACTTAAACCCTGCTTAGCGCTGTGTGTGTGTGTGTGTGTGTGTGTGTGTGTGTGTGTGTGTGTGTGTGTGTGTGTGTATGCTTATATGTTTATGAGACTGGGAGTGAGAGAAAATGAGAGAGATTAATTAGCCCGTTTATAACATGGCCAAAAAGAACATTTGACAATAAATGCTGTGCATGCTGGGTATTAACTTGTGTGGTTTCATGAGAGAGCGAGCAAAGGTGAAAGGACAGTGATTAATCCATTTTCAGAAAGCTTAAGCTCACTCCTATTCTTGGCATCATGGCTACAGTGAAAACGGGGAGCTAACATAGTACGATTGTGTACGTGTTCATATGTGAATCACTTTTCGTGCACCCCATTTCCACCAAGGCAGTTTAACGGCTGGTTCGTAGCCAATGCCTATCGAACCAGTTCTTTGCACTTCGACAGCAAAATAAGCAAGCAGCTCTCTGCCCAAAAAAACATGACCAACCAGACCAACTAAATCGAAAACAAACGACCAACAACAACTTCCATCTTGCTCATTTCCAAGTAATCAACCAGCCAATAGCATATGATCTATCTGTCCCGCATACACTTCTACCACTTTACCAATGTATCCTCCCTGCACAGTTCTGATTGGTTGATTTTCTTCTCCAGTCGTTGGAAACAGCTGTCACGGAGCACAACAACAGAATTGCTGAACAAATTGGATTCAGATATCTGGCTCCAGGCTCCTCTGGAACCTGTCACCCAGTGCAATAGGGTGCAAACAATACGACAAAAAGAAGAAAAACACACAATATCACCTGATCAAATGAATGTAAAAAAAATAAATAAATCAGTAATAATGTAGACGATCAGTTATGGCGCTAACTTTGCGAAAATCCTCTTAGGCTTGTTTAGATCCTCCATGTAGATGCATGTTATCATTGGCTTTGCCCTAGTTAAAAATTAAAAAAGATAAAACGTGAGTGTGTGTTGCAATGGGATCTAACAGACGAGCTGGAGGTCTGACAGAACCTGGCAGAGGACACAGCAGGGAGTCGTCCTGCTCGTATCAGACAGAGGGTCATGTTTGCACTGTAAACATCCTGCTGACTGACTGAATGAACCACTCCAGCACTCCAGAAGTAGAGATGATACAGAAAGCGTAGCACTCTGTGACACTCCAAACAAAGGCAGCCCCGAGCTGTTTGAGTCCATAAAGTAGGACCACTTGTAAATCTACCAAAAACACACACACACACACACACACAACAAAAAGAAAATATCAAAAAGTATGGTAAAGTGAAGACAGGCAGAAAGAGTTTTTTCTGCTACTAAACTCACTCCTCCTTCCTCTAATCCAAACACTTCCACGCTTTTACCAACAAATCTCCAGAACAGAGCTGATGTCAGTTGATTACTTTCCAAAGAGTGTGGTAGTCGGACTTTTACAACAGCCACAGCTTTACAAGCATTTTGGCTGCGGGCTGGTGGTTATTTCCCCCCTGATTTGAGGGGAAGAACCAGTAGTGATGAGTTCAATGTTAAATATTCATCTTGGCCGAAACTGTAGCCAACCTCTGATGACACAGTATGAGTGGACCAACTCTGTCTTTGCACACACACACACACACACACACACACACACTCACACGTAAACACACACATGTAAACACACACATGTAAACACACACACGTAAACACACACACACGTAAACACACACACACACACGTAAACACACACACACACACACGTAAACACACACTCATCCACACCTGTGTTTCTGAGCGAATCGCATGCTTTGGTTGTTTCCTCATGCATGAAACACTTAACAATTTAAACACTGCCCGAAGAAGAGATGGTGAGATCTGCACAGAGTTTGGAATAATGTGTGCAGATCAAAGTGGCATCACAAGTTTAAACAGCCACACATTTACTTCATTTCACATTGTGCAGATGCCAAATCAGAGTCAGCACACATTATCAGTTGAACATGTTGTAGTTTAGGCAGAATGAAGCCGGTGAAATCACATTAACTTGTTTGAAGCCACTTGCACTTAACACCATGTCCTTTTGGCTCTTTATGTGTATTGGTTGTTATAATGGTAACAAAGAGAAAGCTTTAAAATTAACTAGTCAAATCTTTCTTCAGTCTACAGTCTCAAGCTCTTGGTATTAGGGTTGAGATAGTGAGCACAATTGAAGTTTTTCTGAATACAGTCTGGCTTCTAGTTCCGAGGCTGGACTCAAGACACTACCTTTGAAAAACTATTTTTCCCATCTGGCTAGGGTATGTTGTGTTCCCCCAAAAGCAGTTGGAGGTAGTTACTGAGGACAATGGCTGGGCTGCTCTCCTTGCACTTATTAGCCTTTAAAGTTTTTGGGGTATTTTATAAATTAATCTCATAAGGATTGGATTGTTCCACCTAGTATTAAAACGACAACCATGTTTTAAAATGGTAGTAAACTATAGGATTAAGAAGTTGACCATGAGCCGCTGGAAATATTTAAAATTACCTCGTTTTTACCAACAACTTCTTTCTGTGTTGCAACATGTTTTAATACATGTAGGTGTGAATCCACTAAACACAAGTTTGAACGTCATGAGTTGGTTGAACTGCGGTGGCACCCATTCATGACAGCTCTCTCTTTATCTCTCTGTGTCTCTGTGTCTCTCTCTCTCTCTCTCTCTCTCTCTCTCTCTCTCTCTCTCACCTTCTCTGCCAGCAGCTCTCTGATTTTCCCCGCCTGCAGCCGGAACCTCAGCAGTTGCATCTCCAGAGCCATGCAGCGTTTCTGCCAGTCCACACTGACCACGCAGACAGCTCCCGCACCGCCACCTCCACCACTCTCCAGCACGTCAGCCATGGCCAGGACAGAGCTCTGCCTCTGGACTCAGAATGCACTAAAAAGACAGACAACACAAGCTTATAAGTTATGTGTATGGTTTGTGTAATTTGAGTTGGCTATCATGTTGACTATTGGGAAAGTTATATAGGGTGGTAGGATGGCCTAGAGGAAAGATGGGCTACCATCTCTATCATTCCTGTGTCCTTGAGCAAGGCACTTAACCCCAAAAACTGCTCTGGGGGGTGAGGTACTATGGCTGATCCTGTGTGAGGACCTCCTCTAGAGTGTGGTGTGACAGGGGATATGGAAAAGACACATGTCAATGTAGCTTTGTGTTAATTGACCGATAAAGCAACTTAATTTGGCTTATAACTTATAACTGTCATCTATACCTTTAATATATAACTCTTTCTGTTCCAAATAACAAGACAAATTAGAGGTATGATGATACACAAATAACCCAGTGATTGTATTTCCACACGTGGCCTAGTTTATTTAGTCATTTACATCACAAGAGGAAAGTGAGTGGACAGTTATAAATGCTCCTCGCTGACCACACTTCCCATGATTCATTGAGGAAATGTGAGTAAAAGCAAACACTAATGGTGAGTCCACCGTGACATGAGTGCAATGAAAGCTTCCTCTCACTTTCCGTTTCTCCATGACATGCGACCACAAAGATAAACATACATACTGAAGGCCTATTGCACACTTTCTGCACACAGAAACAAACGCAAGGCAAGGAGAGACTTCCAAAGCCGCAACTTCTCTCTTCGCATGCCCACACACACTGAACAAAACCCCAGCGGGGGAGGCTCTGTGTCGGCGGGGGAGTTGGGTTCATGCGTGCCGGCTCCCAGACCTGCCAGCCAACTACAAAGCAGGTCAACTCTATGCTTTTTGGCCAAATTACCTACTAACCCAATCCCCTGCTCTCCATCCCTCCCCACCAACAACTCCCTCGCAGTGCAATCCCTTCTTAATTACAAGGCAAGACAGAAACAGGATCCCGCGCAGCACAATAGTGTCTTTCTGCATGACAGTCCCATCACAGCTAGAGAGAGTGGGGGGCGGGGGGCATTCAGCTTGCCTCGGCAAAGAAAAGAGGAAGGAATGTGTGAGAATGAATGGGGCCGAGTGCTGAATGTGGGAAACTGGGGCACTGAGGTTATTTTTACCTGAGGAGGACAGACCAGCGGCTCATTCACAAAGGTTAAGGCCCCACTGTGTGAACTCAATGAAAGTCTTATTATCTAGAGATAAAAGTGTCCGTAACAATCAGCTTTGGGGTTGTAACATACAATAGCCCAGCGGTGATGTTGACATGTCTGACATTTTGAGTGAAAGTTTGCCTAAAAGAATGAAACCAAAGGAAGTTTGAGGAAGTTCAAAAAGTTTAAGCAGCATTTAATTTGGACAGCAAGACAGACAGACTCGAAGTGAAGCCAGACAGACAGCAGTCAGCAGAACAGCAGCAGACGTTCAAAGTCCAGCGGCTATAACTGCACCATAGCACTCCCTACAATTAGCGTGCTCATAAATACAGGCCTAGCAAACAAAATTACAGAAGTCATGCATGTGGAGGTTTCGCCAGCCGACTGCTGTGACCAGCTTGGGCAGTCAAGGTCTAGATACCGACAGCTCTCTCTGGGACAGAATGGAGGGATGAAGGTCAAGTAGAAAAGGATGCTGGCATAGGATGTATTCACACAACTTGAATATATCTTCACACTGAGGTAAGCAAGGAGGGACAAGGCCAGGCCTTCCTCCAGGAGAGCTAACAGCTGGGTGCAAACAAGCCATTTGATGGTTAAACACTCTTGGCAAAGCCATGCTAATTCCTTTAGCACTCCCTGGCTTATTGGACATGAAGGGGGTTGTTACAGTTCATGCCAACCAATGCCATGAAATATAATAATCAGCAACTGTAAAGTTAAAGCTATAGTGCGTAACTATTTCATATTAATGAATGTCGGTCACATTCAAGCAATTGCCAAATGAGTTGACACAAGGTTGATTAAGCATATATCAGCTCCACAAAACTTTCTGTATTTCTCAGTTTACAAACTTGTGTCACCCCCCCCCCCCCCGACACTGGCGCAGCAGCTCAAGAAGTGCTCAGTTGTTGATTCTACTGATAAGAAAAAACCTGGATGTGTAGATGCGCCAACAGTGCGAATGAGAATCCCTCATCGGGTTAAAAACCTTCCACGGAGCGTGATGAGAAAAGAAGGCGAGCGGAGGTTTCAAAAAGCCACATCTCCTCTCTGCATCGCAGTGCATAAGGATAAAATCCACCCCACATCGCCAGTCTGTCAAGAATGAGGTCATTTTCAGTGTGTGTGTGTGTGGGAGTAATGCAGCTTGTTCTTACAGCGAAAGATTTATACTGGAGTCATTTTCTCCCTTTTGCATGAGCATAACCCTCCATTGTGGGATGGTTTATAGAAACGCAGAAGAGTTTTCCACTCTAGTCCACTGTTATATACAATCACACAAGTGCTATTCTCTATCTGCAGCATCTTCTCTGCCTGTCTTCCTGACCAATGATGCCAATGCTGGAAACATTCAGGTGAGGGGGGTTGAGGGGGGTGGGATAAAAGCCAACAACAGAAAAAACATGGTCTCCAGGATCTGCATGGTTTGGTAAGACATGGGCCACCCGGAGTGGGGCGGGCAAGGGATGCATGAGGGGTGGTGTGGAAGCCCAGACTGGCGAGTCCTCTCCTGGCTTCGCATTTACACGAAGGCCCTGTGAGCTTCTCTGCTTCCACGGAGCTGCGAGAACTTGCACGCAGAGCAGGCCAGAGCAAACACCAGGGGGAAGACAACTGAATGGAAACGCCACCGCAACGCTCCCAGCAGGATCGTTTCTACGCCTGCCATCGCCGACAACTGCTTTCCACTCACTACACTGACAGCTTTACTGCGTTAGTCCTCTCAGACGGAGTGAGATTTGATATGCACCAAAAATGTGGAAGTTATCAGGGATCATTTGTAGAATTGGTTTGGACGGGCTAGTGCGAGGCAGAGCTCCTCTCAGTCACAAAGGTTTGTTTTCCGTTTCAGGTCCATCGTCTCATTAACGAGAGCCTGCCTCAATCACACCCTCTCCCCGGGCCAGCCACTCGTAACTCTTCAGCACTTGCAGACACAGATGGAGATACTGAGATAGATTGAAAACAGACACGTGTGCACACCCACACAAACACACACGCTGACACACACTGACACACTGTTGAGCGTGCAGCTGCGGTGATGTAAGTGATTAGGTGGTTGGGCGATATAATTCCCAACAGACATTTCAAATCTCTGCTGTTGTTGTCTCTGCCGTGGTCCCACTTGGCTTCCCCGTCTTTTTGGCATGTACCCCGCCACCCCTCGGAATAAAAGAAAAATATAGAAAAATAAGTAAAAAAAAACTTCCCATCAAACAGTACAGGGGCATGTGTATGTAAATCTGGGTCAGCGTGGCAGAAAGGGACAGAGACAAATGATCTGAGAGCTTTAGGAGTCAAGTATGGGTGCCTTAAATATTGCCTTATCTTCTCCTAGGCGGCCACATATGGTTAAGAAAAGGAGGACGCCTGTCGACTCCCATCCGGTCAGGCTGACCTAACACTTTTGTTGAAATGAATGCTTCAAAACTTTGGTCCCGGCTATGCATGTTACACCTACAGCTGGGTTGACGTCCTATAAATAAAAGGATAGATATTTCCAATGCAGCCACCCAGTTATTGAGACATTTCTTTCCTGGGAGAAAACATAGGGTTTAACATCATTTGGTGCATGAGGAGACTGTTTCAAAACACTATAAACAACAGCATTTTCCCTAGATTGTATGTTATCTTGTTATAATTAGGATTCAAACGGCCATATAAACTGAGTTATTACTAGTTATTATTATTAATGAGACATTAATTAATGGACAACAGAGGCCAATGAAAGCCTACTTTTGAAATCATGAATATACCACATGTTTATCCTCCTATTATTAATCATCTTATCTGTGTTGCCTCACTCCTACTTCTGCAACACTTCTACACTTTCCAACTCTCCTGCGCTCCCTTCCCTCTCCTCCTGCAGCACCTTTCCCTCCCTCTTTCCTCCCTCCCTCCTTTCCTCTCCTCCTGCCTTCTTGCCAGCAGAGCAAACCTGCTGCAGCTATAGGTCTCTCTCCCATGCAGTTCAGGTTAATGACAGGCCTGAGCAAAAACTGACCACACACTCATTATCAGTCTCAGCCTTAAATACAGGCTCTGACATTCTTCTGTGCTGAGGTGTAAACATCTACCTCTGCAGTTCTCTCATCTGTCCTGTCCTGCACACACACACACACACACACACACACACACACACACACACACACACACACACACACACACACACACACACACACACACACACACACACACACACAAAATGAGTGAGTTCCTGAGTTATAGTAGGAGACATCCCTAACCATATATTGTGAGACTGGATATATGTCTGGTGAGGTGTGCAATAAGAGCTTACAGCTGAGCAGTAGGGGTCAGATTGACGTATGGAGCAGCCATGCACCATCATGATTTCTGCAGATGCTCCTGATGATGACAGGAACTAAAGGTGTGCATGTGTTGCAAAAACAAATCCACCCACTTTTCTTTAAAGTCATGTAAATATGACCAATAGTTGTTGTTGTTGTTTTATTTTCTTGTATTAATAATTAACCTTAACTTAATTTAACTTTCATAATGTTTTTAGAGAGATTCCCAGGGCAAGCAGTGTGGCCAATATTTTGTTCAAAAAAGGCCACATAAGTAACAGGTGTGCCAGACGCGCAAGGCTTAGCAGACGTCGGTCAGCAGGAAAAAAAGAAAAGAAAAAAAAAGTTCAACCAGGCTTCAGACATCTCTCAAAATACTCAACTGCAAGCTTCGGCTTTTTGTCCCAAAAAAACCTTCTGCGTCTTGGTTAAATGTCTCATCTGGCACGAGCATTAGGAACAGTGATATGGTAGAAGCAAAGAGATAAACCAGCGCTGTTTGGTGGTTTCTCAGCGGAGCTCCTCGCAGTAGACTTTACCTTGTGACTTTGTTGTCTCTGCCTGCCCCCCTCAGTCGGCTTTCTCTTCTCACGGACACCTTCCCCGGTAATTCGTCGCAATTCGTCGGCACATAACTTCTTATTTTTCCTCCTCGGTCCTCGTCGACTTTCCTCTCCGCTCTCTCTCTCTCTTTACTCATTCATTTCCTTGTGTCATTGTGTTTCGTGGCGTGTGTCGCCCCGCGTCCCTCTGCAGTCCTTCGCTTTCTGTGGAGCGCAGACTTCAGTGGGACTTCACTCTGAGCTCCATTCAACAGACTCATCCCATATTCCTTTAAAGGGCCCATTGCAGGATCAAATTTCTCCAGGAGTCAGTCCCCCCCCCCCACCCCCCCTCTCTCTCTCTCTCTCTCTGTATGTGCAGGAGCTGCTCAGGATATTGCATTAAGGCAAGCTTGGGGTTTTTCTTTTAGGATGTAAACACAGTCTTTTTGGGGGAAAAAACAGTTTCCTTGTAGTTATACTCACATAACAGAGCCAGCCTTTATATTATTGATTAAAGATCCCATACAGCCAATTTTCAAAGACACAAAAAACGGTCTTATATTAATTAAAGCAACAAGAAGTGGACTACATTTCATTCCAATGCTAATCCCTTTAGTATGGTAACAATTTGAAATTGATTAAAGCTATATATCGTAACTTTTTAATTAATGACGGTTACATTCAAGCCATCTGCAAACGAGTTGACTTAAAGTAAGCCAAATAGCTCCACAAAACGCTTTCTGTATATTTCAGTATTGCAGTGTTCACAAACTGGTGTCATCCACCGACACTGGCATAAGAGCTCAAAAAAATCCCCGAAAGCGCCAAAGCAATATTTTAGTTTTTTATTCTACTGTCGAGAAAAAACCTGGATGTACAGAAGAAGGTATAGTATCCATTCGCAATCACTGAAGGCTAACCTCATTGACAGTGTTTTTGTAATTACTCAGAATTCCTCATGGGGGCCCTATGTTCCCTCAGATGAAAAATAAATAAAGAGTTGGACAATTGGTACAATTTAGATGTTTTTGTGTGTGTCAGAAGCCAAGAGTATTTGGCATATTGAAATTTTGACTTGATGGTGGTGCTAGATGAAAGGTCAGAATATCACGACCATTCATCCTGAGGGACATAAATCTCACTGCAATCCTTTCGAGCGTTTGAGACATTCTAGAGGGTAAATAAGGGATGGCCAGATCATTTGGGTTCATCGTCTGGGGACCATGAATGTCTGCACAACATTTCATGGCAATCCATCCAATACTTGTTCAGATATTTCAGTCTGAAAATGTCGGACCAACCGACCCACAGGCCGACTATGACATCCAGCTAGCATGGCTAAAAAAAATATTCAAAACACATGTAGGCTAAGCCATCTCTTTCCTGCTTAAAAAAATAAAATTCAGAGGGCTCTTAGGCTCAAAGTTTCCAAATCAAAATGGTTGCATATTGGACCATGCTTGGTTTTTCAAACTAGTTGTGGTGTAACAGAATCATCTCTTATGTCTTCGACTCAAATTTAAGGTGAGCACAGCGTCTGTCAGACTGTTTATTACCTCTGATTAAAAATCTAGACCTCAGAGACCACCATGAGGGATTGAGAAGTCCAACGTTCAGGTTTTAAGTAGCCTAATTACAGTATGTTGTTTATTGGCAATGCTTACAGGCTGGGCTTTACAGGAATCAAATGTTGTTAAACCACTTTGAGGAGCTTTGCAACTATAATGAATCATTATCTGGGTAGGTTTGGGAAGGTTTGAGACCACACCAACCAACACAGTTCATGTGTGCTCAGGTCTCAGATCCCCTTCCCAGTTCGGCCTGTACTCTCTAGATCTCGCAAGGATTCCCTCAAAATGTCAGAAATAGTTTAATGTCAAGCTGCTTTAATCAGCGGTGGAGTTTAGAAACAAATGGGGCCTAATCAAAAAGGCAGACTTGTGGCCCTTGTGGGAAGATCGGTTTCCTCTATGTAATCTTCGCACATCTCCATCTGGAACATTTTATAATGCCTGTCTGAGCATCTGAATTGTTGCACGTTACACCCAAATAAAGTTATATCGTTTCTTGGTTACTTTTTTGTTGTTGCATTGCATCAGATATTAGGTCATACAACAGAGATGTCCAGTGCATGAACAAGGGAAGAACGTTTAAAATGATAATGCAGTCTGAATACAGCCATGGCATTTGATTTATATATACTTTTTTAGTATGTGTGTTAATGTACGAAGCATGCAGTGGTGTGACCTCTTTTATATACAGTCTATGTGTGTGACACGCCCTGCAGCGTCCACTGACTGAAGTATTGCACAAATAGACAGAAGACAGAATCAGACACAGATGCAGAATGCTAACAAATAACCACAAGTATTCCTTCAGCCGCTGGGCTTTGGGCCAGGATGCTGTGTGACATGGAATTAAGATCACATGTTCCCATGTAAGCACTTCAGCAACACCCGCTTAACCCACTCCAAAGGGCATGTCTGTATTTCTATTTACACAGATGCTAGATACATTGTTTTGCATCATGTAAGGATGCTATAGAGAGTCGCTAGCTTAGGCACAGCGGTGCTTTGAACTAAATGCTAAAGTAAGCATGGCAACATGCTCACAATGGTAATGCGTACACGTTGATGCTAGCAGTTATAATGGCTACCATACCCTTTAAGTTTATCTAAATGGCTGGTTAAAGTCGTGTTTATATACTATTCACAGCCATTGTAATAACCTGATTGGACATTATGTGAAGTAGGCTCACTTGAATGTCAAATTCAGTCTGGCTTTATTTCACTGTTTACATTTAAGTGGTGACTGGACAATTGTTTTTCTATTTACAGCTCTGAAATAGCGGATGTATTCTCTAAACCCTGAATCTAAACATGACTCTAATGGGTGTGGATTTCTCAAGAAGACACTGAGAAATACCCTCGGCAATGTATATCAAAGTATTCTAATATGATTAACCGCATCTTTCTCTGTAAATTATTACAAATCCCATGGTGGAAAAGGTCAGTTGTAGTGGGAGGGCTGAGTTTACAGCAGGGATTTTTGGTGTTATAGCTCAGCAGGCCTGAAGGCTCTAGCCTGTGTTGCACAATAAGTCGGTGCCTCAGTGCTCTCAGTCAAAACAACTGGTGTCAGGTCTACATGGTTTACATGCCTATTCTCGGGCACGGCTGCCAGCGCAGCGAGGGGGAGGCAGGACAGTAGGGAGGGAGCTTAAGGCCAGTTTCACCAAGTGTTCGCAGATTAGTGTGTTTTCTTACAGCTATTTAACCTCCAGAGTTGTGTGATGACCCAGACTGTGAGCGGGTCACTGAGCAGAGATTGGTCGACCCAGCTGACCCACCAAAGGCCAGGCCTGAAGGAAAAGAGTGGGAGGCAGTGTGTTAGATACATCTGAAGTGCACATTACTGAAGAGAAGTGTAAGCAGGTTGGGGAAAAAAAACTGAAATAATTTTGGTTTGATGACTTGAAATATCAAAACAAAAAATATTGATTCTACAAGTGATTTTTTTGTGTTGCCAAAGCCTATTTAAACATATTTCTACACTATTAATGTCTAAATCCTATTAAAAACACATTATTAATTTGTGACAGAGTTGCACTGGGGCCTTTATAACAAACATGGGCACTGTATTTCATTTTGAATCGATCCCACATTGACCATCCTGCTGTTGTAAATACATGTTAGAACACCAACATAGTGGTTAAAATGAGAAACAAACATATTCAATATGTTCTCTTGTTTGAGTAATGTTTGCTTCAAACTGCTAACCTGTTTTTATATCTTCCGTCTGAACCATGGATTTGGGGCTGAGTGCAACAGATAGGATGTTGTGACATCTGAAGTTAGTTGTTACTTAGAAGTGAGTATTGAGAGATGGACTGAAGCATTGTTGATTTTGGTCTTCTCATGGGATTTGCTGATAAAAGGGAAAAGAAAAAAAAAGTAGAAGATTGGCAGCTGTGTCTTTAAATGGTTCTTTACGTTGTAACATGTATTTAGACATATCTCTTTGCTACATGTCAGGTGAGCGCTTGTACTCATGTCCTGCCATGTCCTGCCGTCTTCTTCGACAGGAGTTAGACAGAGACATTGACATGAGATTTGTCAGGGCTGTTTGGTTTCAAAAGTCCCACAAACCACAATAAAACAAGGGGGGGGGGGTCTGCTTTCAGTTTTCATTCAACTTCACATCCAAACGGAAAATCTCAACATAGACTCATTCCACTCTTGGTTCAAAGCCATCATGTTAGCTAACACAGCAGTAAAAAAAACACTTGTTTTTTTATGATGACTTTGCATGCATCTTTTTCTTATGTTTTGACCAGAGATGCTTTAATTTGAGTTTTTTTTTTTTGTGTGTGCGTGTTTACTTTATGTTCTTGTATTTGGCATATTTTCAGGGCTTTGATTGAGTTTAATTGACCATGAACATAAGAGGAACTCTCCCACAACATAAATAAAGACGACTGAATTCAGATGTCAAAGGGTCGGTTGGCTGACTATTGACCCAGCTCCTACTGACACTGACTCTGGCTAGATTCCTCTCTGCGGCTGCCGTTCGGCCACTTGTCTTGCCCTTCACAACAGCACTGAAGCAGAGCGTTGTCCCCATTTTATTCTCAGATGTTGACTGCCTGTTTAACTGGGGATTTTGTCAGGCTAACAAATAAGTCTCCTTTCCCCTCTCTGATGTCCTTTGAGCATTTTACTGCCATTTGGCCAGCCGCGATGGAACCACAGATGGAGTGGAGCATGATGGAAACTCCATATAAAAAGAAAATAAACCAAACTCACTTTAACAGCAACGTTGTGAGAGAGAGAGGACAGCCGAGGATGAGAGATGCAAAGGATAACACGTTGGACGCTGAGGGGAGGCGCTGAACATACATTATGAGTTTTTATGGCGAAAAAAACTATTCACCATTTAATTTTTCACCCTCTGTGATAACAAGACCGTTAACTCCTCTCCCCTTTGCCTCTTTATCCTCTATATTGTGCAGTGTGCTTCCTCTTGACTCTGTGTGGTCTGCTTGATGAGCTGCACTACAGCTTCAAGTTAACCAAAGCTAGTGTTGCAGGTAGATGTGACCTCTCTTCTGTCAGTACCGTGAAAGGAAATAGTAGAAACCCATTCCAGTGTTTACACTCCTACGCTCTTAAAACACTCTTAAAATCACTTAATCAAAAGTGAACCAATCTAGGTCAGTATACCACCATCACAATGACTGTGTTAAAGGTGGAGTCAGCAATTCTGGAGAACGCTTGTTGTCAAAATCGCGTTGACAAGAAAAGAGGATAGGTGTAAGCAAAGGCTTCAACCTACACCTCTTTGGTCAGTATTGAGAGTACACCTTGTTTTTTTTTGTTTTTTTTACTATTTGATGTGAATGTGATGTTGAGTATATCTATTTGATATAAATTAAGAAAACAAAAACAAAACCAAACAAAAACATTTGGTCAAAATCAGTGAATAGCTCCTCACGATCCGCTTTCTCTCTGTGCTGTGTGTGAATACAATCTGGTGTTAATAATACACAGCTTAGGCTCTGTAAACTGGTATGTAAACAAAGCGTATGTAAATAACTGGGCCCACTGTAGCGAGCAAAATGTCTGTTAAGAGAGGCTAGGCAGTGTATTAACACTGGAATTTTTTTCAGCACAAACAATACAGTAGCGAATCGTGAGGAGATATTCACTGATTTTGACCAAAAGTTATTTCGACAAGTATTCTCCAGAATTGCGGACTCCACCTCTAACTTTATAGTACCCCTGGATATAATGGAGGAAGTTGAGAGCACATTTAAGAGAAAAGTGGCAAAGGAAAATGAGAATTAATGCGCTTTTCCATCCACTCCTGTTATGTAGATATTAGGAATTGGTTCATCACAACAAGATGATGTCATGAAATGAGCGCCAGTCAAACCTCAACCGATGGAAAAAAATCTCTGAAACATGATAATTTGGAGTTTAGTTTGTTTCTACTGCTGCTGTTGTTTGTATCTTCCATGGATGTTTTAAGTAACATATTTCATGATTAATGCAGTATTTCTGTTTCTTTTGTGTTTTTTCACCTAATTGATATTTTAATTTTGATTTTTAAATTTGTGTCCATTCAAATGAAAATGCACATAATGGGGGCAGTGGAAACAAGCTGTGACCACAACATTGAGCATTACTTTTTTAGTATTTATGGTGAATTTGTTAGCAAACTGCATATTTAGCTACACATCCAGCCTTTATGGAGCAATAGCGTGCACACTATTATGTGACTTAATAGCGGGCATGTGTAATAGACATTACAGCAATGGGTTTGAGCTGGCATTGTGCACACTGTCAACATCATCGGCATTTAGGAGCCATTGGAAAATACGTCTGGTGAGTGAGACGTAATGCAGTGTGCCTAGTGACAGTGGAGGCAGACAGTGTGAGTGTGGTCAGACCGTGATCCTTAAATCACAGGTCCAGGGAGTGATGACTGTTTAGCCATTTCACAATAACACTCATTTCATAAAGCTGCACGTGGGGCTGCACGCATGTCTGAGACAGAGTGTGCAGCACAAAATAACATATTTGGGCCTGCACCATGTACACAATAAACAAGTCTGTTTGCACGTGTGAGTGTGTGTGCTTTTCTGTGTGCAGGATGAAGTCCCAGTAAAAATGTAAATTACAACGCAGAAATCTTGCGGCCGTGCATTGCAGCGATTAACCATATGGTGATAGAGCCACAGTGTTTGCAAATCACAGCCAATCCCCAAACCACCGGACCACAATTGTTGAATATAGCTTTCCACCTTCACTGATGCTGTGAAGCTAGCCATGATCACGTCCTGCGGTCACAAATTCACAGCTATATAGTCAAGAAAGATTTCACTCTAACAAGCTTCCAGTGTCACATCTGATACTTTAAAAGCCCCATCCTCTTATTGGATTATACAATTTGGAACTATAAACTTTGCCTTTAAGAAAAACATAAACGTGCACCAGAGGGAAGAGTTCAGTGTCTTGACCAGGAACATTTAGATTAGGAAGGGATTCAACCTTCTAACTTTGTAGCTAAGGGGGTGGTCTCATTTTCCACCATGGCTACATCCTCGAAAGATGTTATGCAGCTGTCACAGGTCAGAAGAAAAAAATCAACATGTTGTCCAGATATGCTTATTTGTTTTCTAAGGGAGAATTAGAAGAGAAGATTGACTCCACTTTCTGTCCTGTGCGCTCGATAAGAACCTACAGCCAGCAGTCGGGTTGCTTAGCTTAGCACCAAAACTGAAAACAAAGGGGAACAGCTATAGCCTGGCTCTGTCTAAAAGTGACAAGAGTCCACCCAATTACACCTCTATATTAACATGTTATATCTTGTTGTGTGACGAATTCTGAAGTTTCTGCTTGTTGGACCTCAGCCACGGACTATTCCGACACAAAAAGGCCTACCTTCCTCCTTGAAATGGTGGCAGAGCAGTCATGGGATACCAAACCAAACATCGTTGTTGTTTAGCAGACTGTCAAAACAGAATGAGAGAGAGTGGAGTGGAAACGTCGGCATGTGCACCTTGCAGAAATCGAGGGGGATCTTCTCAATCCATCATGGTGATTCCCACAGACAAAACAGTCAACACCAAAGACAGACAAGAATCTCTCCCGCCACAATACACTCTCTGTTTACACAGGGAAATCTCAAATCAAGTGGGAAAGAGCATAAGGAGACGAGGAACGATGGGGTTAAAGATAGAAGCGGAGTGCAATGCCAGATAGCGTGCGTAATATGTGTTTAGAAAATTGGGAAAACAGCACAGTAAAACAGGGTGGAGGTAGAGAAAGCAGGGGCGTTTTGCAAACAGAGGATGAGGCAATGTCACATGATCCTTTTGAAGCCCTTACGGATGGGGAGCTGTGAAAGCTTGGGGACAATGGAGAGTATGAGAGCATTAAATGGAGAGAACCCAGCTTTGCAAACTCTCCGGCCCGAAAAGGCTTCGCTCCTCTGGGGTTGGGGGGAGGGGGTTTGGCCACGATCCTGCCCTGCGACTGGCCCGTTGTCAGCCGCCACAGAGCGAGAGTGCTTTGCATGAAGGGATGATAAGATCCAGCTTTGATAAGCATCTCCTTTGACACAAGCAGACAGACAGGATGTGAGGTTTGGGTTGCCAGCATATTAAATACATTCAGAAACAAGGATTCAGTGCCCAATTCATTTTGGGGAGAACTTATTTAAGCTTATTTGTCTTCTGATGGAGAGTCAGATGAGAAGAACATACATTACCACTCTCATTTCAGTCCCATCAATATAAGGCTTCAGCCAACAGCTTAGCACAAAGACTGGAAAAAAGAGGGAACAGGGAGCCTGGCTCAGTTCAAAAGTTACAAAATCCACCCACCAGAACCTCTGAAACCCACTTTGATTTATTGTTTAATCCATACTAAAAATATACAAAAAAGTGTAAAAAAACAAAAATGTATTTATAGTCTTTAGTTTTTTACACTTTGGGCCGATCTTTAGATTCAGGTAGTAGTAGGAATGTGTTCCCTTTGGGCAGAGACAGGCTAGCTGTTTCCAGTCTTTACGCTATGCTAAGCTAAGCTAACCCGACGGCTGGCAGATAGATGGAAGTGGTACCAATTTTCATATATCTCCCCACCAGGGATTTACCCCAATGTTAAAGAATTTGCCTTGAGTAAAACCATGTGTTTTCTTTTCTTCCGTTGAACTGCTTAAGATTTGTACGGATCTGAACTGAAATGTGAATCTCTCATTTGTTACCACTATTTTAAAGTTGTCACAAGCAGGAAAGGTCAGTAAACTCTTGTCTAAGCTGTAGTAATGTTGTATTTGATAAGGTTATCCAGTGATTTGTATTTAAAACTGTAGCATAAAAAAGGAATTCGGGTTAAGTGCAAGTACTTCTAAATTCTACTTGACTAACTGTACTTTGTCACAGTTCACTTGAGGCTGGCAAATGAAGCTTGTCTTTCATTTGAAATGTTTTGTTTTACCCCAACTCCACTTCCTCCTGCCGGTCCTCTGAGGATGTTTGTGTGAATGTGTGAATGCATCTGTTGTTGGTGCAGAGTGAGAGGTAAACCCAAAGAGAAGGTGTGAGGCCCACACAGACCCCCATACAAACCTATGGACACACTGCTTTGATGGAGTGCATCTTCCACCTGTTGAAAGTGTGATGTCATTTCTTCTTTACTCCCTAGAAAAGAAATAAAAGAGTGTGAATTCCCAACGAGGAGGATTGGCACCAACACATCAAGGCTTTTCTCAAGTAGGCACCACACATACCACACACATGCTGACACTGACACAAGTCTTAATTTGGCAACTAAACAAACCATAGGCTACATATTCTTGTTAAGCATTACAAAATTGCTGTGATAAAGTTTGTAGGGCATCTTCATCTTTGCCACACATTCCCCAAGGAAACATCTGCAGAGTGTGGTCAGCGTCACTCGCGGTTTTGACGTGTCGACAGAGCAGAAAACAACTCAAAATTACCTCGTTGAGCATATCCCCAAACCATACTTTTACGAAGCCATAAATCGCCCTGGTCGGTCAGCGCTGAGAGGTGTTTGTTATCTGCCTGCCAGCTTCTGCAGAGGAAGAGAGGAGACACTGAGGGCTGGCTGTGTGTAAACACATACCAAACTGGTTTGTGTTGTTGAAGAGACCTCACCAGAGGTCCACTCGGGACATCAAGGGACAAGGAACAGGATAAAGAGAGCTTTGACAGGCTTGTAAACCTAAACCCACCTAACACACACACACACACACACACACACACCAACCATACACTAAAGGAAAAGTGAGGGGATCAATATAGTCAGAAGCATTCATGATGGCTGTTGATGAGAGATATTAAATAATTTAAAATCTTGACCTGACTGATAATATCTCATTCTAGACGTAAGTGTTGACTCATCCCTAGAGTCATAGTGCTATAGCTAAAACAACATACTGATAAGTTAATGGGTTTCCTAGTAGAGCTCCAAAAAGTCATGACGGGAACGAGATGGGACGTTAATTCTGACCACACACCATTTAACAGCCCTGTAATAATACAAGACTTGGACTAGTGCTTCACAAATACAAACAATAACTGTTTAAATCAATAAAGCAATGAAGTTGTGATTTGTGGAACCCACATGCATGGAGTCAAGTGCTAAATCTTTCCTTGGAAATGTTAATGTAAAAACCATGAGGTCTGTCTTCTCACAGTCTTGCATCCTCTTAGTCAGAGAAAATACAACAAACACACACACACACACACACACACACACACACACACACACACACACACACAACACACACACACACACACACACACACACACACTGACTCTATCCCACCTTGGCTTTCTTCATGTCGGCCTCTTTTATCTCAGTGAGTGGGACACTGATGTCATCCACATGCAGTCAATGACTCACACAAACACACACACACACACACACACACACACACACACACACACACACAGAGGAAGGACAAGATAGATTCAGAGGTGAAGAATGAAGAGAGAAACACTAGAGGAGTCGTGGGAGGTGGAATAGGAAGGACAGATGAGTGAGGAGACAGGGCTGAGGAGAGGAGAGGCAGTTTTCATGGGGAGAGAAAAAACAGAGGGGTGGAGGTTAGGGAGAGGGGGGAGCAGAGTGATGGTTTTAGCAGACTAATGCCGAGCAGACATCAGTATAGAGAGGAGAGGAAAAACAGTTACACAACTCAGGGACCAGACCTTATGGTGTGTTCCCCTGCCTGTGTGGTATTGTCTTCTTGTCTGTGTGCAACTTTAGCAAAGCTAAAAGTGAAAAAACTCAAGAGGGACAGATAGAGACAATAAAAGAAAAAAAGTGATTGAAAAATGAATAAGGGACATGAGGTGTCAAACGCAAAGAAAGTGAGAAGAGAAAATAGGCAGAGTTCAAACTTTGCTTCTCCTATCATTTCAGAGACATGCTGCCCTCTGTTGGACAGGACTTGTAATCAATGTCAGTTTAATTTAACTTTTCACCACAAGGAACCGCCACAACTGCAGCTGCAGCCTCTCTGCTGCCAACAAAAGATTCTGTATAAAAAGGTTAGTGAACAATCCAAAACTCCAATCCAATCCAATTTTGGATTTTATTTTTCCCCCTTCAACATTCATTGCCATGTTGTTGAAGTGAAAATAAAGTCATCAAATACATATTATTATAGGTTAACATTAGAATAAGACATAATTGATAGTAAGTGGGAGTCACAAGCCCAGCAGTATCTAAAATGTATTTCTACACTATGATATTGCAGTGGGTCTGAGTACTTCTTCCACTACTGAAAGTTATTACATCCAGTCAGTGATAAGATCCTGTACACCTTCAAGGGCTTCAGAACTAATAAAATAGATCAATATGTATATGTAATTTTTTCTTACTCATTTGTAATGAATGTAATGTTCTTTTATGTCCGGCTAAAACAATTATTTTTTTTTTGGGTGGAAGGAGGAGACATTTATTTGGAAGTTAATTCGTTCAGCTCTTTATCACAACAACAGGATTTTACAGGCAGATGTTAGAAAGGAAACAAGGACGAAAAGAAGTAAAGAATCCAGTTTCCTCTTTAGCAGGAACAATAGAATAAACTTTAGGAAGAATCACATGAAGGAACATATGGCAGGATATGGAAACAACAGTCTATTTAGATATCATGTGATGTGGCCAACAGAGCAGAGTAGGTAATCTTATTGTATGTAAACTTATTTTTATCTCTACTTTATTAATCCTATTTATGGCTCTTTATATTGCCTTGTGTTTTGTTGTTGTAAATCTTAATGCCTTTCTGTCTTCAGTAAAGCATTTTGAAATAATGCCTTAAAAGTTTTAAATAAAACTTGCTTCGCCCCCTTGTTTCTCCACCTCTCCCTGTGGTAACTTGATTAAGTAGAAATCTATTTAGGAGCATGCAGCATGTAAGCACAAAGTAAACAATAAAGGGTTTAACTGGAACTACTTCTTCACTCAGGGCACTTTAACAAGATGAGGCAGAATACTTTGATTTTATAGTTTTCCTTTAGTGGTGCGTGCAGTATCAAAAACATGATTTCAGTTGTTATACTTATACGGTTCATTACTGTAATTTAAAATGATGTTGAGATTAACTTGGCATACAGTAAAAGAAAGACATCACAGAAGGGTTGCATGCTCTCAATACTTACATTTTTTTTATCAAGCTTTCATCAGATAAATGCATTGAGACGCATTGGATCTGCTTTCCCACCACTATTGTTTGTCATCTCTGAGATTGATTCATCTTAAATCAATTATTGTCTTCTTACTGTGGCCTCTGTAACTAAACACAAGTGCACGGGGAAATGTCAGCAGTGTTATGTGAATCGGTTTAATGTTATTTTAGTCCTCTTCTCAGAAAACCCCCCAATGAGCTTAATTCGTCGAGCAAATTAATGTCAGCCAATGAAATGGGGGTACCTCACATGTTTGAAAAATGACTATAACTTTTTCTGTTTTTAAATTATGGTTTGGTAACACTCCACATTATGTTTCCCACATGCTAGATGTCTTGTGTTGGATTAAGCCATGTGTTTTTCTCTCTCAGTTTACACGAGGATTTGGAAAATATTAATGTTTTGTGCCATTGCGTTGCATTTTATACAGACTACAGATGGGGGTGGGGGGGAGGGGTTTGCTTTATGTAGCACTTCCAAGAGGAAAAAATATGTTATACAGCTGTTAAACACAACAGTTCTGTTAATGACCAAATGTTCTGCTCAAAAGAGTCTTTGATGGCTTGGCTGTACACACACATAGAACAATAGAATAAATAACTCCAGACCCTTGAAACAAACATCTCCCCTTCTGCTGCCCTCCTCCTCCTGTTTCCCAGAAAACGCCCGGGGTCCTTTTGAAACAAAAAAAGAAAATTTAAAACGTTACCAGTACACTTGCTGCAACAGATGCCGCCATAACAAAAAACACACTGACACAGTCAATTTATCTTTTGTCAGTTTTTTTTGTCTTTCATCTAATCCAAAAAAAAGAAAAAAACTTCCAAACCCCCCACCCGACGCCTGAGCCTCCACCTCTTGAATGAAGCTCATTGGGGAGTGAGACAAGCACTTGTGTAAGACAGTTAAGAGTGGAGACGTTTGTGAAAAGGGGTTATTCAGCAGTTACACACGACAGCAAGCGTCCTTCAAGTATGAGCCCCCCTGATGCGGCAGAGAAAAGGGGGGGGGGCCGAAGGTCATGACCTCTGTATCGGCTTCTTGGTGGGGGTGAGCATCCCCAAAAAAAGGAAGAGAAGAAAAAGAAAGGGACAAGACAATTGAGCACTCTCTCCCTGCACTTAGCCCCTCTGGCCTCCGCCGGCTCTCCACCCCCAGCAACGCCACGTCCCATTGAATAACGGACGCTCTGATCAAAGGGGAATTCCAGCTCTCTGCCTCTCCCCGTCCATATCTCGTCTTACTCGGTCAACTGGAGCGAAGGATGGAGGGCATACTGGTTACTCAGTTCCTGGTGTTCTGATTAAGACACAATGGAGCCTCCTGCTGTGTCAGTTGTGTGTGTGTGTGTGTGTGTGTGTGTGTGTGTGTGTTAAAGCATCCTCTACTAGTCTATATGTAGTCACGCCAACACACACACAGTAGCCTACACATCGTGAGCTTGACCGTCACCCTATAGCAGCTGGTGTGAGGGCCACAATTGCTTGGGCTGGAATCTGTTCTCGGCCAGCTGTGGAAACGCCGACCAACGGCTATGATGACCTAGAGAAATGTTACCAAGGAGGAAAAAAGGTCAAACGGGTGAGGGGTCTAGTCTAAACTGTGCTTATTCATGGAACAGGGGCAAAGAGATAGAGACACAGAGGAACTAGAACTGGAGGAAGGAGGCTGAAAAAATAGTTAAAAAGATGGTCAACAGCTTTGGGGCAAAGGTTTTACAGACTTGCGGGTATGAGCTGATTCACAGAAATTTTTTATAAAATACATGGTCAACAACTGGCACATGGATTAATACCGATTCAAACTATATGTTGCAGTAGGATTTATTGCCTGTCTACCAGTGTGTGATCTGGCTCCTCACTTTGTGGATAAAATTAAGGCTTGTACTGTACTGAAAAGTAGAAATAATCTTGTCACTGATAGATATGCGTTACTAGAATGAAAAACATTGTTTTTTTTTAATACCTATCTGGGACCAAATGGTTGGCTTGACACAGGCATGAGACGCTAACTGTAGTATTATGTGCTTCTATTATTGTGTCTATCCTGTGAATAATTAAAAATGTATTCTGCGGTCAGAGATATCCTGACTTTTTTCCTAACCATTTCAAGTGCAGCCAGAGCACATTTCTAGTCAATGTGTGTGTTCTGAATGTCAACCAAACACCACTTAATTATTACATTGACTGGAGTTTGAATACGTTGCACTGCAATACACGGAGTCACATACAGTATGTGCCACTTCTTCATTGTTAAACTTACTCCAGCACCTGCTATACTACCACAGACCTTCTTGATATTTCTCTAACTTCCTATTTGAGATTGGAGATATCTGATGGGGTTTCCTGTGTAGCTTTTCGCGGCGCATTATCAGCACATTTTTCGCACTATTTCCGTACCAACCAAGGTGAATGCAAGAGCAGAGGATGCATGGCAGCGTAGGTGCTGAATGTTCATCAACCCTATCAATGATGCTTACATAGAATTGACCAGAGTCATTGCTGACAATGGGAACACGGCACGACAGGTTGCTTACAAACCAACAGTTAGTTCTTCATCTGGAAGCATGAAGCAAAACTGAGAGCACCAAAGTAAACGCACATGTGTGAAAGTTTGGCTTGAGTTAGCGATATAAGTAAGAACACTTGAGTAATAATTTTTCTATTCGCCTTTGTTTTCTCGCACAAATGAGTTTGGCGAACTTGGGAGTTTTGTTTACAACCTGTCTCATAAACTAACTCCTTATGTTTCTCTGACTCTTTTTTTTAGGGATGTCATCACATTTTCAGATCTGAGAATTGAATATGGAGACTAGGGATGATGGCCGAAGCAATGAAAAAGGAGACCCAAGTCATTTCATATAATGGATATATCTTCTAAAAATCCAAAATAGTCTAACTTTCATGCATTTCCCACAACTCGTCATAAAAAAAACACTTCAGTTAAGGCAATTGACAAGAGATTACAGGTTGGGCCCTGAGCTACATTTCATTTGTTCTATAGCTCAGAGCCAAATCTAAAATGTGCAGCGATCCATGAAAGCATATGGAGTACCATGGAACACTCCACTAGTGTCCACCTTGTACTCCATTTTGGACAAAAGTGGACGGTCAAAATGTGTGATTTCTCAACTATATTCACTATTCCAGATAATTTCCTTTAAAGCTCTTTCCATTGCACAGGTATGGACTAAGGACTTGAAGCACTATCCTTGAGAGATTTCGCTTGACTGTAATATGGTCCTAAATTGTTGTTGCTTTCAAAAACCCTGATCACCAACAGAACTATTGTAAATTCATAGAATATATCTCACTCCAAGAAAGACTTATCTCACCCCCAGCTAAATTATTATCATCTCCAAACTGTACCTTGTGCACTGATGGACTCCCAGCCTCCTACATGCATACTGTGTGAAACAATTATGGGGTGAGGTTTGTGCTAGTCCGTCTGATGTTCTGGGTATAACTGTGCCATGATGCGTGGACCATCTCAGCCTTTGACCAAATTAAAGCTATAGTGCGTAACTTATGTGGCCCCCATGAGGAATTCTGAGTAAGTACAACAACACTGTCGGTGCATCTAAATGAGGTAAGCCTTCTGTTATCGCGAATGGATTTTATTCCATTTGCTGTACATCAAGTTTTTTTCTTAGCAGTAGCATCAACAACTGAAACATCATGTGGGTGCTTTTTGAGCTCCTTCGCCAGTTTTAGAGGGTGACACCCGTTTGTAAACGCTGCAATACTGCGAAATACAGAAAGAGTGTTGTGGAGCTGATAACTTGGTGTCAACTCATTTGGCAATGACCGACATTCATTTATATGAAAAATTGACACATTATAGCTTTAAACCCAAAAATCTATCAAAAAAGGGCAGTAGAGGAAATAGGAAGAGTAGAGAAGGTTAGGGTGGGAAGTTCTTTTTTGTTATGCAGGGCTGGACCGCCACACAAGGGCAGCCAGTGTCTCCCTCCTGCCAGGGCCGGAGTTTCCTCTCACCACCTGATTCAGCACCCTACATCTGCCCCGAATTAGCACTGCGCAACGGTCGTACCCCCAAACCCCTGGAGCCGGCCAACGAGGGGCCGAGCCAGGCAAACACAGATCCCCGTGACACATGGACTAATGCGGCCAGACGGGACGGCCCACAGGAACGCCTCGCATGTTCCACAGAGGGAATGCAAAACATCCTGCAGCTCAGCAAGCACCTCGGAGCGCACTGCACATCTGGCCTGCAGATGTAAGTATCGTCAGCAGGAAAAGAGAGAGAGAGAGAGAGAGAGAGAGAGAGAGAGCCGCGCGGTTCTGCATGCGCGCTCGGATGCAAGCGTGTATGAGTGACTGTGTGTATCTATATTTACACAGCACGCATTTGGTCTTGTGTATAGAGAGAGGGCCGCACACACGTGTGTCTATGTGTATAACCTAATGGGCCGTAGCAGAAGCAGCAGTTTTGCGGGTGGAAGGGAGAGAGGAGGTCAGAGGAGCAGCTTCACAGCAGCAGATACACAATCCGCCATTGAGAGCTGGAGTCTGTTTGGAAAGGCGTGGAGGCCTGACATCTATGAAGGAAGAGGAGTTGTTCCAGGTCGGCGGAAGACAAACACACAGATGGACGCAGATGTTCCGACCACTATGTACACACTCTGTGAAAAAAAAAATAAAAAGGGGAAGAGAAAAATGGAGGGAAAATGAACAGAAACATCAATAAACATAAATGTCTAATCAAATAAGTATAGGCCCTCCCTGTGTTTTGCCATCAGTACAGCAAGTGGTGAAATGTGCATGATGTAATATTCAGCAGATCTTCAAGAAGGAAATACTTCCAATTTGTGGAGATCTGGTGTGTGTCGAGAGGCCACAGAAGGCATCTTACTTCACCCCTAGTAAATGTCTTTTAATTTTGTTTATGCGATAGTTATGAGGTCGTTGTTGTCTCACAACATCTTATGCAAGCAAGGAGTGTTCAGGGCAGGATTCATCCTCTGTAGCTGTTACAAGACAACGGAGAGCAACGAAACCTAATAACTCATGGATCATCCCATGACTGGAGTTTATTGTCAGCAGCATCAATATAATATTTGAGCTGCTTCAAGGGATTAGTTGTCTTACTTCAAACATAAACACGTCATTATGTAAGAAAAGGGGGTCAATGAGGGCCAATCAGATCATATTATGTGTTGCGTAGCTATGTCAACATTGTTTATCCTTTATTTATACTCGAGAGATCATTGAGGGGTGATCATTGGGCAACAATTATTTATTCTTTTTGAGTTTTTACCAAAAATATTTTAACCATACATTTTAACCATTAACTTCCTATTATACTGCATACTGCTTCCACAAAGCTATTGATGCTTCAGTTATGTAGAACTCGTTGAAACTATTCACAACAATTATATGCATCAAGTCATCTGAACTACAACAAAGGTGAACAGCAACATGAAAAGTAATCAAATGAAAGAGAGTGTATGTTTAATAGACAAGACCTTTAGCCTAGCTCAGTGGTTTAGAAATTAGGCAAGGCCTCTACAGCCTTTCTTCCATGCAGTAATGTTTCTGTCCACTAGGTGCCACTTGTGCTCTGTCTCTGAGATTCACTCACCATCCCTCTCCAGAACACTTTCAAACCTTGTGTCTTCTGAGAAAAATCTGAGACTGAGCTTCATGACCAAGCACTTACACAAATATGATGGAGGAGAAACACCTACACACAACCAAGTACTGTCATTTTCAAGATCAAAAAATAAATAAGTAGAAATGTTTTTTCTTTTCCTACTCTTTCCAAAAAACAGACGTACATTAAGGGCGTCATACCATTGGTGGTAGAAGAACACATAGAGTCTGACACTGTAAAAACACTGAACTGCATTCAGTTTTCCTTATGTAAAAGTATATAAGTATTACAAAACAACAAACAAAACCTACCAAAAGTAAACAATACTCATTAGGCAGCAGATCGGCCCCTGTCATTGTGCTGCTGTATACTCCATTATTCATTGAATAGTGCTGTGACATTACAATATATGCAGTATAGCCATTTGAGGTGAGGCTCATTTTAACTACGGTATACTACTTTATGTATGTAACTAGCACTTCAAAGTTATTTTTGATTACAGTACTTGAGTGAATGTACTTAGTTACTTTCCACCACATACACAATACAGAGCGCACACACTGTGCATACACACTTCTGCAAACATCCAAACATGCATATACATGCATACACCGGGTACCACGTGTATGCAGTTCCCTATGAACTAACAGTATCAAATTTCTGAATGAATGCTACATAAATGCCTTGGGCGTAATTCCCTGGCACAGATGAAACACCTGTAGGTCTCCCCAGTGGCGGGAAACGGCTTCAGCAGCAGTTACCTGAATTTTCCTGGCATTGTTTTTGTTGGTGCTGTTGTTGTCCTCAGGTCACATTGGGCTACTGTTTCCCTTCCTCTCTCCACAGAAGGACACCCAGGGCGGCGTTTAAGGAAGACTTGAGGGACACGGAGAGGAGACCAAGGTAATAACATCGAGGGGAGGCTGTAAAAGGCCAAGAGAGGCTGCGGTCACAAAGTGAGTCGACTTTCTCCATAAAGTGTTCCACAAGCAGATGCTCAAATAATTCAGTGCTCAAAATCACTCATGTAAAAGTAATAGCCTAAAGGAAAAGGTTTTTAACACCAAGCTTCTTAGTTATATTTTTTTGAATGTGTGTTTTTTTTCTGAAAAGGAGTAGCTCCACATCTTGAAACCACCCCCATTAAAGTTCCTCTTGAGATTTGATTTGAAGATTGATATGAAGCTACAGCCACCGTCGGTAAGTTTAACTTGGCATAACATCTGGAAACAAACAGGAAGCTGGTTCTACAGTACGAATTAAACAATTGACATATAATGTGTTAAAGCTATAGTGTGTAACTTTTTCATATAAATAAATGTCGGTTAAATGCAAGCCATCGCCAAATGAGTTGACACAAAGTTGTTCAAACCTTCAGCTCCACAAAATTATCTCTGTATTTCTCAATATGACAGAGTTTAAAAACTGGTGAAATGTTTTAGTTGTTGATTCAACCGCTAAGAAAAAACCTGGATGTAGGCTACAGCAGAGGGTATAAAATCCATGCGTGACTGCCAAAGGCTTACCTCATGTAGATGCACTGACAGTGTTGTTGTACTTACTCAGAATTCCTTTGGACAAGGCCATCTTAGCTCTAGCTCCAGTCTCTTTGCTAAGCTAAGCTAGGTTAAGCTAACTAATTGCTTGCTGCAACCTCAAACTCAAATCTATAAAAACGGAAATTTGGGGCACTTCAGTGTAGGGGAAACCAACTGTGAACACCATCACTGATAAATTATCATCTTGATACTGCTAACTTATTAGCAAACAATTGCTAATGTAAACCTCAAGTGGATACGTAAAAGCATTCCTTTAAACTCTGTTTTTGGTCTTTACCAACTCCTGAGGGTAATATCTGGCTCTTAGTTTCTAAATGCTCCACTATGTTCACCAGTTAGGCATAGGGACTGCCCCGAAGGCCCATTATTCCGACAGCTCGAAAGTCTAATATGTATCCCTTTGGACCGAAGGCCATTCATCTGATGGTCCATTATCCCGAAAATGCATGGTATGGCACCGTAGTCGCTAACTTTGTATGTAGGCCTATGTTGTTTGCTGATGAGTAGATAGTGTAGCCTACAGTCGGTTTATTTTTTTGGTTGCAAAAGGAGACAATAATAAGAGCGTCCGCAATAGCTCCTTTGGGCTGAATCAGATGAAAATTCTCAATAGATTTATCACTAACAAAAGTGATGCCTTTCATATTACGTGGTCATTTAAGCCATTGTTATTATAGAAATATGGATTACAGCTGCTGTAACAGACGGCTATGATAGTGGGATTGATCATATCTCGGCAAAAAAGCAAACAAAGCCTTTTCGCAAAATTTCAAACTTTTCCCTTAGCAATGTCCTGATTGAAAAGGTGAGGACAAAAACAACTAAGTATGAAATGTTTATTTGGTCGTCAAACTGCTCCACTTTGGACTTGTAATGAGTAGAGCAAGGTGGGGAGGGACAGCATGACTCAGAGCATGAAAGGGAAAATAAATACCGTGATGAAGACACTTAGACAGGCCTTTCATAGCTCATTTCATTTACTGGCATCACTCTAACTGATTAAGGAACTCCTGCGGTGTGTGATACGTGTGTGTGTGTGTCTCCGTTAATGTGTTTATGTGTGAGTGCTCACTTTGAAGGAAGAAAATAAGTTATCTCCCAACCTGCGGTAAACACCTCTGTGCGCAAGTTTAATCTCCTCTCCTCTCCCTCTTTTTTCTTTCTCTCCTCTCTGCTGAATGAAAGAGTGAGTGGGTTCAGGTTGTAATTACAGTAATGAATGATTTTGCTCTACCTTTCCGCCCATGTAACATGTTTTCTGATCCCCCCTCCCCTTTTCTTAAGCCCCTTTCACCCCTCCCTGTTCCGCTGGATGTGGGTTGGCTGCTCGGGCCTCTTTGTTTTTGGTAAGGAGATCCCCTGTTTATGTGGAGGTGGGTGTCCCTGGGTGTTCATTTTTCTGAAACCACATTTTCTTTTGATCTGCTCCTCCTACTCTTGCCTCAAGTGTGTATGTGTGTGTATGTGTATGTGTGTGTGTGTGTGTGTGTGTGTGTGTGTGTGTGTGTGTGTGTGTGTGTGTGTCGCACATACTTTTGATAAGAGCATCAGCCAACAAAATGTGAATACAAACACTGTGGTTTTTTAGCATGTGCTCATGTTTTCTGTCTTGTACGGCACAGTGCTGTAGGTGAGTGGTTTTGGTGGCTTGGGAAATCTGCAGGAGTGTAATCATGTGGTGTTGGTCATTTGTAATTGAAATGTCACTTGAAAAGATCGACTTCCATCCGATTCTACGCTCTCTCCACACTTGATCATGCAAGTCAGTACCTCTAAAACACTAACAATAACACTTTAGCCACACATATGGCAAAAGTCATGTTTGCATAGTTATTCTTTCATGCAGTCTTCATGTTTTTTAACCCTTCAGCATCCATCTTCCCTTTCTGTTTTTCCTTTTAAGGGTTTTGAAAGCTGATTTAATCAAATGTGTGTGCTTTTTTTCCATATTAAAAGGCAATATGACTAAAGCGTAATGCTTCTATACTTTATATGTACCTTACTATTTCTATATTGTAATGTGAAAGGGAGTCTCAACACTACAGTTCCCCTCAGCTCTATGCAGATTCGGGGTTGTTATAATCATCTTATTTATCATATCTTCGTGTTTATACTGAGTGAAATAGTCAAACCCAGTGGACAGCAAGAGATTGTAAGGACTTGGACCCACAAGCTGCTTGTTAGGGGTTAAAACATTCCTCTCCAACTTCCCAGTTTTTGATATTACACCAGATCCTGAAAAATCGCAACGTTACAAATCATCGCTTATTTATCTGATTCAGCAAATTAAACTATGCTGTTAGCAAAGCTTTTACTGTGCATCTAGGGAAGTAAAACTGAACATTTGGCAAGTTTGTGCCAAGAATATAATCAAAAAGTCGCTTCTACTTGATTGTTTGCTAGAGGAAGGAAGAAAGAAATTGCACAGTTGGGAGGGAAAAAAAGGGAATTATCTATGAAAAAACAAATAATGTTAAAAATATTCAGTGGTGAGTTCACATAAGATTTGCATTATCAGGGCACATCTGTGGCAACTTAGTGGATAATTTATGCTTTTATTTTTTACCAGGAAGTGTAAAAAAAGTGTTAAATCTAAAACACAAGTGAACAGGGCTGAGGTCTAATGCTTTACACCTATCTCTTGTCTGCCCTTTCGCCCTCACACCTACTCACTCTGGGTCACAGCTGGGACGCTCCTACTATAGGCGTGTTGAGCGTTACCTGTCAGGCGCAGAGAGAGCAGCTAAATTCTGCTGGGATCAGGAGCTGAGAGCCTTCCTGCTCTCCCCCGGCCCTCCTAAAACTCACCCCCAGCTAAACTAGCAGAGGAGTGGGAGGGGAGAAATGATATGAAACCCGGAGTCGCTGACCCCTGGTTCCACATGCAGTTCACAAAGAGTTGAGTCAAGAGTTGGCGGCTAGTTAACTCCTCTCTTCCTCAGAGGGCTCCACAGTGTGAGCTTGAATACAATACATTATCCTCTGCAATTACAGTATCCATGGTTGAAATGGAACTAAAGCAGAAAGTCTGTTTAAATAGTTACAATATTGACAGCTTGCCATTGTGTTAGCTAATGCATTACAGGAGATATATTGTAAAGAGGTGTATTTTAATTAACCTAGGCATGTACTTCTGTGGTATTTGAAAGGGGCAACCACCATGTTTAAATGGTGCAGCCAATGTGGAAGTGCCCTGAGTTGCAATTCCTCTAATAGCCACACAAAAAAAACGTATTCAGACACAGACACTACAGTATTGCGTCTGGGAAAATGTCCCAAATCACTGTTGTAAAACAATGTGATTCATTTTCGCAAGGAATTATAGTGTTTCAATTGTAAATTTCACTTCCCCATAGAGCATCTTTGTGGTTATTTTGAAATGTTTCTATGCGGTGTGGTTGCCTATTTTGGCCCTGTGTTTCACACAACAATGACTATCACAACACATCTTCTCTGTTTGTTGTTTCTTCATCCCACTCCAGCTCTATCCAGAAACCACCACGTTGCCCTGACTTTGATTATCTTGCTCAAAGCGACCAATAAAATGAAGTTGGGTGGTAAACCCATGTATGCATCACGAGAGCTGGACACCAAACTGATCCAAACGAAAAAGTTTTCTCTCTTTCTGATTTGCTTCCATATTGCACAGTCCACTTAACTAGCATTACTGTCTTTCTCTACTGCCCATAGTCGTGCTCATTAAGAAAAAAAAATTCAAGGCTTTGGGAAGGATTTACAAATGTTAAACTGTTGAAATAGTTTCAAAGAAATCATAATGCAAATAGAAAATCGACCCTTGTTTGCAGTTGGAGAGGTCATGCCACAGTTTTACAGTCTGTTTTTATCGTGGTCTATGAGAAAAATGCAGTTTGAGCTCCAGGGGATTTTTTGAGGTTGCAGGACTGTGGTGAGCCACTGGGGCCGACTGGCTCTCTTAAAGGGCCACTTCAGTGGTCTACTTTAGTGTTGCATGTCCGTTGAATTGGGAAATCAACCAGAAAAATACATTTATTATAAATAATGATCAAACTCAAAGAAGCAGAAGTCAAGATATCCTCATGTTTAGTTACAAGCCCCAAATATCCCCGGATCCGAATTTCCCATAATGCACTGGCCTGTGTATCTGCATAGACCTCCTCTGCCACCTTAATGTCTACCGTTTTACAGGCTCCACACTTAACGTTTGTAGCTCAGCATTTCATGTTTAAACATTTCTGTTGTTTTTGAAGTTTTATAAAGATTCAAGCCCAATCCGAGATAACCCCGATGACATCATTATGGTGTTTTTTTCCCCCCGACAGAGCTACAGAAGATATTATACAAACGTTTTCACAGGTGGTGTAAACTTGACGAGTGCCCTTTAAACACTGTACATTAATTCACATACACTCAATCCAAGGCTCTAAAATGTTCTTTATCTTTGACTTCATATGTCTATGAGTTTGTACTTGGGTTTTCCCAAAATGCCTACGTACGGGTCTGGACATTATTGCCATCAATTGAAGGTGATGTGATAATACTGTAGCCTACAGGTCGAACAATGAAAGTGATACAGACAGCAAAAGCTATTCCAGAATAAGTGAATTACTCTTATTGCTTTGTCAGTTTTGCGATTAGATTTCTGTCAGCCTGAAAAAAGCCAAAAAAGAGGTGCATGTGCTAATACACTGTCAACATGTCTGACATTTACTGTTGATCGAAATTCTCAGTTATTAAAGCTATATTTCAAATGCAGCACCTAGCATAGTGTCACATTTCTACTTTCAACACAATGCTAACACTATAGATCTCCCTACTATAAAGCATGACACCCTATTGGAAGCACCTGTGTTTTTGTAGACGTCTAATACATGACTATGCTTTTGTGTGCCTCAACATGAGCGAGTACAGCACATTATGTTACCGCTTACATAAACCAGATCATGTTTTAAAATTACATAACCTTCCATAACCTCCCAATGTCGCCGCAGAGGATGCGGGGAGGCGAGCTGTGAGAGCCTCGATCCGTCGGCTCACACCAGCCCCGTCAATAAGAAACTACGGGTTTTTAAATGAAACACCCTCGCTTAATGGAGGGAGTGTTTCTCATTAGGACTGGCAAGCTGGTAAGCGGGGAATGGGCTCGGCCAGGGTACACGAAAACCAAGATTATTTAAGCAGCAAATAACGGACTGATTGAAAGTGGCCTCCAGTGTGTAACCCCCTGCCCCTACACCCTGTCCTGTGTAACTTACATAACCTGCGTGAAAGCCTCCACCTCGTCCCTGCAGCCCACTCATCTTCATCCTCAGCTCCCCCGAGTGGAGCTTCACGGCAGGCCCAGGGAGAGGCATGTAAATCTGGCCCCCTTTGAGCCAGCAACAGGCTCTGGAGAAAATAAATCTGCAGAGGTTCACGGCGAGTTCAGCCAAGCCGCAGCATGAGGCTTTCTCTCTCTTTATTCCCCCTCTCTTTCTCTCTTTATTTCCTTTCTCTGAAACTGCTGCTATGTCTGTCAATGCGTCCCTCTTTATCAATCTTCACCTCTGTGACATTCCTCTTCTTCTTCTGATTTTATCCCTACTTCCTCGCACACATATTTGGAAATGTTGCAGTGACAGACAACACTACAGTGATGTCATTGTTCTGATAGCAGGGACCTCGAGGAGCAAAAGGGACAGTCCCCTCATATGTGTTGTGTCTGGTCTGGTTTGGTGGAGTGTCAGATTCAATCTAGTTTAGTATAGTTTGGATCTAGCTCACCAATATAGGCCTCGGTTTCAGGAAGTTCCTCTTCAAACTGGGGGGCGGTGCTCTATAGCGGGAGCCACATGACATTGGAAATCATGTTTCAGTTAGTCAATCTAAAACGAAAAAAAGAATAAAGTTTGAATGTAGTTTGTTTTTAGAACTGCTTCCACTTTTTAGAAAGTATGATCAGTGTGGGATATAATTTCCACAACAGCTGTTTTGAACCAAAGTAACGGTGGAACAACTTCCTTGAATCTCTTGAAGCTAGGATTGCTTTTAATATTAAGGAATAGCTGGGAACTACTTTCGATTGCTTTCTGACCAGGAGTTAGATGAGTTGACTAATACCAATATTTCCATTAAAGCCAGCAGCTGCCTAGGTCAGCTTATCTTAGCATAAAGACTAGAAATAGGGGGAAAAGTTAGCCTGGTGCTGTACGCAGGCTGCAAAATCCAACCTAGAGGCTATGCACTTTTGAAGATTACTTATAAACATGTGACATCTTGTCTGTTCAATCTGTACAAAACTAAAAACAAATTATAAATTGGTATAGACATTTGGGGTTTTACTAGTTTTTCATCAAACTCCTTTCCTGAAACGCCATACTAATTCTTTGAAGTTTTCCTGTTTTGATTTATGGCGTGATGTAGCACTTGTGTTTAATTGTCTCTAATAACTGTGTAATAAAAAACACATTTCATGTGCTTTTTTGATGCCAAAAGGATAAAAAAATCTGACCAGCTTTTCAAAGTTTTCCTGAACTTTTTGTGCGTGGGAAGCCTTAATATAAAGCAAAAGTCTTGTTCAGTGCAAAGTAGCTATTCTAACCCAGGAAATGTTCTTGTGATGAATGATTGGTTTCCTAGATATTTCTGAATTTAGAATCCAGTGTCTCATATATAGCATATCCATGATATTCATCTTGGTAAAAAAAAAAATGCTTTCCAACGTACACGGTTGATTTGGCAACAGATCAATTGGCAGGTCTTTACCCTTCTTTGCTGTAACATTAGTTTTTTGAAGAGGTATTTAGTTGGAAAGGTTTTTTATTCCTATCCTTCTGCAAAATGTGTACTTGAATATGCAGCATGCCTTTTCTTTTATCTCCACACTGCAAGCTGTATAAAACACATGGAGGAGAAAAGCAGATATTTGCTGTAGAAAGCATGGAACCAATCTGTGACAAAAACCAAACAAAAATGTGTAGTTTCAACACATGTGTAAGTCTTAAAACTAGGGCAGCATTAAACTATTTGATGTTTTAGTTTGACATATGTTGAGTTGCAACACAAAAAAGGGATAAGTGCAGTTACAAAAGTTAGTTATGTGTAAAACGTCAAGACCCAATTTTCATTGTCGATGCTAATTTACCATCACAAATTATAGTCCATAGTAAGACTTGCAGTTTGTGTCTCTTAAGGGAGTTTTTACCTTAATAGACTACACTATTGGTACTTAACAGATTATTTCATCCATTACAACGTATAATGAGTGAGTAGATGGGATTTAACTGTGCTAATGGACACTTGGCTGTTGTAGTGCATTCATTCTAAGGCTTAAACAAGGCTAAAATAAGTGGGGAATGAATCATATGAATGTATTTTGAGACAAAAAGATACACAAAATACAAATGAAAACAACTAATTTCATGAATTAAATCAGTCTTAAACCCCGGAGGTAGCGTTTCAGAGTTAGTTAGCGTTGTTAACTGCAGAGTGTGTCCCACTGGTGGATTGTGTCATGCAGCTCTGTGTTGACACTGCTTAGCCCTGTCTTCTGATGTTATAAGCTGTTTATCAGAAATGGACAGATAGTTTTGCAGAGAAAGAAGAGGAGGAGGTCTGGTCATTGAGTACTTCCAGACCTCTAATGAAGACGAATGTGAGGACACAGTGTCCACCACGACCCTGTAAACTTTGACCTGTGACACAGCATTGCACAAAGGTCTAGCAGAAAAAGAGAGAGAGAGAGAGAGCTTTGGCTGGAGAAGACAAGCTTCATTTGCGCTGCAGCAATTACATGAAACTCCTTCCAACACATTTTGCCGTTTCACTATCCCACTGGAGAAAAACGTTTTCACACCATAAACCAGCTCAAATTGTGGAAAATATCGGCCTGCAGTAAACAAGCGAGGCTAAACAAAGGCCTCATTGTGGCTCAGAAGGCCCGTTTCACCTCAGATATATGGAGAGTCTGTCTCTATAACCACGCATGTGCACAATGTGTCCACGTTACACTGATATACAATACTGTTCATTATTTCAAATCACTGCTTCTCTCTGTTTATGCTGCCGCGACAAATTGTGTGAGTAATTGTAGGTAACCCCCTCTTTGTCTGTCATTACCTGCCCTGGCTCCTTATCTCTGGGGTCTTAGACGAACCCCAATCCTCCAGCCATTATTGATGTCTCGCTGACAAAGTGTTAAGGGTGTCTCAGAGTAATGTGCAGCCCATTCAGCAGGGCCTTGTTCCTAATCCCTGACCTAGAAGAGGGAGGACTCTCGGTTTACACAGCCAGTGGTAGGAGTGTTAGATTACACTAAGACTGTAATTATAAGGCCCCGGGACTGATAAATTCAGACAAACCCTAACTCACAACAAGCATGCACGAATGTATACGCTCCCACACACGCTCTCACACACACGCTCTCTCACACACGCACACACACACACACACACACACACACACACACACACACACACACACACACAC
>CM049408.1:23240000-23542500 GCA_026929865.2 Hyperoplus lanceolatus | reverse complement strand
GGGACTTCCTTCATTTCAACAAGTCCTCTGTCTTCAATCAGCGCACCACAACAACTCCCGCTGAGCCACCAACATTTGATTCAGCTGGGTGAGAGGAGCGCCTAATCTGTGCTGCATGGATGAGAAAAACTGAGAGGAACAAATAGGGGAAATCATTTTCTCCATGGCTGCTGAAACCAAGGAGTGTTTTTTGCTTCAGGACAGGGGGAACCCGGGCCTTAGGGCATTGATGGTAGATAGGGGGGCTCTTTGTGTCTGCCTCCCATTGTCTTGTTACCTTATAAATCTTCCGCGCCGACACCTGATACCTGATATCGCGGCCCATTTGTCACCCGTGTTTACGTCTGGGATGTAGAGTGCTTCTGAGATCCCCCCCCACCACCACCCGCATGCAGCCACCAAGGGTGTGGGTGCTCCCGGGACAGACAACACTGTTTGGGGTAGGGGTGTGGTGCAGGGTTAGGCCAGGGAAGTTAGACCGACTCCTCTGAGCCGCCCTGAGGAAATACGGGTCTTATCATGTCATAAGAGAGGAGAAAAAAAGAAGTAGAGCAAGTTAATGAGTGACTGAGATACTGAGTGACAATAAGTAAAGGAAAGGAATTTGTAAAGGGGCACTTTAACCAGAATTGTTGTGGTTTTTATCGGGCATGCGGCAAGTTGTTTTGAGATATCTGTCTCCAAGATATCAGTTTTCACTGCAATACAATGCTTCGGATGTTATGTGTTGTGCTCAAAGGATGGGGAAAAAAGGGCACTCGAAGAATTCAATAGCAACGTCTCTTTCCAGAAACAGACCCCCCCCCCTCCTCCAACACCTCAAAGATGTTATGATTGGGCTGTGGCTGAACATCTTTGTAATTTTCGAAGATACACAGTCCCACAAGCATAGCAATCGTCGGGTTAAGTTTAGGGCAGCGTTATAGTACTTGAGACCAGTTTTGGTCTCGAGACCACTTATTGAAGTTCTCCATCTTGTCTCCGAATCAAGTTATTTTTTACTCGTATTTGTCTCGGCTTACGATAATTTGGATTTTATTTCAAGACCGGACAAGATGAAAACGGCTGGGGATATCCCTTAATAAATACATACAGTATATATAAAGTTTATATGTAGTATAGTATACTATATAGTATAGTACATAATGTGTCTATGGTTTGCACATTTCATTGTGTGTCAGGCAGTGTGTGGGTTTCGCCCTGTCTTGGTTATGACTTGGACTTTTGGGTGGTCTTGACTACAACATCAGATTGTGGCGCAAAAAACAACTACTGGGTTAAGGAACATGATCATGTTAATGAAGAAATGTAATGTCAACAGGATATACAAGTAAATAGACTCATTCTTACATTATTGACTCATCTAACCAACCCAAACTCTTTCTCTTTTGTGGACTTTGAAGCTGTAGTAGAACTGTCACTTATCCTAAACACATGCCGCTTTGGGACATTTGCTTAATTGAAAAACCCTCACATTTTTTTCTTAGGAGGACTGTCTCCCCCACACAACAAAATATGCAAAAGGAAAAAGAGTTCCTCTTTTAAGAGAATTATTTGGAGTTTACAAAGTAGTTTATTAGTGTGTTCACTGGATAACAGAAATACCTTTTGGTCAACAGTTGTCAAATAAAGCCAGCCTTCGGTTGAGTAGTTTCAATAAAAACCTTTCACAGTGAGGTCTGGGGAAGGCCTAGAGTAGCAGGGAGTTTATTGGGAAAGTTAATTATTGTAAGAGGTTTTGCTCTTGAAGTTTCAATCACCACAAATTATTATATTATATCATAATTTCATTTACCTCCATTGTTTTGGGCGGTCTAAAGGAATCTTAGGGATAGATATCTCAAATAAAAGCTAAGATTAAAATGAGTTGCATGACTAGGGTTTACTTTCTTTACTACAAAGTACTGAACATGCCTCAGATCTCTACTGTACAATGTGCCTGTCCTTGTTTATTCAGCAGCCTGAGCACCACCCCTCCACTCCGCCTGTTGCACTCCATCCAGTCCCACACACAATAACTCACAATGCCACTGCATCGGTAAATACTCGCAGGCTCTCTGGCATAAAGAAAATAGCCGAGCAGGGAGATGAAAAGAAAGAATGGAGTAGGGAGGGGAGCAAGAAAAAAAAGAAGCGGAGCAAAGAAAAGATTAGACTCTGCTGAAGTACAACTTTTCCAAAGCTGGCTCGGTTCTTGGCAGAGGGCCAGTGAAGGGAGACAATGCAACGCTGTGCAGATCCAGGAGTCTATAGACGCTCACTGGAGCATTGGACTATTGGTAGGAGGGTGAGGGAGGGAGGTGTGTGTGTGTACGGGGGGGGGGGGGGGGGGGGGGGCTAAGCGCTCTGTTTTTCAAAGCCAAGCACAGAGGACATGATGGGGCACTGCGGTAGCCGAAGCCAGTAGGGGAGCGTGGTTGAATTGCCGCAGCAGAATTAGCAGTGCGGTCACAACGTATTGAAAATATTGACCTGACAGACTCCATCAGGGGATGTATAGGGATCTTACTGTCCTGTTTGCCCCCCCCCCCCCCCCCAGTCAAACTCCCATCCCTCAGCCCTTATAGAAAACCCAACCCTCCCATCATTGAGCCTCCATATCCGCGGCTCAGTTCTCAGCCTGGCAGCACCTGCTCTGTGTCAGTGGAGAGATGAGGGGGCTGAACAATATACCACAAACAATCTGTCAAAGGTCCATCTCAGGACCTTCCCCCGGGCCTTTTAATAAGGAAGGACAAGAGGAATATAACAAGTGATTTTTTTTAGTTTTTCCTGCTTGCTCTGTATTCCCTTGCCTCTGCTCAGTTCATTACATTTTCATTCATTTCAATCAGTGTTTCATTTCCTTTTGCTCCTCTCGGCCCTTTTGGCGGTACGTGGAGGGCCAAGGCTAATACAGGAAAAGAAGTGAAAGAAAGAAAGAAAAAAGAGGGAGTGAAAAGAAGAAGAGGAGGAGTAGGAGGAAGAGGGATGGAAGAGGCAGAGAGGAGAGGAGCACCCCTCTAAGATCAAAGGCTCTGTCCCATTGTGAGGACTGTACAATGGAGCACTGCATAGAAAATGCTCAGACAAACCCCCCCCCCCCCATTACACTGCTATGGACCCCCACGCAAGCCAACTGACAACATAGCTGGAAGGGGTCATCAGGGGTAATTGGAGGAATGAGTGGGACTGTGTACAGTAGAGTGCAGTTATTTCAGAGAGGTTACACACACATAGTTAGATGTATACAAATGAACAGAGATGCAGGTCAACAATGTACTTTTATGAACTACGAATTTAAGGATTTTTTTTGTTTGTTTTTTTGCAGATGACTGTTCTCTTACCGTTTTTTGTCCATAATTATGTATGAATGTGACTGTTGCCTTTTTACTAGGACCAACCCTGTCTCCTAAAGATTATGTGCAAATAATAAGCATTAAACCTAAACAATTTTTGGGAGCAACATGGAAGTTATTTAAGTCAAAATATATGTTAAAGGTTCCCAATGCAAAATGCTCATATTCAACACATCTAGAAAGAACACACTGTTAATGTTTTTATAAAAAAAATCCATAAATGTATCACATGGCCTAAATATCACTTCTCACGTGTATTCAAAAATAACACAGTCTGTATTAGTACATGATGTAATTAAAGACTATTTTTTAAGATAATCGTTCTATTTCTCTCTCTCTGTTGGATGAGTTGTGGTGAGAGCCTAACCACAAGCTAGAGCAGCGCATGTGACATGACATACAATATCCTGCCTTGACACAAGCTGCATACAAAGTGGTGGTGGAGCCGCCCCCTCCTATCTGAGATGCAGGGACAGATTAACCATAGTGTCAACGCTTGCATACGCTTCATAATAATAATAAAAAAAAGGTTTATAAAAACTCCCCAAAGATCCCCCACAGAGGACGGCCTGCGGTTTGGGGCTGTGCTCTTTCAGAGCTAACAAGTGAGTGACCTCGGGGCAGGGACCTACTTCCAAACAATAGAAAGAAACAAAAACTTCTCAGTGCCTTAAAACGTCCTATAGCTTTTAGATGTTGCCCTCCTTTCTTTTTATTTTGCAGTGTTTCAAGTGCTCAAGTGCACTTGTGATTATTGCACCCTTGTTAGTTACTCTTTTCTGAGAGTTAAATGTGCAATATATTACTTTACTTTTTTTTTTTACTTTGGGTGTGTCAGAGAAGTGAACATTTACTAAGATATATTCTCATATCTGAATTAGATCCAAGGAACACAGTTTAAGTTAGAAAGCTACCTGAAAAGATACTGTTTCAATTTTGTTGTTCACAGCAGCATGGCCCGCCGTTTTGTTTACAAACATATTCTAGTCTTATGTTTGGTTCCCGGCGGTGCCTCAAAATAATTGTTGTTTTGATTGATGCTGATAGAATTATTCAATACTAAGAATTACAAGTACAAAAAACATATTTTATAAACTAACAACTGCAAATGTAATTAAATCCCCTGAAACTGCATAGTGCACCTTTAACACTTTTTTCTACCTTTTGCTTGGTTCTCCTCCTTCCCCTCCTCCTCCTTCCTCCGCTCCGTCTCTAAGCCTGCGGGGCTTATCTATGGGGGATAAAGGAGAGAGGAGAATGGGGAAGACAGGCACTTTCATGGCTGAGTTGGGAGCCATTAGCCCCCTGTGTGCTCGGCCCTGTGCTACCTCCTCTCAGTATTAATCTGCAGTGACAGCTTCACTGTTTACCAAATCCATCCTGGGGGATGACTGGCCGGCGCCACTCTGCTCCATTAACCTCTGACCTCCAGCGTTACGGCACCAGAGCCAGGCCCGGGGCTCGTGGGTTACCCCACCCGAGCAACCGGTTGGACACCTGTCCTAAGCAGAACTCCTGTCACACACACACACACACACACACACACACACACACACACACACACACACACACACACACACATCGGGCAATCTGTGCAAAAAGATGTGTCTCAGCTGGGCTTTAAAACGATGGTGCTCAGGGTAGCTCAGTTGAAATTTTAACCAAATAAGAAGAAATAGATTGCACAAAGTTCTTAAAGAAATATTTTATCTCATGTGGAAATCTTCATTTCTTCTCACCAGTATCAGGTGATTCACAAAGAGTATCACCTACTGTACAAACACAATGAAAACACCCACCTAAGCCTAGATATAAAATGCAATCCTAAAACAAATCTGTAGGTCAAAGGAATAGGTTTTGTAGAATTGAACAAAGGTGAAATATAATGTTATTTGTGGACTTTAGAGGTGTTGGTATACTAATTGTGTTACCTTTGGACACGCCGGTCCTTATGCTAAGCTAACCAACTGCTTGCCCCAGTGACATATTAACCATACAGAGATGATAATTGTAGCAATGTTCTTCCCGGAAGTAAGCCACTTTTGTGGACTACAGCTCTTTAGAGCTGTTAAGCGGAAGTGGCTTACTTCCGGGACATGGGACCTCTCGGCTCGAAAAATTACAACGGTAGTCAATGGAAAGAAATGTATTATTTTCTGGTCCCAGTCATGAAATGCCTTCGATTTCACATATGTTTTGTATGGATTTAGATGGTATTTTTTCGTGCAAAGAATGGAACAATTTAGCGAGTAGAAGCTGGATACGGTCAGGTTTTGTGCAGAGCGCTTTTGTGGACTACAGCTCTTCGCTGCTCTTGACACTTATGATATACGTCACCACCACTCGCACCCGCTTAGCTCAGAAACATGGCTGTGTCTTTAATGCACTTTACCGCCTTCTTTCAATGACAAGACAAAAGTCTTCAGCGTGGCGAAAACCACTACACAAGTGGACATGTGGAGAGTTTCAATTTCTCGAGTGGAGAGATTGTTGGCGTTGTCCACGCCAGCCATTAGCATTAGCATTAGCACTGTCAGTCGAGAAGTGGAGGGAATGTGTTGAGGTGACGTCACAGAGGCGACAAGACTTGTAGTTGTTCTCGTAACATTTTTTCAAAAGCTTTTAGACGAATAATCATACAACATACCGTCAAACTCTTCACATGAAAAATTATCATTTAGACCCATACAAAACACATATGTAATCCAAGGCATTTAATGACTGGGACCAGAAGCCGAGAGGTCCCATGCCCCGTAATTCCGCCACTTCCGCTTAACAGCTCTATACACTTCACCAACGGTAATAACCGGAAGGAGACGGCACACAGTTAAGTTAGCGCGTGTGCAAACAGAACATTTCCTGTGCGCCTTCACATTAAAAGTCTGTTACTAGCCAAACGTGAGTTGACTTTTATTTTGAAGCCGGTAAGAACAAGAAGTTAGCGCTTCACAGCCCTGCGCTAGCTTGAAAATCAACTGCTTCAGCTGCAGAGAGCAGTAAACAGTAGTCTTTTTAAACAAAGTTTGAAATAACTGATAAGCCACTGAAGAACTACTCCCAACACATTCACAACAACCTATTTAACTTATTCCAAATTTGACCAATATATATATAGGCCTACTTGTTTATTTAATAGGCTATGTTTAATGTTTTAAAGTTTGGTTTTAATTAACAGAAGGACATTTAACAAAAAAAATATTATTATGAATATAATAATGATATGTCTATATACAGAAAATATATAGATATTAATTTTATGGGGAGAAATAATTCTGAATCAGCAAAAAATTACAATTGGCAGGTTAGATTTTTTTGTCTAAATTGCAATCAGTGCACCCCTATTAATTTTTCTACAATTATTACTGCACACACTAGGATATGATATTAATTGAGAATTTCAAATGAGACCAAGATGACAGGCTAAAAGGTAATTAGAGCGAAATGCATGGGTTAAGGTTATGCAAGTGTTCGATCATACTTTGTGTGCTACTGAATTTATTTTTGTGCTACAGATTTTTTTTGCTTGCTAGCACCAGTGCTACCACCTAAAAAAATAAGCGTACAGCCCTGGGGGGGATTTTGTAGATCAAGAATGAATGTCAGGAAAAGGAGCTGATATACCTCCAATGTCCTAAAACCAGCAGGTATAATATAAACAAGTGAGGGATACAAGGATACAAGGGATACAAAGAATAAAACAAATATGATTAAATGTAATTCAATAATACATTTTCAAAAAATCCTTTACCCTGAACTTTTGGTTCAAAGAAGTGTTGCACAACAGGGGAAACCCAGGGGGAAATCATGTTAAAGGTTGTCACACAGCAGGACTACCAGGCTACTTGGACCAACTAGTCCATAAGAGGTAAGTAGACCTCTGCAGTGCTGCTCCTTCTTTTCATTGCATCCATCCACATGTCTTCTGATCTATTTCCCAGACTGAACGCTGCGTGTGGGAGTATTACATTCTCCTCCTTTGAAGTATGTGCTACACAATCAATCTCTCTCAAGATCAATCTTCTTCGCTACAAAAGTTGAGCTTGCTCAAGGGTGGACGACTGTTTGTAACTTCTGTATGTTTTTTGAAAACTTACCAATAAAAAAGTTCATGTCATAAGCGATAAAACACACATGCTCCATTCGGCAAACAGGCGTTTAAGTGCTGTTACTTGGACTAGTACGACCGGTAGCTTAATGTTAGCTACTGTAAGCTAACTTTAGACAGATATAAATAAACCATGACTGTGTCTTTAAAGCAACTGACTCCAGAAATTCTGTGTTATTAAAAAATAAAGCAATTTTCGCAGTCAGCTTTCTACTACTTAAAGTTTTAAAATGTTGTTATTATTGGTTATTCCATAAGTGGGGGTTTTGTATTGGTGTTTTTCTTTAGTTGTGCACATCCTGTTGGTTTTGAAGTTTGTGAAATTCCACTTTAAAAAAAGCTTAAAGTCCCATCAGGAATTATCAATATCTATCTCAACTAGTCTGATGTGATGACAGCTGTGGACTTGTTCACTGCTGTCGCCAGGCAACTGTCAATCAAACTGATAAATATCTCAAAAGCACATACAGTCCAGATGAAGCAGATATGCCGTGTTTCTGAATGTTAAGCTATAGATGAATTAAGTGATTCATATTTAATGAGATTTACTTTATAGTTTTTAAGGCTTAATATACTAGAGGCTTCTAAGGGTTTTCGACTTATTATGCCATACAATTTTTAACTAAAGCAAAACATATTGTGGCTATAGACACACTGTACGCAAAAGGCATTCGCGTGGTTTGTGTAAACGTCCCTAAAAATCTGATTCATTATGAATAAAGTTGTCTTCTGCTATCTTCCGACTTGACTTAATGTCATTCTTACATTACCATTCAAATATTTTCTTGCAAAGAGAAATATCTAAATTTAAGTTGTTAACTGACCTAATTACTTACCACTGACCTAACTGCAAACAACAGAGCTCTGCAAAGCTGCACCTTCTTTTAACTCTGACACAGATAACACGTGTTCTTCCACCACACACTTGCTCTTGTAAAGCACGAGTGCTCTGACTAAGCTGCCCCTGCTCTATATTATAATGTTTACCTTGTGGTTTTACATGGGTTCACTCTGGGCCAAAGCAGGCCTCCGGACAACTGACTAAGCGGCAGTTTAACAGCGTCACACCACGGTGTGAATGTGTAGCCCTGATGTTTATGCTTGTGTGTGAATTTAAAGCCTGTGTGCTCAGCAAAGTGAGAAATATGTTAAGGTTCAGTTGATGACAAAACAAGAAAATTACGTCAACTTATCAGCCAAACTTTCTGATTCCTTTTTTGAGTGAAACAATCTTTTTTGTAGATTGTGCATATTGGTATCTTTTTGATGTTAAAGGTGGAGTCAACGATTCTGGAGACTGCTTGATGTCAAAATATTTTTTTGGTCAAAATCAGTGGATATCTCCTATCACAAAAGTGATTTTGACAGCGAGCATTGTCCAGAATCACTGGATCATCCGTTAAAATAGATTTGTACATTCATTGTGCCGTCTGAGACAAAGCAAGATGTTTCAAACTGAGAGCTATGTGTTCGGAAACTTTTAACAATAATGCGATGAACTAATTAAAGTAACTGGAATCAGACCAAACCTGAATTCTGATGTTGCAGATCTGTCAAAGAGCACCATATGTCACACTGTTTAGTCATAATACACACACACACACACACACACACACACACACACACACACACACACACACACACACACACACACACACACACACACACACACACACACACACACACACACACACACACACACACACACACACACACACACACACACACACACACACACACACAGAAAAAGAAACATTTCCCAGCACCAGCAATGTGTTGGCCTGCTGCAACTGCTGCAAAGAAACACTAGCACACACACACACACACAACACACACACACACACACACACACACACACACACACACACACACACACACACACACACACACACACACACACACACACACACACACACACACACACTAAAAACTCCTCAAGCCAAGCCAAACACACTCAGTGTTCTAACCAGACATGAGGAGTGACAAAGCACCACGTCCTTCCATCAGCAGCACACTGACTCACTCCCCATCTGACCTCTGACCTCGATGACAACAGACTGTCATCACCGTCACTCCTGCTAGGTAAACACAGCGTGCAACAAGAACTTGCAGACAGACAGAATGCTTTACCCTGTGTCTTTGTGTTATGTATGCTCACTTTTATCATTTGTGTCTGTACTTTTATAAACACTTGTTTGTTTGTTTTTGGTTGGTCCATTACATTTTATGAAATCGTCACATGCTCTGGTTTATGCCATTTAAATAACTTAATTCTTCAATCTAAAAGAATCTCAGTCTGAGCCAGCGCTTTTTTTATTTGATTTTTCTGCTGAATGTTCAGAAAAAGAAAAAGAGGTTTAGAGCACACAAGTGTTGCCAAAAGGAGAAATATTGACCCAAGGTGACGCAAGAGGTTCCCTGCTATTGAACCGCACTGGGCTATATTTAGAAGCACCTCACAACCAGACCACAGTGCTGCACTCATCAAGATAACATGAAAGACATAAAATGACTCTTTTTAAGTACATAACCCCCTCCCCACCCTTCAACCCACTGAAGTGTCTCCAAACACATGTTGCCAGACCAAAGAACTACAAAAAACCGCTCATGTTCTTGCCTTTTTTACCTCATAACCTTAATCGTTAAAGACGTAGGACATTATCTGCATGTGAAATTTGGACTACAAATGCAAACACATACGCAGAGACACCCTTTCACCCCACCCCTCCACCCTTGCTTCCCTGCATACTCCCCTCAGCCGCTTTCCACAAATCAAATCCACAAATGTTTATGGGTTTTTCCACAAATTAAACAAATAAAAAGGGGGGTGGGGTAGGGTCAGGGGGGAGCAGAGAGAGGGGGGGTTGAGCAAGGCTTTTGGACGGCGTGCAAGTCACGGCCCGGAGCCAGCCGAGCCGCTCCTCCTTTCCCAGGAGAACCCCGGCCAGCTGGAAACCATTGACAAGGAGTTTGGGGTTAGTGAGGGAGAGAGGAGAGGAGAGGGGGCTTGACGGAGAAGATCACGGGGGCCTGCCTGTCTAGATGAATCCACTTTCCACAACCCAAAGTAAGACCAGAAAAACCAAGGAGGAGAAGAACAAGTATGTGTCATATATTTTCATGCTGGGAGAGACAGAAAGAGAGGGAGAGAGACAGAAACAGAGAGAGAGAGAGAGGGATAGAGAGAACTCTTTGAAAATCATGAATCATCGGCCGCGTTTCCCGAAAGAGGCCTAAAGAAAAACTGAAAGAGAGAGAGGAAAAAAAGGGATTTTCTCCAAATGGGATGTATTGGTCATTCATGAAAATCTAAAGTTTTACTTTACTTTATAAGTCCCAGTTGTAAGAAAATAAAAAAAATGTGCTAAACTGTTAACAATTTATTTTTTTCAATTACCTCTACCTCAGCAGAAAAAAACAACCTCTGCAGACATGTAGGATGAAGCCATTATCCTGATCTGAGTCAGGCAGCAGCACTTGACACTTTGACGCAATGTGTGAACAACTCAGGCCTGCCTTGAATTATTGCCATATTTGACAAGAAAAATACTCAACACTGGGAAGTGGTTTTTTGAAACTTTCTCAATACTCAATTCTTGACAGCTGCAAGAAGTGCGTGGGTGCACGCTGGTGTTTAGACTTCATCTTTGACCTTTTTAAAACCACTTGATTTTGCATTTTGTCACAAACTTAAGGGCAGAGAGACAGAGGCAGACAGCATCCATTTACAAGCTTGACTGTGAAGACATACAAGGTTTTTTGCGCAAAAAAACCCCCAAAACACATGATACAAACATCCTCCATCTGCACCACTTCAAACCAACACCACAACAGGACATAACACCCCGAGCAGCATGCAGCTTCATCCAGTCAAAACTCGACGATTGCTAGATAAACAGAAGACAACTGCACAACATCTTCTCCCATGACATCAAACATTTGCCTTTGCCACATACGCCTGAACAACAATACTCAACACTCAAACATGCAAATCTAATGAGTGAGTCACTAGCTTATTGTTGAAGGAAGATAAACAAAAAACAGTCCTAAAATGGAAGAAGTCTGTGCCTTGTGTCTGGATGGAATAACATAATCTCCAAATGAAAAACACAAGGTGAGGTTCAGGTGATTTTAGATAAAAGACAGAAGTTCCTCCTCGAGCACCTCCTTGTGTACTTGTATAAGTCAACCCCGATGAGACTTTTCATATAAGGGTTTCATTTTCCTCTGTGATCCCTCTCCATGCGCACACGTGGACTTTCTATTTTTACTGGTTTACCTGCATCCAAACCATATGAACAGCTGCTTTCCATTTCCATTGGTCAAGAGATGGTGAAGAACCCACTGCAACATAAGAGTTTGTTAAAGCGCACAGAAATATTGAATAAATCTTCAATGTTGAAAAAACATCAAGGGCCTGCTAGGAGGAGAGTTAAGGGATTTAGTATTGCTGTTGCTTCATACAGGACGTGCACCTTTAAAGATATATGAGGTACAAGATTCAATATGTGCTTGGACTAACCCAACTTCAACTGGTACATGGACTTTGTAAATCCACTATAAATTCAATACAACTCTAGCGTTGCCCTCGTCTTCGCAGCAAATTTAATTACATGTTTATGACCTCAATTCAACTCAAATTAAGCATTATACAAACACTACCCATGTAGTAAAGTAACATAGTGGTTGTGTTAAATTATGTATGTATCTATGAAATGTCAAACAATCCATCTCAATCATCCAACTTTCACCAGGAAAACAAATAAGGGTTTTTCCCCAAATAGCAAACTTTAAATCATCATGTAAAGAAGTTTAGCAGCATCTCAGCTGTGTTGCTGTCAATAACTGCATATAAAGTATAATACGTGTAATTCATTGACTACCATTGGTCAAGCTTGATATGTCAATAAACTATACTGTACTTTCTCCTTCGGCTGGCAGGAACTACTTTCATAACCGTGTCTGCTACTGAGGACAACAGGGATTACAGCTACATTTCTTTTTCCATGTTTTTCCCATCCGCCCTTGTTCTTGTCTCGAGAAAGATATTTAATTTGCTCTGAAGAAGACACGCTAATCCCACAGCACACACAGCGAAAGACATGATTACAAGAATATGATCACAGTGTTTGGGTTTCCTGCAGCCTTGCCCCTGGGACAGTGGTCACAGCTTGGTGGGAGTCAAGTCGTGATTTAAATCCAATTGGCTTCCTCTCTTTGGAGCTGATTAGAAAGTCTGTTGTCCATTACAGATGTCTTTTTGAGGGAGAAAAAAAAACAAAGTTATTCTCCAACTGCCCTATTTTTTTTTTTGCTTTGCACACCACTGCAGAAACAACACAAAGGTATAGAACTCATCTCTTCATGTCATGCTACACACCCAAGGTACACTTCTGTGGTCGCATGTGCACCTGAAACTAGATATGCTCTTCACTGTGAGTGGAAAAATACCCAACAGCGATGGCATCAAAAGGAAGCACACGAGGAAGCTTGTCATGTTTTTTTATAGAGTTATTGACCCAGACCTTCAAACTGCTCAATCACCCATGTGACCAAGTCTGTTCAGAACTGCATGGCCGTGTGGAAACATTAGTAAGCTCACCTTCATGACATCATCTGTTATCAGAAAAGGTGATTGCTTAAGGAGTTCACAGTATTAAACGTTCAGTTAGCGATTCTGGAGAAAGCTTGTTGTCAAAATCATTGAATATCTCCTCACGATCCGTTACCTGTATGTAATGCATGTGCGCTGGGAAAAATAATCCAGTGTTGATACACAAGACAGCCTAGGCTCTGTAAACAGGCATGTCGCAAGCTACAGTGGGCCCCTTTGTTTACATACCCATTGTTTACATACCAGATTGCAGAGCCTACGCTGTGTATTAACACCAGATTTTTTTTCAGTGCACACACAGTACGGACAGGTAGCGGGATCAGGAGATATTCACTGATTTTGACAAAAAGTGATTTGGACAACAAGCGTTCTCCAGAATTGCTGACTCCACCTTTACGGATAGCCCCAGGATGCTGCTACAATTGTACACTGTACAATGACAATAAAGGATTCTGATTCTGATCGGAGGTGCAGTAAGTTGCCCTCTCCATGCAGCAGACAACAGGCTTTTCTTTGCCTAACTTGGTCACAGAGGCCCTGCTCCGGCAGCAAGCCTTGTCGACTGACACACGTTCTAAAAACATCTGGCCCAGGGTGTCAGCGTCCCGCACTCCCTCCCATAATGCCCTCATTCCTTTATATAATCGTTAAATCACTGACGGATGTGCGAGAGGAGCAGCAGGGGGCTGGGAACAGAGAAGAGAGCAAGATGGAGAGACAGAGAGAGAGAGAAATAAACAGGAAGGCGCAAGGTGTTTTTCTGGCATCGCAGGCCAGTAAGCACTAACCCGAGCTGTGGACAATAATAATGACGTGAGCTGTTATAAAAGGCAGATGTTGCTTTCACATCACAAATAAGGCCTGTTATGACCGTGCGTCTCGGCATATATTCGTGATTCATAATTAAAACATTTACGGACTGTGAGGTCCAGTGCTTGGAATTCAGCGTCACCCTTTCCAAAAATTACTCATCTAGCCCACAAAAATATTCTAAACCTGAAAGGTTTGCATATCAAAGTCTGAAGGTGAAGTTCTCTAAGAAGGCAAAGATGAGTTAAGAGTTTCACTCACAGTCAAGTTTACTGACTGTGATTCATTTATTTGTGACGGTATAAAAAAAAGTTATATGAAGTTGTTTTTTTCATCAACACAATCACATCACATCATTAAATCCAGTCACACCATCTTAAATGGTGTTTCAGTATGGTGCTGTTTGACTCTTATGCAGCATTAGCAACCCACCATCTGAAAACTGTTGTTGATTGATTGTAAGTATTTAGAGGTATTGTTTGAAAATTACAGACTACATTCTATGTTTAATGAAGTGATGAATTAACTCGACGTGAGTTTCTTTTCCCCGAAATATATTTTGACAAGAGAAACAATGCACTTTTTATGAGACTAATAATCAGCTTCCTGTACAGGCCCCGAGCTCAGTCTATTGTCAGGAGCCTGGGTTGAAATGTTGTGACATGGTTTCCTTCGGCGTGCCAATTCAGCCCTTTTAAACCGGAGCGAGTGGCGAGCCGCGTCCACAGGCGTGCAGCCCGCCGCTCAAACCTGAAGTGCAGCACGTATGGAGGAAACCGCTCCAGTCGGAGAAATTGGATCCATCTATGGGGAATATCCAGAAATAAACCCCTCTGTTCTCCCATATCAGGCCTTGTATAAATAAGATAGCACTGCAGGCACACTGCACCATGGGAATTAGCCAATCCAGTCTTGTAAACATCAGCCAATGACTTCTGGCAGGCTGGCCGGCTCTCAGGAGGGGAGGTTCTTCGCTGGAATTCATAAATAAATCACTTTTTTCTGGGAGGATTATGTGTCCACAGTCCCCGTACTGTCGGCCCCCACCCCCCAAAAATAAACAGGGCTAAGCAGAAATAGCAGAGTTTAAGCACCGCGACAGGAAATGATCTGGGCTTGTTGCTATAATTTGGGGGACATTATTTTCATAGCATTTGCATTTTAGTAGAACCCAAGCGTCTTTACATTACACCATCTCCGCCTCTCCCTTCCAGGATGTGTGACTGTACATAACTAGGAACACGAATATAAATAATAATAATAAGTCACACAAAAAAACAGAAATAAAGGATCGCTGGTACTTATATTTTGATGACTCATGTTTGATAAGAGGCACTCTCCCTTTTTCAAATATTTTCCAATATGAAAGTGAGTTAGAGTGAGTAACCTTAAGCTGGGTTGCTTGATTGGCTATCCAGCAGTTGTTTTTGTGGACTGTTTATGGCATTAACAGGTTCCTAGAGAAAGCAATGCAGAACTTTTTAGACCCACTTAGCCCTGGCCTCCCTAGACAAACACAGGGGCCAAGTGACTGATGCTGAATACAGGTTTGGGTTGGTGTCAGTATGGTGTAGTAGCAATGGCAAAATGGTGGGAATTCAGCTCTGATAATGCCCTGTTTCATAAAATAAAGTAAAAACTGATTTGGTAGATGGGCATGTATTGAGTCAAACTTTAATGCTTTAAGTTTAGACTGAAGTTTGCATACCTTTACAGATCAGAGAAATTAAGTGTCTTTAATAAGAACACTAGCCTTAAGGAATAACTTAATCACCTTAAAATTGCTCTTTTGCCATTATTGCTGCAGTGATGTACAGGTGTACCACAGGACCCTGTGATATTGTAAGGTGTGTTTAAAGGTACAATAAGGCACTCTTGAAAATTCAAAGCGACTTGAATCTTTACAACAGAAAACTCTGCTTTTCAGCCTGGTGCCATGCACTTTACTTTTTAATGAAGTGGGTTTTTTTGCCTAACACTGACAAAACGTTAACCAAAGTATACGCATCACCCAACTATAATATTTTCATCACCTGTACCATACTGTAGTTGGCATCCACAGATACTGTAGGTAGCTAGAACAAAATTTAGTCTGATTTCAACCCTTTTACACCCTTTTGACTAAATCACAGAAAAATGCTAAATGGTTAGCATGAAAAAAATGACCAAGGTGGTTTGTTTTCTACTCATGTGTTGTTTATGTGTTTGGTCATTGACTTCCAGGCCCAAACATCTCAGGAACACACAAGGGCTGCCATTTCTATGACATCTTGCAGAACAACAAACTCTCTGTCCCAAATAACAAGATCTTCGGTCCAAATGATCATGGAAATGAGAATGAATTATATTAAAATGCTTAAGTAAACGAAAGGCAACTTTGGGGGGGGGGGGGGGGGGTTTCCAAATGGAGGAGGCTGTTGTTCTTCTTGTCCCTGCTCTGCTTTGGTGCTACTTACTTATTCTTGTGTGGGCATGAATGGGTTAAGTGCCGGAGCGAGGAGACGCTTCATGCTTTCATATGTACAGAGAGGCATCAAAGAGTGGAGCATTCCACGCCTCCCCTGCATGTTCCATACAGTCTGAAGCAAAACTTTTACTCATACAGTACAATGTACAGAAAGGCCTTGTGGGTGGTAAGGATGCCTGCAAAAAGGAGACACGCAGAGCAACCCCCAACATCCTGTTCAATACGTCTAGAAGCTAGGTGCTGCAACGCCAATGCGTACCCAAAACAAAGAAAAACATACATATGTATATGTATTATATGCCACTGCTAAAATGCAGGAAGGGAAGTTGATTTTAAGGTCTGCTAAGTGAACACATTCAGGTTATTTTTCAGCGCTGAAATAGCATCACCACACGTTTTTCTGATGCTGTGATAAGTAGGTCTGGGGAAAGTAAGGGGGCTTCCTCTTTCCACATCAATAAGATAAGAAAAGGAAGTGACATAAGTTCCTGCGTCGGGCTGTGCGCCAGTGGCACCAAGCTGATTGAGAACACGGCAAGTGATGTGCTCACAGAAATAAACTCACACTCGCTTGGTTACAAATCTGTCATTTTCAATCTGTAGCAAAAAAAGTCAGTGATTTATCATTTATGATCAATGTTCTACAACTTGGCTAAAGATTGCTTGTTCATTGCCCTGAAAAAATAAGTTTGAAACTTTGTCAGAGTATAAACTAGGTTATATGGAGGCAACCATGTCCAACTTACAGCCACAGTCAAAACCTAATCATTGCATATTGCGGTGCTAGGATATTGTAATGGTGGATCTCATTATTTTGAAATCACTTTCATTGTGTACTCATTCAATTTAAATTAAAAGAGCCGGAGGAGATTTACCACAGTGAGTCAGCCAGGCCAATGAAGCAGATCAAAAGGGATTTTTATAGAGTCTGAATCCAAAAAGGCCGTCAAAACGATGAGCGTGACCGTGGCCAGAGGGGACACGTTGTGAAAGATTGTTTGTAAACTGAACCCTGAACCAGCGACTGCAGGGTTCACACCATGAGTCACAGCCTGTGGTGTCGCCAGGGTTTAGCAGCTCGGTAAACAAGGCGACAGATTGCCAAACAGGAGAAAGTGTCCTGGAAAGTACCCAAAATGCACCGCTGTGCAAATGGGGGAGAATAAAATCATCTTCGATAAAGAGGTGACACCCTCTGTGTGAATCTCTATACGCTGAGGAAGAAGCTGGAGATTGAAAGTTAAGACAAGACGTTGCGTGCAGGATGAGTGTGTTTTAGTCGTTGTGTGTTAAAAGACAACAAGTAAGACTGAAAGAGAAAGAAAACAGGAAGAAAGAATGTGATGCGGTTAAAGAAAACAAAAAAGAGAGGCATAGAACAGCTCCATTTCCACTGAAAGGGCCCATTTTGTAATTCTGTGTTGCATCACAAGTCGACAAAACGACCTTTAGTTCAACACCATCCAAGAGGGGTTTCAGAAAGCCTCCAGACATGGCCTCACCTTTTGTTCAGTGGGCGATGGAGTAATGACTCATAGCAGACACACAACGTTCCCCAAATCGGGGTCGGCGTGCCATTCCAGTTCTGATAAAGGACCAGCCGGGTCGTGTGAAGACACAGTCGACACACTGTCAGAGTCAAAAGTCCGGAGTTTGAACTTGTTCCACTTTGGACTTGGCTGCAGCTCAGAGAGGCCGCAGGCCATTCGCTCCCAGTCTGATAAACAACTCCTGGGCAGAGAAATAGAGGGAGCTGAGCTGCATGTACGCACAGCTAATATGCAGGAAAAAGGTTTAATAATTATGAAATGATGCATTACATATTGGCAAATACTGTATATACTAAATACGTTAGAATGTTTACAGTATTTTCCACAACTAGAAACTTTAGGGCTTCAACCTTAAATTCAATTTTGTACATGCAGTAATACAATTAAGAAACTCAATATGTTGTCAGGAAAAATAAATTGGTTTGATTTTAAAGTATTTTGTTGATTAAAACTATGAATAGATGGACTATGAGGGATTGGAGGAGCAACTCACAGCTAGAAAAATCTTGGTTTTTAAGATCACAGTTGATTGAATGTCTGCTGGCAATAGACAGAGTGACATCCAACTAGGACAAGTGGGCAATTGACTTGTGAGGCTCCAGACCTCCAGGAGCTCCATCAGAAACAGGCCCAAGGTAGAGTCACATTAGTCTTCCATTTCAATGATATTGCCATGAAAGATTTCAATGTCATGTTTCTCAATTGATGCACAATAAAATAAGGAATGCTGCTCAGAGCAGAGGAATCACAAACTTTTATCAGTGTTCAAGGACACCACTGCAGTTCGTAGTCTGTGTGGAAAGTGTTTCCATTGGCCAAACATGCACATAGACAGGGTGAAAGGTCGAATCCCACCGAAACAGGAAACACACTCGTTAATGAATTTGGCTTGGGAGATGGAGCCAACATTTGTCTCCTGGCTTTTGCTTATGTCATTTTAATTTTAATTTGATTACATTTTTTTAATGTGCATCATTTTAGAACTATATTAACTGACATGAGTTTGGGTTCGAGGCTTACATTGGCCTTTTTCCCAGTAGCCATTTGGACTTGTCATAGTTGGATGAGCACAGGTGTTACAAAACAACATAAGTGACGTGTCTGTTCTACTGAAGTGTCTCATTAAGCCATGACGGTGACTCAACAGCTTGTCATTATAGTTGCCAGGGAAATACTCACCATACGGCAACCCACAGGGGGCAAAAAAACGCATTTTCACCTGAATACTTGAAAAGACAGTGACCACCGCACAAAAGTTTATTTTTAAAAACATGGGCATGTTTATTCTTTGTTAGCTTGTGTATGCACAATGTCACATAACATCAGGACCCGAGAACAGGAAGTACCTATATAGGCTGAGAAAGGGGAGTTCTCCAAGTGACCAAAAATACCACGTCTGACACTGGAGGTTTTCTGCTTGGGTGTGTCCTCCATTGTGCTTCAGTGACAGCTCACTGTAATAATATAAAGGGGTGATATTCTCAAGAACAAAAACAACAGGTGAGGCGGCCTCTGCATCGAAAGGAAGGAACCAGTTCTCCGGGTAAATCTTTGGCTCACACACAGTTTGAGTATAGTAAAGAAAGAGACCGGTGTTAGTGGCTGCAAAGTTCATTAGACACACTGACACTATTTCTTTTGAAGTCCCGAGGGTGCTCTCTGTGTCGGAGGCGTGCGGGTCCGACGTGAAAAAGTTGGCAATCCAACTCCGAAGAGGTCACCTCTCTCTTCAACAGCCATGAATCAACCAAATATCAACACGCCAAGTCGTTCCCACCGGAGTCTTTTTTCAAACTACCAAGGGTCAAATAAAGTACGTGGCAGCACTGTCATTGCATACTCGGTAACGGGAGTGTGGGCTAAGAGATAGGTCATTAAAATACCTTAAGGAACTACATGAACTCTAATACTATAACCTATTTCAGGAAACGACTGTGCCATAATTCACCTTCTGAAGAGGGCGTTTTTAGGAGTGAAACCGTCTTTGGGATTTCTCCTGTTGTATCATCTCTCCTTTCATGATTCATCTAATCTGGGTGCAACGAGTGCCTGCATATTGACCTACAATTGGTGTTGACACATTTTTTAGGACAGAGGAGGAACAAACTCGGTCGCAGGACAAAACATAACAGAGCCTGCCATATAGTGGAAGGAAGACGTACCGTACTACTGTAGACTAAACATAAACACACGGGGAGTTTACATTGGGGGCTGTGCGACTGTAACAGCACTGGCACGGCTGTTAGCAGCAGCAGCAGCGTTACCACAGCCACAGATGTGCACAACTACAACTGGTGCACTGTAAGCTGATTCCCAGTTTCGGAGATGCATCTGTTCCTGATCTGAGATAATGTTCTGAAAGTCTAAAAAAATGACAAGTCGTGATATTATTTCATTGCTTTTTATGTGGCTTAGGCCTTTGTTCTTTATGCTCCCGGCTTTATATATTATGTACAGCAGGGGGATTGTGCACTCCATACAGACACTGTATATGGTGTGTCTTCTTGCTTTGTCATTCTTTACTGCAGAAGGTCCCGGGAGCATGCAGCAGCGAGGCAGGAAGCTCCACCCTGCCCCCCCTCCAATTCCAATCCTCCTTTAACCTGGCTCAGACTGCAGCCGGGCCAAGTCAAGGCCACGCTCTGATCCACACTCCTCCGTCTTTCAACTGTTATCGTGCATGCATGCAAACAGGCGTATTCCACACACAGGCTCTTTACAGGCATTCACCTCTTACACAACTCCTAAAGGCCGGTGACACACTGTGAGGAAATAAATTAACAATACGTAAACTCAATCTTTTAACTCAACTTCTTAATCCTAGCCTCCTCCCCCTCTCCGCTCACTCCTTCTAACTTCTTCCAAAAAAAAAAACAGTACTCCCACTCCTTCCCTCCCCCTCCCTACTCCCCCCTCCATCTTATGGGCCCTCTCACTGACAGCTGGCTCTGATTATGGCTGTGAAAAATGGGGCAGTCACGCCAGCAATCCCCCCCTCCAGCATTCCTACAGCATGACTCCGCACTTTCTCCCTACACTGGTGCTGGGCCTCGTCTCTACCTCCCTTCCCCCTGCATCCCTCTGTCTTTCTTCAGCTGTCTTTATTTCTTTCTCCCTTGTTGTTTTTCCATTTGTATAATAGCTGAGAGAAAGAGTCTATGCAAGCGGCTGTTTATTTTAGGGGTATTTGCGTTTCCTGCAGTAATGGATGTTTTCAAAAGGAGCTGGACAGACCGAGGGTGTGGAGTGGGGGGAGCAAGAGGAGCCAAAATTTAATGGGAGATTGTGTTGAAGTTAGTTTGTCATACGACAAAAGATAGATGGAAGAGATACTGAGGCAGCAGTTGGCAGCTTCTTCGCGCAATTGAAAAGCACGGCGAGCCCGCACAAGAGCAAACACTCTCCATCACTCCCTCATGCTATGACGTTTATGGTGCATTACATGACTACATAATGATTACCGCATGTCCGAGGGGTACATTGTTATGGCAGATTTTTCCATTATTTATTCGTCCAATCTGAGGAAGGACAAAAACCACTAGAATAAGCACAAACAGTTCATACTGGCTTGGTTTTATGACATGATTTGGCTCCGTTTAAAGCAATTCGGAACCAACAAAGCAGCAGTTCTAGCTCATCTATCCACACCTGTGTTTGTCAAACTTTTTACCTTGGTTGCATCCACTCTCTAGGGTGGGAAGCAAGACACTTGCTCGGGATTCATAACAGAACCTTTACACCAAGAAGCTGGCTGAGAATTTATTTTCTTCACAAAGAGAAATGATCAGGGGATTAGGAGATACGATTTCATAATCTGAACACTAAACCTAAATGTTACGGCTGAATAATAGTAGAGTACATTTTACTGTATCTGCACAGTCCTGAATTTACTGTGACGATTCATCCACAGTACATTTGCCAACAGGATATGGTGATGTGGCTACAGGACAGATTTATCTGAGGTTGCGCAAGCTACGTCATTACTGAAAATCTCATGTCTTTTATGTTGGCTGAAACATGTGGCCTTAAGACAGATAATAAATCCAATAAGTCCTTTGTTGAAAGCTTTATCACTGTAACTATAAGATATGAGTTTAAACTCTGCCTTCAAACTGTTCAACTAAGCCTCTCCTAAATTCTGCCACCTACAGTATTTGTTTTAAGATAGGAATTGCTGGGAGTTAATATTCAAAAATACAAAAGATCAAATGCATTTAAATTATTTGAGCTGGCAGTTATTTTCCCACAGCCTGAACAACATTGGAGATAACTTGATAACCTCTCTTTTACTATCTCAAACTGTACAGGGTTACTTTCACCATGCAAAAAGAACAATGTTCGGATGCAAACGTGCTAACATTAAATGCTAACATGTTGATGATGGATGAAAAAAATCAGGGGATCACCCAGGACATTGAATGTTTTACACAATTTCATAACGATAGTTGTCGAGACATTCAACTCAGAAACTATTCAACTGTGACATTCCTTATTTTAACCAGATTGGAATAAAGCTATAGTAGATGTAAGATATGCTTGTGCCAATAATGTCTAAAAGGCCAAATTACTTCAATCTCCTCGAGCGAGCAGTCATTTTCCTACACCCTTCCAGTGCATCTGAAATACCTTGATAATCTCTGTTTGACTGTCTAATAGGGAGCATAGAGGGTTGTTACAGCACCAAGTGAACCTTCCAGAGACCAGCAGATGCCTTTTGTCAGGTTGCATAAACAAGATGGAACACTTTCATCCATCATGCTGCTGAACTAGGAGCTTTAGACCCTCTTATCCGACTCAAGGCATCTTGTTGAAGCAAAGACATTTTCAGGGCGCCGACCTCGATATTACCTCAGTGGAGATAAATCATGACTGAATACTAGGCTCTACAAATACCCACTATATGCCCCTATCTCTCTCTCTCTCTCTCTCTCTCTCTCTCTATTCAGAAACATTATAATTCATATATATCTTCATCCTCTAATCGTGTCAAAGAATTCCACCCTTATTTATTCCAAAATGTTGATGAATGGAAAAAAGTTTTAATCTTATGAAAGGAATGTAATGGAGGCTGTTGGTTCAGAGACAGAACAACTCATATCCTGTATGTGTGGGGGGACTATCAGACAAAAATACAATGAGTCCATTAAGTCACTCACTCAAAATCAGACACAATGTCACAAAATGTCAAGCTATGATAATTAACTAATAGGTGTGATATTAGTCGAATGACACATTTTTCTATGAGGCACCGAAAGGATCAAATCGTGCGTCATCATTCAATATGAGAGTTTGTTGGGGACGGCATGTTTATGGTAAGATAGTGACAGTTTTCGGTGGTATTTCAATTGTGCGCCGATCTCGTGCGGTGACTCATTCAGCGAAAAAAGTTGCCCACGGTGGAACCTCCAGCACTGTACTCCATCGAGATATCCCATCTACATGTCAGGCCTTTGTCTCCACATCTGCACACCTTATCTGTAACTCTGTTCCATTCGGTCTCTCCATTCACAAAGTGCATTCAAAGCTTGATTGTTTGGACTTAAAGCGGACGATCAAAGCAGGTCAAGGTGAACTCCCTAGGGTGCCTGGAAACAGCTGTGCGGGGCCAAGTGTGTGATTTTATTAAAATAAGGTAAATTATTGAGGTCACCATATTAAACGTATTATTAGGTTTCCCCCATAGGGATGGTGCTCATGTGGAACTCGTTTCATCCTCCTCTTCATAATGTCTTTGATTTCATTGGATCGTGCCGACTGCGAGCCTCACATAAGAATTGGCCGCATCCCGCTCTTGGCGAACGTGTGAAATTAAGCCAGCAGGAGACCAGAGTAAAGAAAAGTTGGAAAAAAGCACTAGAAAAAAAAGGCGTAAACTAATTACCATTTATTACAGTTCTATTTCTAGCTTCTAAAACCAGATGTGAGTTTTATCAACCATGGATACATTTTGAACATAGGGTAGCTGGTGCGACACAGTTTTTAGTCAAAGGCAGCCATTTGAAGCATGGGTATGCCTGGTGAAGCAGTTAAAGCTTGTTAATATGATAAGGAAAGATGAAATCAGGAATGTTATGATGTATAACATACAGTTCCCACCGATGGGATTTGGACTGTTCTGGCCTCAGAGTGTAGAGTTGGAGGGCTTAAATGTAGTAAACACTGTTAACAGACAGTTGGAAGGTTTCAATGAGGAGAAAGGGGGATTGTTTGGGTGTATTTTGGCAGAGGTTTTTGGCGTGTAGTGGTACTGGTAATGGCATGAAGGTGGGGGCCGTCGGCTTGGGATTTTTTTGGTAAATGTGCCATTATTTACGAGTGGGGTGGGTTGAGGGGGGCAATAAACTTTCATTTCTGGGAAAGCCATTCAATTTTACTAGACTTTGTAGAACCTATAAGAGTGCGAGGCGAGAGAAAAAAGGGGCAAACCAGAAAGTAGTTAACAAGCGCAAAAAGTGTTTCCATATTCAGCTGTCACACAACATAGCAATAATGTGAATACTCCCCTGGGCTGGCAGAGTCATGTGGGCTGTCATTTGGGCCTGATGTGACACTAATAGCGCTTTACTGGAAACACACACAAGCACTGCTATGTATGTTTCTGAGGGCATGCTATTGACATTAAACCACTCACAAACGCTAAATCTGAGCCAAATGCATAATTCATGCTGGTTTGTGAGTTAGCTTGTCGAAGCTCCGCGTATCACAAACAGGAAAACTTGCTGACACACGTGTTCCTGGTCAATACACATCTGTCTTGACAAGACATTTAGTCAAATAATCAGCCCTCTAGATCTCTTTGTTCCAAAATCTCTGCCAATGGGGTGAAGTAATTCTACTTAAGTTGTCAATTAAGTTTATTTTGTTTAAGGAATTCTTCTAGGAATGTGTGTCAGTACCAAGCAATGAGAAAACAATCCGGCAGTAGCATGGAGAGACTTACATTTGTTTCTTGTCATTATTTTTAAACAAGTAGCTTTTGTCTCAGGGACAAGTAGACCTGGCAATTTTAAAAGGCTTAAAAAATTGACTAATTGACTTGTTGTGGAAAGTGGTGTTTAAGGTCTGGAGCCGTAGATGCTTCCACATTTTGGCAGAGCGGCAATTGGACCCCTGTGTGGTATATGGCTGCAGGACAATCCCCACTGTCCTGTTGGATACAAGTGGCTGGGGGCCAGGAACTGCTCTGGACTGGATGTTTGGCCCTGGCAGTAGACAATTATAGCTTTGGCCAGGAAAGTCAACCGAATGGGCTGATTCTTCTCATTCAGCCCAAAGGACTCCACACAGCTGCAGCTTTCTTTCACTGCCAGGGAAGAAGACGTCCTGACATAAGGGACAGGAGAAAAGAGAGAGGCGGTGTGGGGGGAACAGTTGGGGGGCATTTGGAATGGACCATCCCTCAAAGGCCGAGAGGGTTTGTTTTCTTTACAGCTTAGACTTATCTTGGATATATCAAACTCTATTTTTGGCCCTGCTGTGTTCGGACAATCCCACAAAATCCATCAGAGTTGTTTTCTTTGAGTGACTGGGGGGATGAATCTCAATCAAAGAGGTAAGGCGGTGATGTATTCTGGCCCCTCTGAGAACATAAACCGCTGTTCTGTGTCTATTTTCCTCTGAGGAAATCTTTCTGCCACATAGGTCTCCTTGATCTTCATCCACATAGCTTGAGTTCTTGCTCATTTCCTCATGGGTTTTTTTTCCATTAAAGCTAGGATGGGGTGTACTTCATGAGCTCCCTGGGAGTTGCAGCAGGTCACGGAGAAGAAAAAAGCAGAGGCTACAGGCGCTTTTCATTTTAGGAGGACAGGCAAAGGTGAAAATTAACAGATGAATAATCTGTTGCTGAGGGTGAAACACCTGTTGCTCTCGAGATTTGCAAACCACTTAAGAGCACAGAGTTCAACACTACGCCCACCTACAGCTTTTTCTCCGGCTACACTAGCCATTGTCTCTTCATACGCTAAGCTAGAGACAACATATGCAGACAGACAACTCTGAAGCAAACAAAGAAAACATCTTTGAAAATGTGATGGTGATGACGTGTGTAACTAAAAAGCAGAATCTGATTGTGAGCTTCTTTTTGTGTTGTCAAATTGGCGAACGTGTTTCTCAGCTTGCCTGTTTTTCATTTCTTTGTGACATTTTTTTTCTTCTTCTAAATGCCGAGCATGTGTTTGGGGTTTTTCCTTCTTGTGTTTTCCTAAGCCCCCATAATAAGCACCAACCAGATGTTTACTACCTACAGTACTTGAAGAATAGTAACGGCAAAAGAGGAAATCACAAACCGTGGAAGAAAATAGACGGGTCCTGCAGTGGGGTATTCATCAGGTAGCCTGCAGATAACTATAATTTGTCTCGTATTCTACTGGCAATAAAGACATGGCAGGGTTCAAATTAGAGCTGCAGTAACAATAAAAGTCAGGTTTTTCCACAATAGATCATCACACGCCTACAACTGCGAGGAATTTGACATCCCAATATGCACCGGGTCGACCGAGGACGCCTGACAAACAACTGATTCATCCTATTCTCACATCTCAACAATGTTTAATCGTAAACCACACCAATCCATTCACACATCATCAAGAGCTAATTTCACATTCAAAGTTTGGTTCACGGTGGGCAAAGGTTTGGCAACGTTGTCAGAGAGAGAGAGAGAGTGAGCTCTTCGTCAACAGCATCTGGAAGAATATCAATAACCGGAGACAAGACACGTCCAATTCAATAAATCAAACAAGGGATAAAGTGTGAGAAAAGTGGGCATGGCTCACACGGGCAGTTGGTTCTTGTATATTGTCCAGAGTCCCGGACACATGGACTGTGTAATTCTAGTCCAGGAGTGACCACACAGGGCCGGTTGTGAGGTCTGGGAGTGCTGGAGAATGGAGACAGATGGGACAGGGGCAGGCATTTTTTTTTTTTGGCCAGAGAATGCTTTCCACTGTTCCTGCGCTTCATACAAAGCCCATTGATTTTTCGCTTGTGTTGAGTGAAGTGCTGAGGAATATCTCGTTTCAGCGTCCGCCGCATGGTCATGACACCTGGACCAGGGTCAGGTCTGTCCGGAGGGAAAAAAAACTGGACACAGCGCCAACCAGATTCCTCTCCACGTCCCTAAAGCCTTCTCTGAGTGTGTCAGCCCATGCATATCATCTGCACTGTGAGTGTGCTGCATTGTGTACCCTATAGCTGTGGTCATCGTGTCATTTCTATAGCTTGATGGTTTTGACCTTTGCTTCTTCCTAAATGTGCCAGTGGAAAACCAAACTCTAACTTCCCATGAGCCCCCTCTGCACAGACAGAAAGATTGTTCCTCCAGGAAACGCGGGTCAGGAAGCCAGAGGAGGAAGCCGGGCCTTTTTTCGCGTTCTAAATGCAACCCCTCCCTCTAGAGACCGGTGTGTCAGCAGAGAGTTGGGACAGTAAATCACCATTTAAAACGCTGACCCTTCACTCTGTTGTTTTGTTTGCTATTTTTTACGACCTCACGTTTTAACCACGCCATCATTCTTCTTCTTCTATTTCACTGCTAAATTTGGCAACGACGGAGGCCAAGAGGCTTTCTCATTCCCAAGATGGTGTTTGTTTTGAACTCTGGTCGGTGATTGCAATGACGTGACGTGTCAGAGCAATCCAAATGAGCCAAGGGCAGTGGAAGTCGAGTGGATGGGCAAGTTGGAGCGCTTCATGGGAACAACATCGGCAAGAGCAGCTGGTGGTTCACCACTAACAATGCTGCGGCCAGTCTTATGGACAATTACTCGCTGCTAGTTCTCATTTTCCTCCCTCCCTCCGTCTTTCTCGCTCTCTCTCTCTCTCTCATTCTCCGAGGCTCGTTTCACCCGGACCACAGTCTTCCCATATTAATTTTTTGGTAAACATACCATGAGACATGAAAGGAGGCAATCACAGCTTCCTGGCCGTCAAACCCTTGTACAGACAAGATCCGGGTCACACAAATTTGGGATGTGGGGAGAAAGAGTGTTTATGTGGACCGACGACACATGACGACATATTAGAGGAATCACAACCTCTTTTTAGCTCGAACTTGGACTATCCCCGAACTGCCGATTGCTCAACAACCAGCGGGGCTGATTAGACGCTCTGTCAATGTTTCGAAAGATGTGCTCACATGCTGGGAAATAAATGGGAAGTTATAGGAGTGTTAGGTAATATATGGCTTTTAATAGGAGTTGAAACGACGCTGACAGTTTTCAGTAATATATCATGCTTCCAGGGGTCAAATGTACACCTCCAATTAATGTGACTTTAAAGTTATTTGTATTTCTTTATTCCACTACATGTATTTTACAGTCGTGGTTACGATCTAGATTTCATTTAAATATATAAAGAAAATATAGTTCATGGTTATGGGTTAAACTATTGTAGTTAGAATTAGCTTCACCTCGGCCGACTACAACAGCTTCTTATACATTAAAGCATCCATTACAATCATTCAATTAAAAAATACATGATGGTTTAACTCTCAAAAGGGCCATTTTACGGTGTATCGATTATTTTTTACTTATGTAGATTAAGCATATTTAGAATTCTTCTCAACTTTAACCTTTAACAAAGTATTTGTTTTTTTAACCAAATATAGTGCTACTTGTACTTAAATAAGTCAAGAGTTTGATCTTCACCCATTGTAACTGACAAAAAACTTATACAAGACGCAAAATACATTTCTAGTGAAGAGGTGATGTTCCATTCACAGTTGCTCATAATACGGAATTGCAAAAGAATGTCTGTGTGTGGGGGAGGGAGGGAACGGTTTCATCCAAAACAGACACTTCAGCTGGAAAGTAAACTTTATAAGGAATCTTAAATGCCGGTAAGAGGCATCAGCAACCCTATCAACACCCAGAATATACATTATGTACCATGAGGCAGTAAAAACACTACTCATTTCTCCTTTAAGACGTCACGTGATAATGAGCCTGTGAGATGTGGTGCTGCACAGCTGGAGATTGCAGCATACAACTAGTGTGAGCGTTTGTGTGTTTTGAAGCTGATAGGTCTCTTTGCTTCATATAAGGCCAGTAAAGTCAATGTGTTCTGCTGATTACACAACACACAGGTCTGATGAGGCGATGAGTCCCAATTCTATTCAAAGCCACACAAGGAAAGAGCCGTGTTTGACCTGCCTTTCTAATCTTAGACATTCTCACTCACGGTGTTACCATTCTGATCAGCTAAATGTATGCTTCTGGCAAACATGGAGACACTTTTAATACTACACAAATAAAGAGGAGTAAATAGGAAATGCAGCAACAGGAGGGAAAAGGGAAAAGGAAGAATTCTGCCCTCTGTTGGCTGCAAGGGTGAACTACAGCCAACTACTGCTATTACAGCCCGTCAACACTCGGGGGGGGGGGGATTCCAATTTGTTGCATTTCAACAAGGTTTCTTTCATCTCCTGCTCAGTTAGATAAAAGATTTAACATGCAGTCCTCCCACTTCAACTTTATCAGTGACCCAAAAGCCTCATCCCCGTCCTCCCCTTCTGAGGGAGAGGATCATCAGGAGTCAACAGGACAGGAGGCAGATATCAAACCCTCTCGGCCGGCAGAAAGGAGCTGACTGACACTGATGGGGCCTACAAGCCAGAGGGAAGGACAGCCTTGACCTCGAGAAGCACAAACCCTTTAGAAATCAACTGCACTCTGTTAACAGTGAGTGGAAAACTCCCGCCTGAGGAGGAGCTGAGGTGTTCTTTGTTTCAGTGATTGAGTGAGATGGGAAACCTAATAAATATTCCATCCTGCACTTTTACGAGCTGTGATGGAAACATGTAAATATAGTTTTGACAATATATTTGAATTTTGTCGAAAATACAGATATAATCTTGAGCTTTTCAAGAGAACGCCTTTTTTGTTATTATTTTCTGACCTTGGATAAGCCAAAACAATGAATGTGATAAATCTATCTTTAGTTTTTACTGCAGTCGGACTTTGAAATGTCAACCTTTCAAGTGTAAACACATGCATATCCTGTTTTTGTATGTATGCATATATCAGCCTACACCTTAAAATACCAACAGATCCAATTAAGGGAATTTTTCAGTGCGAAAGTAAGGGCTATGTCCACATATTTCAAAAGGAATACAACTAGTTAATAACTATAAAATATGACATAAGAAATCATCAGCAGGTTTTTTGCTTGTGTGAAGTATGACAGCTGATGTAAAAATGCATTAAAGGTCATATAAAATCTTCAAGGCACTGCATCGAAATAAAGTCTGCATGTTTAAAACAGGAACACATCAGACTCTATCCCCTGAGACAGCGGCCTGGGCAGGAAACAGGTGGCTCCTCTTAAACCTGGAAGGACAACTGCATCGCACAATATCATCGCACAAAAGCATCCGACGGTATTAAAGTAAACAACTGCAGTGTATTGAGGCTCCTTGAGGCTGCGCTCCAGTAAAGGAGAAGACACATTTTCAACCACCGCAGTCACATGCTTTTGTTGTTGAGTTTGGAAACCTTGCTGACCTTGTAGAGACTCTATTTGTCTCGGCCCCCTCCTTGGTGCATTCCCTGCAATGAAATAAACTCTGGCGCTGATTTGCTTTAATGTGTGACACATTATACAAGTCCATGAGGTCATTTCACACCACTGGACGTTTAACATTATTGGTTGTTGTTGTTGTTGTTTTTGTGTTGCTGAAACGAATAAAAGCTGTGAATCTCCTCTCGCTTCAGTTATCCCTTTAGAGGGAGACAATCGATCTGATCTACTTAATGAATCAGTGACAGGGCCTTTGAACTGCAGACTGGGATTTCCAGTAAGTCTGTCATCCCATCCTGTCGTCCATGAATACACTACAGGAGAATGAGGGGGGGGGGGGGGGGGTTGAGATTACTCCACACAGCCCCGGCTCGTAAAAACTCTTTTTTATGTTAAAACACACACACACACACACACACACACACACACACACACACACACACACACACACACACACACTCGCTCTTCACTGACTGCAGGTCCAGAACTCCTTTTACTTCTACTTTCTCTAAAGGTGGAATCAGTGATTCGGGTTTGTTTGTTTGTCAAAATCACTTTTTTATCAAAATCAGTCAATACCTTCTCCCCATCCACTACCTGTTTGTACTGTGCACTACAAAAAAGCTGGTATTTATACAGCCTCAGTTCTGTAAACTGATTTGTAAACAACAAAGGGGGCCTGCCAAAGCTAGCATCATACCTCTTTACAGAGCCTATAGGCTTTGTATTCACACATGGATTTGTTTCCTTTCAGTGCACACACAGTACATACGTAATGGATCGTGGGGAGATATTCACTGATTTTGACAAAAAGTGATTTGTTCTCCAGAATCACTGACTCTGCCTTTAATTGCATGGGGAGGACAAGACAAGAGGATAGTTCCTTATTGGAGTAAGAACTTGTTGCTCGAAATGAAGAGAAGTCGTACAGTACTGTCTGCATTGCAATAACAACTTCCCCCTATAACCTCCTTCACTCCATGGCTTCAAGCAGTGTGACAAAGCTTTCCACCTCCCCTGTGTGGCTTCTGTATAGGCAAAAGAAGAGGAAGAGAAAAAGGGAATGTTTTGCCTCTCTCTCTCTCTTTCTCGCCACCCCTCTTCCCTCACCTCCCTGGGGCTGCGCTGTGTAGTAATAAACGCCCCCCATAAATCTCCCCCCTCACACCATGCTACCCTCCTCCAACTCACAACTCCAAACTTTTTTGTTAACAGCACCCCACCACCACTCCCCCCTCCCCAAAAAAAAAAAAAAAAAACCCCGCTGTCTTTCTTTCTTGTTTTCGATTGCAACCCAACCCTGACATTGACTCTGCACATGGCCGATGGCTGCTGCTCTGTCATGGATTTGGAAAGGGGTCGGGAGGGAGCAGAGCCACAATAGATTTGTATAGGTTTCACTGTGTGCAAGCCCTAGCTCTTTCATATGTGGGCTGCACGGCTCATTGTGACTGTGGCTGTGGTTTAAATCTGGTGAGATCACTCATGTATCAGGTTGATCGCCTACCTGATGGAATGACGCATAGCATAGGCTACAGTAGGCCCAGTTCATCCATATATTCTTCGGCTGATGAAGAGAACAGCCCAATACCTGGGGAGGAGAGGGGATAGGAAAGCTTTAAAAGGCTTTTAAAAGGGGGGAAATAGCTGTGGTCGGTAAAGAGTTAAAAGCCCTGGCTGCCTGCTGTATTCACCGGAAAGTCCCACAAGTGACGTTACAGTCCAGCAATTAAGAATAAATTAATTACAGAGTAGTGGATGGTAGCTGAGAAGCCTGAGGATAGTGCAGCACCTCCCAGTAAACAACCCCAGACCTCCATAGGAAAAAGTAGGAAATTAAGTTGTAACCTAATTTTTTTTGGCAACTGGAGTAACTTTATTTATAGGCCTATATAGTTATGTGTTTAAGTTAGAGTGCATACATAATTCCACTAACACAGTTAGGCCTAAATGTAATAAGTCACTGTTTCTATAAAAATAGGCCTAGGCCTACAGTTTTCCTGATAAAGTAATTACTATATAGAGAAACAGATAAAAACTTGGTTATTTTCACATAATGTTGCCCGGAAACAATAAGCAGTCTGTTTGAATATCATACTGCGTGGAACAGTGTAGTAATCTCAAACAAACTGACAAACCACTGCAAGTTTTGTCCCCGCAGAAGAGGAAGGAGAAAGAAAGAAAAAAAACTTTAAACTGAAAAAAGTTGACGCCCAGCGCTCGAGGCTCCTCCTGCCAAAGGATTATAAGGCAAATGTCGGGGCTGGTGCAGGGCAGAGGGGGAGTTCTGCTGGGTCAAAAAAACACACAGGAGCTGCACAATCAGAAAAACTACTCAGCAGACCTGCGCAACTTTTTCTAACTATCACAGTTTGTTTTGGGGTCATTTTGTATTTTTTTCCTCCTGTGTGTGTGGGGGGTAGCCTACTTACTTTTTCTACTTGTCGCTGCAAAGATGACCACAGCCGTGGTGTCGCCTTTCTTCGACTTCGAAATAATGAACAAGGTAGCCTTTTAAAAACTTTACTTTTCTGTCTCTTGTCTCTCGTGGTGTGTTGTGTGTTAGCCGAGCTGTTTGCCACTGTGGAGGAATGACGAGCTGCATGCGCGCGGCCCTCTCTCGGGTTTTTGTTTGGCTATTTTGCTTCACTTTGACTCGACTGTTTTTTTAAATAGTTTTGCTCTTTTAACTCGCTGTGTCCTGTCTAGATGTCACAGTGCGTCTTACTTACGCTAACCCAAGAGTCTTAAAAGTGCGCCCAAACCTTGCTGTAACTCTAGAAAAAAGTTGCTGAAATAGGTAAACGAGTTTGGCATTTTTGCGCCACTTTTAATGCTCCTCACAAAGCAGCCACATGCTCGCTAATCATTGACCAGATTTGTCTGGTTTTAACCATGGACATATAAAGAGGTTTTAACCTACTGTTGCGCCCATACAACTGTTTGTATGATTAACCGTTCTTAATCTTAATATGTTTCTAGGGGGGTAATGGCTTGTTTTTAAACTCCGGTTAGTTGACGTAACTGTAGCACACATTTTCATGCATTTAGTGTCAGATTTCTAATGTAAGCGCCGTTCTCTGTTTGCAGCTTTTATTCGCATGTAAATCAGTGACTAACCGGTCATCTCCTGGTTTAGAAACTGTATTGGAAAGCAGTGGAGTGACTTTTCCCCATAGATATTCAACAGGATGCTCTGCCACTTTCATTATCTTTCAAATGATGCAGCCTCTTTGTAGCCCAGTGGCGGCCCACTGGCCTCATGTGCTGCTGCTCCATTTACTAAACAGGCTCACATTCCTCACCAGGGCAAGTTGCCAAACCAGCTGCTGTTCTACAGGCCTGTATCCGCTTATGTTGTCAGAGCCAAAAAGGACACAGTCATGCAAGAGTAGGCTGTGGGTTCTTTCAGCTCCACTATTTTAATATCAGGACCACGTTAACTGTCAGTCTGGTCTGGGTTGATATGTTTTCCTAATGATGTTTTTTCTTTTGTGTCTCTACAGAACAACAAACTGCTCAACTACAACAACAACAACCTGGGCTCTCCCCATCCCATGTCTCTCCCTTGCACCAATGTGCCTAATATCTCCAGCCCCACCGGAGCCCTGCTGGACAGGAAGGCGGTGGGATCGCCCTCAGTGGGAGGCGTGTACCAGCGCCGGCACTCGGTCAGCAGCACAAAGTTCAGCCAGAACCAGTTCCTGAACAGCCTGAAGGCAGGAGACCACTGCTCACTCATCTCAGGGCTCGGCAACGCCAGCAACAACAAGGAGAACCGCCTGCGAGACCGCTCCTTCTCCGAGACGGGCGAGAGGCTCCTCAACAAGTGCCTGGGCCCCGCCAGCCCCACCGGGGGCAGCAGCCAAGTCAACTCCAGCCGCTACAAGACGGAGCTTTGCAGGCCCTTCGAGGAGAACGGTTCCTGCAAGTACGGCGACAAGTGCCAGTTTGCTCACGGAATCCACGAACTGCGCAGCCTGAGCCGCCATCCCAAATACAAGACTGAGCTGTGCCGCACCTTCCACACCATCGGATTCTGCCCCTACGGGCCTCGCTGCCATTTCATCCACAATGCAGAGGAGCGCCGTGGGCCTCCCCAGCAGTGCTCCCCTCTCAACTCTTCCAACAAGATGGACAGGCCTCGTCTGCAGCACAGCTACAGCTTCGCAGGCTTCTCCAGCTCTGGTGGGCTGAGAGACAGCCCCACCTCCGTCACCCCTCCACCCATGTTCTTCCCTGACGAGGTGCCCGACTGGCCCAGCAGTAACCCCTTCACCTACTCCAGCCAGGAGCTGGCCAACCTGTTTGGGCCCAGCCTCAACACCGGCCCTGTAGGCTCAGAGCCCAACAACCCTGCACCTCCCTCTCCCACCAACACGCCTTACTATTTCAGACCCATGTTGGAGTCTCCCCAGAGGTGTGAGTCTCCCCCCAGCCCTCCCAACTCTCTGTCAGACCAGGAGGGCTACCAGAGCAGCTCCGGAGGCAGCCTGAGCGGGTCAGAGTCCCCCAGGCTGGACACCACCCACCGCCTGCCCATCTTCAGCCGCCTCTCCATCTCTGACGATTAGAACCGCACGCTTCCACCAGTGACTTTCAGTTCGATGGCAAAGAGAACACGGCACTCCCCTCTACCTCTGCCCCGTCTCCTAAGCTTCCCCATGTCTTCCCTCTCCTCAAGTCAACGCATTAGCTCCTTTCTAGCATTGTGAGGATGTAGTGAATTAAGGGAACTCTCTCTATAAACTCAAATGATCATTTCACCCCTGTCAATCCGCACAGCAAGATTTAAAAACGTTACCCTGCCATGTGTCATAGTGCCAAAAAAAAGGAGAGGAAATTGAACAATGAAAATCATTAGAACAAGAATTGACTGTTTCGCCAGGTGCCACTTGTATTTTTTTTTCTTCTTTTTTTCTTGAATGTGTAGCAGCACAAGTGGCCTTGGAAAAGGGGAGTGCATTGCACTATCCCCCACCCCCCTTAACTCCCTCCCACCCTCCCTGACGATACCACTTCCCCTGTGCTAGCTAGAGGGTGCTCACTAACGTAACTGTAGATCTACCTACCGCAGCCGTTTTTACAGACTGAGTCGATACAAAAGGAGATACGAACGAGTAAATAAAATAAAGACCCTGAAAAGATATGAATAGTTTTTAAACGAGATAAAGAAAAAAAGTGCCTGGGCGGTTTCTGCATGTGTTTAGGGTGAATGGACTACTGTTTGTTTTTGGTTCTTTCTTATTTGCCCCCTTCTAACCCCTCCACCCCCCTGTCACGGTTCTTCTTACATAACAGTTGACTGGGTGAGGCTGTAGGGAAGGACTTTGAACTGGAAGTTGGTTGTGTCCCCTCCCACCCTGAACCCTCTCCTGAGTTTTCTCCTCCTGTTGCTGGTCACTGGCTCTTGTTTGGGAAGGAAGTCTTGATATCTAACTGATCATTAAACCTGTAAGACTTTGTCCCGCCTCCCCTCCCTTCATCCTCGCCGATCAGGGGAATTCCAGCATTCCCATGGTGCAGTTCTACATCCTGCGACTTGATGAGAATCGGATCTCCAAGCTATTTTACTTCTCTCCCCCCCTCCTCTTTAGAACCTGCTCCGAGGAGCATCTGTACTCAATACACCCCCCTCCTCCCCTTTTTGCTTTCTTTATTTGATAATTATTTTTTATTAATGTTATTATTACGGTTATTATTGTTTTTGAAAAACTTTCCAGAAAGAAGGTTTGCTTGTCACTGCTTATTTAACTTATCAGAACATATTTATTGGTGATCATATGCATTTTTTTTTTGTTAATTTTGTTTTGTATTTATCTGGATAATGAACAATAGAATATATTTTCTTTTATGTTAAATTATGATCTTCCATATTAATCTAAAGATTGTGAAGACGTTTTTGTCAGTTTTCCTTTTTTCACAGTTTAATATATTGTACTTCAATGACTTTTTTTGTTCTGCAACTACACATTGTTCAAAATGAAACTTAATTTAAAGCAAAAAAAAATGCAAAAAAAGTCGTTTTGCGTTTGATTATTTATTGTACCTTTTTTGTTTTCTTAACTCCCTCTTATTGGACTGCAATTCCATCTAAACTAGATTTGCTTGTATTCATTCCTGATGTTTCCCCCTTACACATTTTACAATAATCTGACAGTAACAGTAACTAACTGTTATTACATTAATTCAACTCTTTGGGTTGACGGTGGAAGTAAAGGGTTGCTAGAAGGAAAAAAAAAAAAAACTCTCGCTCGCTCACTGGTTTAGGAGAGTCTCCAAGTTAGACTGGTTATGTTGAAATATCTTCTGTCATTGATGTTCTTACACCCAGTCTGTTATTACAAGCAATAGCTGTGACCAAATGGGTTGAGGAAAGTTGATTAAGTTTTTCTTTTAATTTGATTGGATGCTTGATGCACTTGCTTGGCCCCCCCTCTTGACCATTGGAAGCGCCTCGCTGAATACATTCCAGGTAGCTAAGGCTTCTTTGCCTTTTATTGATAATGGAGGACAATAAAGAAAACATTTTAAGTCACTCGTTCTGTGTTGCCTTCACATGTTTTGGAAGAGGTGGACAGATTGACACAAAGAAAGTAAAACAGTTGAATGTATTTTTTCAGCCATGTTTTTTTCACAACAGTAATTTCTGTGAGTTTATATGAAAAACGTGTTTTTTTTTTTTTTTTTTTTTTCTCTCTCTTTTTGTAAGTATTGATTGCAGTTAAGTCAATAAACCCTGTATTTTTCGAAAAGTTAAAACTGTGTAATGAGTTGTGTAAAAATGGTTGTTCTGGGCAGATTTACATGCTCCTGCACTTAAAGCATGCATGTGCATACCCAATGCATTGGAAGATGATGTTTCAAAAGCATATTATACATTTTATGAGGTGATATTAATATTTCAGCTTTTGATTTGGACTTATAAGACCTTGTTTCAGTTGGCATTCGAAGAGACTATTTTAACATTTGCATAATTCAGGCCTTGAGGGAACTAAAGGCATTTGTGTCAAATCTTTACACGAGTGGTTTTTAAACAGGCACGCCCCACAGATCAATCTATGATTTACTATCAATCTCTAATAATGCACTATTTTAATACATATGCCAGAATGTACACAAACATAGGGTAAAACATATTTTACTGTCAAACTCCTGATTTACACATTTAAAAGGTACAAGTCACATTTAAAAGGTACAATCATACTAAGAGCAAACAGGGAAATAGAACTGTCAGTGTGCATTATGCAGAAATAAAAGGGAGTTTGACTGTGGTGGATGTTGATTGGTGAACAGTACAGACAGCAGTCAGGGGTATTGACCTGGGGGATGATGAAACTCAGATTGAGCAGGTTTGGTTACGCAAATACACTAAACGGCATGTTCCAGCAGAAATATTGATCAGTTGGCAAAGGAGGGGAGGCTGTATCCGTCACATTTCCAAGAATAAAAAAGTCTGAGTTTATCACCTGATCAATGAGCTCGAGGTTACAAGCAGGCTGATCGACACGTGTGAACATTTTCCAGTTAAAGGTGCACTATGCAGTTTCAGGGGAGGGGGATTTGTTTACATTTGCAGAGCCTGCAGTTCATTTACATAGCATATGTGTGCCACATGTAATTCTTAGTATTGAATAATTATATCATCATAAATCAAAACAGTTATTTTGAAGCACCTGGAACCAAACGTCTAAAATGTGTGTAAACCAACCTGTGGGCCCAGTGAAACTAACTTTTCAGGTAGCTTTTTAAACTTCAAACAGTGTTCCAGTTTTCTAGTGAGGAAAGTTTGTTTATTCAGTTATGAGAATACATCTTAGAAAATGACCACTTCTCTGACGCACCCCAAAGTTACATAGTACACCTTTAAGTATGAAAAAAATGGAGTCAGAGATAGTCCTTGTAGCATATTACCACATGTGGTCAATTATATAGATTTTCACATAGATAAAATAAATGTAGATAATAATCTCCATTTCCCTAATAATACAAGCAGTGTGGTGTTTGATTTCAATAACAACATGATGTAGCTTCCCCCTTCATTTGCTTCACTCACACACACATCCACACTGCTTCTGCTTTCTGGAAACTTCCGTCTGTCCATGTTTATATTCTCTCAGATTGCAAAAAAAAAAAAAAAAAAAAACTCCCTTGCGTCCATACAATGGTGGGTGCTGACCCGTCACAGCTGACCCGTGGAGGCCTCCTTGTTGCTTTGTACCAGAGAACCTGGGCCTGCTGGATACTTATCGTCTTGTTTCTTCACCCCATAGCCCCCTACACCACCTCCGCCCTGCCCTATTTCTGAGCTACCCGCCTGCCATGCTGAGAGCCTGATTTTTCATTACCTTACCTCCCTGCACACACACACACGCACGCACGCACACACACATGCGCACACACACACACACACACACACACACACACACATGCATGTCTTACACCGGTGTGGTTGAGGTAGTTACTTATTGAGAAAAAAATTAATACAATATGTCATTTTAATGATATTTAGGTAAAGTGACAAAAGATTCAAAAAAGGCCTTTCACTGGACCAAGGAGCATAGGTGGATGTCCTTCTTTATACTTACACATAGAATATTTGCTTCAGTTTTGGGTTCTCAGAGACCTGTGCTGTAAAACATGGTAAAACATGGATTTTCCCTAAATGCTCTGTCTGTTATTGAGGTTGACAGTATGTATTACACATCTCCCCCCCCCCCCCCAAAATCTCCTGCAAGTCTTTTAGGATTTCTGCAACTGCAGTTTCTTAGCAGTTTGTTCAGAGGAGGAACAGGGATTTAAATGTCAAACATAACTAACCTTCCTGTAGGATAAGATACAGAACATTTATTTGTATGTCTTACAGCAAAACACATTTGCTTATTCTGTGTATTAACAACTTGATAAAACGTCATACATTTTGGTTTTTAACAAGGTCAGAAAAAGAAATGCACTCAAAGTAAAGGTTTTTCACATCTCTGATTACAAACCAGGTGAGGACGACCTGTGTAAACCTTCCAAAAGAGCTTACAGTGCGTGCAAGTTTGAGGGACATGAAAGAGGGCTGTTTCCTGTTTATGTGGTGTGTGTGTGTGTGTGTGTGTGTGTGTGTGTGTGTGTGTGTTTGAGTGCGTATGTGTGAGTGTGTGTGTGTGTCTATATAGAGGCACCTTGAGACAAAGTACCAGGAAGTGGGTTTCTGAACCTCCAGCAGCAGGTGATGAGGGTGAAAAAAGAAAAGAAAATAAACTTCCATTATTTCATCACATTTTTACAGCAGGTTACTTTCCAATATGGAAACAGCACGGTGACACAGATCGCGTCTTGTGGTTCATTCATTGCTTCCTGCTCAACAGGATAAAGCAGGTGTGTGTAGTTTCTACTCTCGGTATCCAATCTTCATTCACGTTTAACCCTGCGCGGTTGAGCAAGAAAATGTGGCGGCATGTACACTTTGTAATTGTGCTATCGGAGGCATGGCTTACCTCTTTGTTTGAGAAAGAGGTGAGCAAATAGTGCTAGATGTGCTAACCGTGCTATTTCCCTTATCTGCGCTCACAGCTGAGAGCAGGGTGTATAGCTGCAACCCTGCGTGCATGCATATGTGTCTGTGTCGCTGCAATAAGTGACAGGCAATGCGGGAGGGGTGGATAATTAATTACCAGACAAGGTTGTGAGGTCAACACTGAGTGATTGGGTTAGGTTAGGGGCTATTCAGGGGCTGCTTTGTCCGTAGAAAACAGAGAAGCACAATTAACATCCGTCATAACAGAGCTCAAAAAGTTGCATTAGAGGCATCCACCTCAGTAAAAAAAAACACTTTTAATAGCAGTGGAGGAAAAACATGTCTCCTTATGTAGGCCTAGTGAAAATCATTTAACCCATGTTGAGAGCATAAAGTCCACGTGGACCAAAAGTACATGCAACTTCAAGCAAATGTTTGACAATTTGGGGGATATGATTACTCATTTTCTGGCAAAGTTATACATGAGAAGATTGATACCACTATCCTATCATGTTGGTATGGTTAATATGAAGCTACAGCCATTTGCAGGTTTACTTAGCATAGCACAAAGACTGGTAATAGTGATGCACCTTGGTGGCGGAAACCCACTGCGTATGCCACATGTTCGCTAAGTTGCCAGATCGATTCTGGCAACACTGGTAACCAGCTAGCATGAGTCTGTCCAAAGGTCACACTATCAGCAATTTTGAAGATCAGTTATAAACACATTGTATCTTGTTTGTTTAATCTGTACAAAAACACAACTTTAAAAATAAGTAATTGTTACATTATGGACCAGCAAAGACTTGACAAGAAGTCACAACTCTCTGCCTAGAAGTAGTCACAACACATAACCCCCTTGTAAAATGGTGAATAGTAATTTTTACAGTTTGATTTTTGTACCTAATATGTAATACGTATGTACCTGGCTTCAGCTACATATTCTGAGAGTGGTAGTGAGTGATCTTATCTCTTTAACTCTTAGCATGAAAGCAAATTAAGCTTATTCCCCAAAATGAGGCAACTATTGCTTTAATTATGATGACGAAACATTTTCTTGTCCTTTATATTTTTTATGGGGATAGTGTGCTGAATTGCGCACAGTGTTGTCTGAAATCTTGTCGATTCTTTACTTGTGGTCCTAGACCAGACAGGAAGATAAATGAGAAGCAATAATGACACATTTGTTTTGCAAAAAACAAGTGTGGTGAGTCAAATGTTCATGTTGTTACAAACCAACCATGACAATGAAGAATGTTATATTTTTGACAGTTACCTTGATTTAATTGTTTCTAATTTGCAGTAATGTATGATCACTATGTAGGTATGTGTTCACTCACTTACTTAAATGCAACTCAAACGAGACATGTATGCGTCAAAGCGATTAAACCTTTGACCTTTGCTGTTACATGACAATCCTAAACCTCCCACCGCCTGTGCTGGGCCCTTCTTGCTAATGTAATGTATAGTGAAAGTACACCTTTTTATCTTCCTTTATCCTTATCTGCACTCCCTTTTATCTCTGCTCTTAGGTTGAGCTTACTGTCTTCACATCGGGGGGTGAGGGGGGGGGGGGATTGTAGGGAGTCAAGAGTCTTGTTTTCCCAAATATTGAAAACTTAATTACAGGGACGGGTTTTTATAATTTGTGCTAACAAAAGGCCTTCTCATCCCCTCTCTAATGCCTTTCCTGACTAGCATCAGCCTGTGGTGTATATATTTCACAGTTGGGGAAGTCAACCCTCTGGATACAAGCTGTAAAAATAACTGACTTTGAGTAGCAGAGAAAATGGAATACACATAGGGGAGAACGGGGGAATGTGAGGCATCGGGTAATGTGAGGCACCCCCTGTATCTAGGACACGGAACACATTTTTGGTCATGTGAGATATATGTTTTCAAGCCCCTGTCACTTCCCCTTGGCCATGAAAGAGAGGACCTCATGGTGATGTTGTAAGCATGTTTTTTTCACAATTTTTTATTTTTTTTATTTTTTCGTAAATTTTCTTGCTGTCAACTTAATCGATTGTTGTGCCTAATCAAATTGATTCAGGTAGAAAAACTTATATCACACATGTTGATGAACTACCAAGATATGAAATCATGTGATGATGATAACTGAAGATTAGCCTGAATTGCTGAGAGAGGTAGTTTTTTCTCAAATTGTGGCAGTGGGGTAAAGTGAGACAAATGCTGTGGGGTAAAGTGAGACACTGTCCGTGCCCTCTTTTAATGAATCCATTATATTTGAGGTAGCAAGGAGACTAGTTTGAAAAGACAATGTGGGCTGGAGGTGGGGGTTGATGGTTGAAGGGGTGTCAGCAAGGGCATGGTTTGGCACGTGTGTATGTGGGGGACAGGAGAGTGACCTTTAACATCAATACACTAAGAAATATGTTTATGTTTATTCCATGAATGATCCCAATAGAACAAATGCAGAAAACAAGACTCAAAAGATGGAAAAAGACAGCTGGGTCGAGTCCTGTGTTCTGAGTCCCAGGCTGTTCTAGCTGGTTCTGATTGTCCTTTGCTCTGACCCCCAGACACTAGCTGGCTCTAAGGGTCTTGTGTTCTGACCCCCAGACTGTTTTAATCTAACTGGTTCCATCTGTCATTTGAATGTTAATTACTGAATATAAATTATATGTTGTATTTGATCAGAGTTACTTTCAAGTGTTTAGAAAAATGTTTTGCTTAATTGGCCAAACCCCATGATTCTGTTACTAGTCCGACATTAGTTTTGGAATATTTGGTTTTCAAGCTAGCTGTCAGGATTGTAACCGTTACAATTTGTGTTGTTATGGTAGTTTCAGAGTGGAAAAAGCAAGTGGTTCAGTTTACCCCCTTGATTTCTTTGGTCTGTCTCAGTTTACCCCACAGTTGGGGTAAAGTGAGACACATTTATATTTTCACTGCCCTTTGTCTTGAATAAATTCTGCTAATGCCCATTTCTAGGAAACATCCTGAATTAATGGGAAATGTGTAAATTTGAGTGATAAATAATTTTAGCTCGCTTAGAGGGGAGCAAATGTAAAAAGTGTCTCAGATTACCCCGTTCTCCCCTACCTACATCTATTTAAAAAATATATAATAATTAAAAAGAAAATGGGCCACTTTCATTTACTTTGGCTTCAATGCAGAATATAATCAAATATGCCATCTCGGACCTTTGTATTGTTGTGTACATAAGCTTTTTCATTATCAGTATTGTCTCATTGGATTATAATGCCTTATTATGAGTAACTTTCCCCACTCATGCAGTTTTTCTCTGCAGCCTGCAGAAAACGGCCGGCTTTATCTTTGTAGGTCTACGGCTATATTTGTCACCGTGAGACTGATTGCACATCAACAAAGACAACAGTAACAACCACTCCCTGATCCTGTGGGTTTAACCCTGGCACTCCGCAGCCCTATTATCTATATACGACTGAGGCTATGACACACTGCTGCTCACCGAGTAATGACCATTACGCCTGCCGGGAACCAGTGTCACATGTGCTTTTCTTCCCGCGGGCTAAGTGGCAACCCCTTGACCTGTGAAAGAAAGGCAGAGAAAAACACATATGCGTTGAGCAGAGAGGTGAGGAGGCTTCGTAGGAGAGGAACCACCGGCAGTGATGGGCCGTCTGACAGGTTGTGGAAACACACCCTCCCACTCCTTAGTGTGACAGAATAACAAACATGGTGCCACTAGACTCTCTCGCTGAGCCTTGCACTAATGGACAAGTGATGACTTTTTCCTAACGAGTTGCGTTGGCCCAAGTGGAAACTGTAAACGAGCAGCGGCCAATGGGGAGAGAGCCTGAAGTGCAGAACCCGACACTGTTGTGCTTTGGGTTTCTGGTCCACTGGGCCGAGCCAGTCACTCCCCTCAGCTCTTTAGAGCGCTGAAGCACTTAAATCTTCCTGTCTCATGACTCCCAGCATCGTGGCCCGCCTGGGAGGAAAGTGGCCTCCGTTAAGCAGAGCAACACCTGCTCTGCATTTCAAAATCCTGTTTGAATCGGGACTTTATAGGGTAATTCCAGTTTATCACAACTAGGATCTTAGAGTGCAGAGATTTGGGAACAAGGCAACATCATCGCAACACAGTGTGACAGGTTGTTAACACAGCTGAAGTTTAGCCCCATTATCAAATCCAGTGCTTCCCATCTTTTTGGTTTATACAAACCAATTTCTTCACAGAGTGTCTTTGAGTTTTGAGAAGTGTACTCAAACGTCTGGATGGAAGAGGTAAATTAGACAGTATTTCAATAGAAAAGGGGCAAATATTCAAGACATTACCAAAAAGGGGGAAGTAATTTATTTTTTCCTACCCTCAGAAATCATTATATAACCCCTTATGGCTTTTAGGTTGGGAACAACTAATCTAAACCACTCTATATTAAGGTCAAACCAAAGGTTTTGCAGACTTGAAATGTCACTACTTGCCCTTTACTGCTAAAAATGACAGCAGGTAAACAGTAAAAGTTGAACCAAGAAATGTATCTCTTAACCGGTTTGTATGTTTGAAAAGGATATTCTTACGTTTTCAATTTAAGTCCTTTGACCATCCAATGTTACATTGGTAAAGTATCAAAGCTGCACTCCTTACTAAATCTTCACTTATGCCCTATGTGTGCCATGCATGAAAGTGAATGAGGTTAGCTTTAAACCACTGAACCGTGCTCAAGCTAAAAACAGCAACGTTCCACACACATATGATTCTCAGTTTTGTTTTGGAGCATCTGTTTCCTCTGGTAGCAGCAGCAGCAATGGAAGGAAAACAACCTCTTTCTTACTTCTTAAATGCAATTTTCAGTTTCTCACTAGGTTAATACTAAGTGATATGACCTCAGCACACACACACAAATAAACACACTCATACACCCCTGGCTGCATTCAGATATGCACTGGACCATGATAGACCTGACTAACCAGCCACTCTGAGTCACTCATGCCTTTTAGAGATATAAGCAGACAGAAGATGACATCAGTGATAGTTTTACAGGAAGTCCTTGCTCAGTCTTGTACCAAGGTCAAGTCTGCTCTATACGCAGATGATCATTGTGTATACAGGGATCTAACATCCAACGCAGTCATATCATGTTGCTAAATTTTTAAAAGTACAACATGCCGAAAAGTTGATAAACATATACAAGCTTCTTCCAGGCCACAAACGTTAAAAAAAGGTTGATACTGTGTGCTTTAAAAACAGACAAAGAGAGAAGATGACTGGACTAAAGTCACCCCTCCCGCTAATATAACCAAGGCTGTATCATTTTCTTGTTTGAGTTGTAAACAAGGCCTAGATATGTGGCCTTGGGAGGTTAGGGAATGGTTAAAAAGTGAACTCTGTATCTCTCTCTCGCTCTCTTTCTCTCTCTCCGTCTGTCTCTCTCTCTCTCTCTCTCTCTCTGTGTCTCTCTCTCTTTCTGTGCGAGTGTGTATATTTCACAATGATCTGCTGGCTGAGGCTCAGAGGAGACGAAGATAAGAACTGACTGTGAGAAACCGCAGATCTCACACCCACTCACTGAGAAAAGAGCACACTGAAGCACACAGGCAGGAACATGCACACACACACACACACACACACACACACACACACACACGCACACACACACACACACACACACACACACACACACACACACACACACAAATATAAAGCATGCACTTCCACGCATGCTCCGGCTCGTATAGGTAAGTCTGAACACACAAAGCGGAGTCCTGAGGGAAAGGCACATTTTATAGTTGACGTTGGGTTCCCTCGGGGGGGCTCATTCATGATTGAGGAATTTAGCTGTAAAAACACCACAGAGATTGTTTGAAAGTGTCTGACTGCTGCTCAGATTTCTCAAGGCAAGTCTTCCGTTCAGATAAGGGCCCGGCCTAAAAAACCTGCCCTTCGCTCACCCTCGAGCCTCACCTGCTTATACCTGTTGCAACATGCACTCGCACAGTTTAGGCAGGTATAAAAGGATTAGAGTGTAACTTTACTTAACATTACTAAAGACCAAGGCCTTTAGTAATGTTAGTGTGAGGATAGGCCTATAACTAAGCCAACGTTCACAAACATAGTGTGTCCACAGTGTCCTGGTTTTATCTTTTTGTAAACTTTGTGAACCCTGCGTTGTGACTTGGGTCCAGAGCTGTAGATTTGAGGGAGTGAGGGCACAACAGTTAGGACATTTAGCCACGTATGAACTTGAGACAAGAGCAAAAACATTAAAAGCAAGAGCACTATTTAGTCCCACTTTCTCCCTCTCACAGTGGAAAAGTTGAATTCTTTAACATAGAATAGGCTACACCCTTGTTCAACTTACAGTCAAGGGTTTTACTGCTACAGCCTTACTTGGCTTGGTTATTGTATGACTACTGTCTCATGATAGCTGATGATAGCAAAATTTAGTCAACATAATGCTGGGTCTATACTCTTCTCTTCCACACAGGTTTATGAGATTACAGGCCTATAAACAGCTTTAGAAATACACACATCTTGCTTTATCAGGAGACTGAGAGTCTATTCATTCTAGGGATGGGCATTTTAAGAAATTCAATTAATCGATCATCGGGAAAATTAACGAGCAATTATAGAGCAATCGTTATCTTTTTTTACATATAAATGCCAACAGAACATCCAAAATACAGCGTTTTTACCATAGACTGTATACAAGAGGTTTTTACTCAATTACATCTTTATTCCAAGATCTTCTAGGCAAACAAATATATTAAGACAAGGCAACCTTTTAAAATAAAATAATAAAATGTGGCGCTGGTTAAAGCCCGAGGCTATGAGCCAATGCTACAATACCTTTAAAGTTTAAACACATATGCGCCTCCTAAGATGCTGCCAAAGACTGCATAAGGGCACAGCACGTTTCTCTGAGTGGTAAAGGACCTAACGTTACTTCATCTAATAAACAAAATGTGCAAATTAGTTCCCTGATGAAGGCGAAGTAGGAAAGCATAGATGCTAAAGTTACCCGCTAATGCTAGCGGCGCTAACGTGAGACGTTAAACAGGGTCGGATGATCGATAACAATTTCACGTGATCGACAATATTTTTAACGAGCAATGATCGATTAATCGATTAATTAAGCCCATCCCTAATTCATTCTAATGATGTCTATGTACATTTTGAAAGATGGTATAAGAAAAGCTTCCACTTAAGACTTAAAAGTTTAATTCAGAAGCAATTAAACACATTTCACAATTCAATTCATCACAGCTAGCTAATCTTATACCTTATGTTAGCAAACTTGATAATACTGGGTAAGTGACATTAATGAATCCGTTTTACTGCCTTTATTAAGGTTTTGGCATTGTCACATATATACTAGCTTGACTGGTTAGTCTTGTTTCGAAGTCTTAATTTTCAACAAAAACAGACAGCATTAGGTCGGACTTAGCCTATTCTGACCTTGATCAGGCTATGTAATTATTAGGTCGATGCACCCAAAGGATTATGCGTTACCTACAGTATGTACAACTATTTTAACACATCCAATAAACATATGTTTTCTCTATTCTAACAGCCATTTTATTAGTCAATTGACTGACTTGAACATTCCCCCGAGGATAAGAAAGTTAATTTTATATTCACTTTGACAAGGTTTGAGACTGTAACTTGCCTCAAAAGATTAAAGACAGCTTTGCTTGGGTCTGCATCTACCCAAGAAAGACCCTAAACAATAGCTCCGTGCAGGGGGAAACAATAAATTCATCCTCAGAGAGGAACTCCTCTGGCCTTTTTCCACTGTGCAAATCAGGCATCATTGTTATCGGAGACACGGAATAACAGGCGAGAAGGGGAACATGATGTGTGAGAGCAATCTGAGGCCCAGAGGAAGGCCGCAGCACAATGCAAGGTAAAGGAGATCTCAATAAATCACTGCCCTAACCGATTCGCCACCTGTGTCCGCTGTCTTCCCAGAAACACAGAGCCACACACAAACAGCTGCTCCTAACTCTCTGGAAAACCATCATGACCACGATACGCAGACGCAAAGTCACACAAGGGATAGGCATATCAAACGCCAGAAGGCGTAAAAACAAACTACCCCTTTAAGACATAAATTGTTGTTTTGGCAAAGGAGTTTGGTATGACTTTCCATAGTGGCTCACATAAAATGAATGCTTTGCACACACGCGATCAAACAACACAGCCATTAATTTGATTAGAAGGCCCTCAACGATTTCCAGTTTTCAGTCTTTAAACGGGGGAATTGTGGTCACAGTGAAACCAAAAGTCTGAAATAAAACGTCATCCATAAACCGTCATGATATTAACAGTAAAACAGCGGCATCCAGATTTACAGTACTTCCCAGTAAAAGGTTGTCAGTGTTTCTGGTGATGGTGACGCATCAAGTGTGTATGTGTGTGTGGGTATATGTAAAAGTCTGCTGCATATGTAAACAAATCCAAATGTGTATGAGCATACAAACACATACGAATGTGTATGAGCATGTGTGCTAAAGGGGGAGGGTTGTTTACTCGGGCAGCCTCTCACAGAGTGTCTCCTGGCCGGCGACCACTTCCTGTCCCTGCGCCTGGAGCAGCAGCCTGTCTAGTCAGCCACCTCGGGCTGACAGCGAGACCACATGCTAAAAGACTTATTGGCCTACTTTAGAAGACCTCAGGGAGGAAAGGGGACTGTAGCCCGGCTCTGGGTGGGGCTAGATCTGTTTTGAATGGAGACTGGGGGGGGTCTAAGGGGTGTCTGATTTTTTTTTTTTTTTTTTTTTTAATAAAGCACTCTACCTCCCTCCCCTTCTTCTCTCCCTGCTTTTCCTCTGAGTGCTTACAGCTGCAGGGATGGAGCAGGGGGGCATAGCGGAACAGAGCGAACAGGCTCTGCATAGAGAGGGCCCTTCATGAAGTCACATCTGGACCTTTCCCAGAGAACTCAATGGAGCGGAGAGGCTAATGAAAGTCTTAAGTTATGTAATTGAGCTCTTCCATGTGCACCAGACAGTAATGTTGGCTTGATCTGCGGCACAGGATGTTAGCAAAAAATACTATGGACATTTATGTCCCCTCGCAAAAAGGCCTGGAGAACCCAGCCGTGCTCATGTTGCTACTGTCGTGTCTGTAGCAGCCTGCTAACCCAGAATCGGGATGTTGCGGAGCTCCAGGACCATACATGGAGTCGCTGTAGTGAGAGACTTGGCCTGTGAGGCATAACGAACAGGGTTTGGCATTTACTGCTACAAACAGGCCTACTTAGGTTGATTGGCTCATGTTGTTTCGCTGTAGTTAGCCTTCCACTGTCCGGCAGCAGTGGAAAATCACATGAGCATTATGAACACTGAGTACAGCGCATGATTAAATGTGGTGCACAATGATTCTTTTTGAACCTTGTTCAAAGTGTAAACCATTGTAATGTAATTTTCAGCCCGGCAGTTTATGACAAACACATGTCTGCTGGTGTATTGTTATGCTTAGCAGTGACTTAAGCAGAGAGGCTGTAAAATAAGCTGCCTGGCTGGTTATGAGTGGGAAAGAAAAACCTGCACTGCCAGATAACACTGTGCGAGGTGGAGTGTTGAATGGTAGTAGAGAACTCACAGTACAGTATACAAACAAGCATGTTTGTGTGTGTGTGTGTGTGTGTGTGTGTGTGTGTGTGTGTGTGTGTGTGTGTGTGTGTGTGTGTGTGTGTGTGTGTGTGTGTGTGTCCATATGTACTGTATGTAATGACAGTGGGATGGGTCGTTACCACAATCAGATTGAATAAAGTCTTCAGTATCAGCTGTGGCTTTGATTTACCTTCCACCGCCGCGGGGCGAAGACAGAGAAGCAGACAAGGCGGAGGAGACGCTCCTGAAATGAACACCTTGGTAAAACCTGCCGCTGTATAAAGTGTCAGCGTCGGGCCCCTCTGTGGCGCGCTGCCAAGCCCAGAGCCACTATCACCTTCAACCACCATCACCACCACACCACTGTGCCTTCCATTAATAAAAGGAGAGTAATAACAGTGACGGAGGGGGAGATCGGCCAGAGCGACGATACATTACCTGCCAATTAGGAGAAGGGCAGCGGCAATGAGGGGAAATGCAGACCATATGAAGGCTATGTGAGAGGCCACCTGACCCAAGGGGCCCCCCTCAACTCTCACATCAACACTCCTCTTCCAGGCTGGACCTGTTTGAAGTCTTACATGATGCTCCGAATACCACCCTCTTTCCCCTTACTCCCTCGCCAGTCTTTCCAATGTCCTCCTCCTTCTCCTCATTCCCTCTTGCTTTCCACTCCTCTCCAAGACCGCAACCACAAAGACAGGGCTCCAGGCCAAGACAAACACAGCCCAGAATCAAATCAATTTTGAGAAGTTATGGTGCGACTATTAGGAGCTTAACACGCCGCTGACAAGCCGCATGAGACAGTCCCCCCTCATGGGTACGTGAAGAATGAAGGCCGGTATACGTCTGAAAAGTTAAGTGATCAGACACACATGAGACGAAGCAGTGGTCACTGACAAAGCCCCTTCGTCGTGCATCCTTTATATAACATGCGCTAGTAATCCTGATGATTATTCCTTGGAAGTTACTCAGTGGAATCAGGGCATACCTTGACACAGATGTCTTACAGCAAATCATTACAGGGTCTTTCCTTGTGTTTTCCGATGCCTTAATAAAACGAGAATTTTCCAAACACTTCCTTTTTGATGAAGCTGCAACAAAAGTCTTAAAGGAATAGTTTGAGTTTTTTGGGGGAAAATGATAATTTTTGCTGAGTTAGATGAATGGATCGATAGGTATCACTTTCATGGCTTTCTGTGTTTCTGTTAGCTTAGCTTAGAATAAATACTCTGAAAAGGTAGCCTGTATCTGTTCCAAGATAACAAAATCCATCTATCAGTGCCTCTGAAGCTCATCAATTAAATCATAACACCCTGTTTGTTTGTGGTTGTGGTTTTCCAGCAGGTTTAGTGCCAGACTCCTTGGCCAGGTTTAGTGACTTCCTTGAGACTCGGATGGTTTACCGACACTCTTGGTGATGACAAGACCCAACCCAACAGAAAACCACAAACTTGTTGTTTTCACACTTCGGTGTCAAACATGATATCAAGTGTCTATTAGTGAGGTTTAGAGGTAATGGTACAGGCAGAAATTTGAACTTTGGGCAAAATCAGGCTAGCCTTTTCCCCCCTGTTTTCAGCGTTAGTGCTAAGCTAAGCTAACAGGCTCCTGACTGTAGCACTGATGTGTGGCGTACAGATATGGGAGTGGTATATCAATCATCTCATCCAACTCTCGGCAACAACAAAAAAAAAGTGCATGAGCTTATTTCCCGCAAAATGTCAAACTGTTTTGTGTAATCTTGGTCCACATAAACACCCAGTTTGGCGAGTGCATAAGAGAGGCTCCTGGCCAGGTCCAGTCAGAACCAGGAGGGCCAGCAGCAGCAGCAGCTCTGTGGAAACACTGACTCACCAAGCAAGGGGCCTTAACTCAACTCTACCTCCTCACAGCTGGCTGACACGGAGGGGAAAGAAATGATTTTATTTCTGTAACACCTTTATCATTACAACACAAAACATAACAGCTCTAAAACAAACTTGTGAGGGAACCCGTACAGCAGTCCAGAGGTATAAATCTCTCACCTAGCACAAACAAGCCCCAGAAAACTAACTCACATAAACAAAAAAAAAATCAAGCTGCACTACTGCACCACAGCTCCTAATCCACCATAAAAGATAAAGGCTGGCTGCGACGAGAGAGAGAGAGAGAGAGAGAGAGAGAGAGAGAGAGCGAGCGCTGTATCATTAACGTGGTGGGACCCATGGGAGACTGTTGGCCCATCATAAGCCTCTTATTAGACGACTCTCCTCAGAGAAACTTGTGGTTTAATCTTATAAAACTTTGAACACCAGCTCCCTGTGTGCTCTACCACTGGCTTATTAGTCACAGTTGTGTTTCTGGAGCTACACAGTGTGGTGGTAAATGGACTTGGTATACTTTGGCCCCACGAATATATATATATATATATGTATATATATATATATATATATATATATATATATATATATATATATATATATATATATATAAAAATATATATATATATACATCTCTTTTTTAAATGGTGGAAAAGCACAAGGCAAAAAGGTGTTGAGGTGTCATTAGAGTGACAGCTTTTTTTCACACTGTTCTGTGCTGTTTTCTTAAAGCTGAATATTTCATCGTCATATGCACAGGGCTCAAACTACACACCACAGGAAAGGAAAGTCATACTTTCCCCCAAAATAGGGTTCAACACATCACATTTTAAACGTTTGTGTATATTATTTTAATACTATTTGCGGTCAACGTTTCGGGTAGGAGGTCTCCATCTTAGTGCCCGTGATGGGGGCAGAAGTCTGCAGGTATTTATTTTAACCAGGTCGATTTACTTTCAATCAATCGCTTCAGCACCATCATGCGCGTTGAACACATTTTCTGCCCAAACTAGTGAAACAGGAAACAGCAGTGACAAAGGAAGTCAGAGAATAACAACTGCAGCAAGAGCAGCTCAGAATATAACCAAATTATTAACCATTTAGTTGCTTAAAAAGGGTACATTTATTTATCAATTCTAAAGCTTTGATTTCAGTATCCAGATGTAAACAAAGACAAAGCAGTACAGAAAGAAGCACGACATGTGTTCTAATTCTAATCATATAATATTTTAGACTATCTGCAGACACTGTGTATTGAGGGCTGGTGTAGCATGAAGACATTACATTACATGTCATTTTTAACATTTTTAACACAAAGTATGATGTATGAATATTTGCAAGAGAAAATTGTGTATTGTGTGGAATTGTCCGAAAGAATAATAAATAAATAAATAAATAAATTTAGCAGATGCTTTTATCCAAAGCGATTTACAGCTGGAGCATCATACACTGAAAGCAGCAGCTACCGCGCAGGGTGCAAGCTAACTATCGAGAGCAGTTAAGGGTTCAGTGTCTTGCTCAGGGACACTTGGACATGTGGCGGGGGGACGGGGATCGAACCACCGACCCTGCAGTTGCAGGTCGACTGAGCTACATCTCCCCATGTGAGACATTACAGCACTGTCTTCTCCAAGCCCCAACCTCAGCGATTTTTACCAGCATCCAATAAGGAAGTGACCAAAATTGTAGTACCTTCCGGTGGCCACTGGGGGTGGTACCAAGACTGAGCAATTTTTCTTTGACTCACTTGTTAGACAGGCCGTTTTCAAAGTCTTATTAAACTTATTTACAGCCTGGTCCACAAAACCATTCTAGTTTGTATGTTTAGGTCATATCTCCATGACAACACTGAGGGGGGTGAGTTTTTTTGAATTTGAGTTTTTATTCTTTTGGAGGTTAAAATGTATTGGCGCGATCTCTTGAGTGACAGCTCTCCGCCCCTTGTCCCTCACTTTGCCTCGGAGGTTTACGTCAGCTAGATGGGCGTATCTCCCTCCACTCGACGTGAGGCGGAGTAAAAATTTCAGATGACGACGCGCATAAACCAGGAGTATTGGATGCCGTGTGAATAACTGAGGTCGCCACGGATGATACATCCATATTATATACTATTTACGGTCTTCTCCAACAAATCAAGTATGACTTTAACCATAATCTTCAACCCTGTACGCGTTTACTTTTTTCTCTTAATTTAATGTAGTTAGTTAAGGAATAGTTACATCAAAAGCTCTTGTGTTTAAATCACTGCAAAACATGGTGTTTTTGTCATGTCTCGCACTGTTTTGGCATGTACCACATCACTTAAATAAAAAAAATCACTGCAAAACAATGCAATATGATTAGGAATTATTTCTGTGGTAGAAAGTAGTTCAATGTTCTGAGGCTTGTGGATTATCCACGGATCTGTTTTTAGATGTCTTTTTCAATGCTGCTGAGCCTTGAAAACAGTATTGAATTAACCTCTTTTGTAGCCAGTTTAGGGAGGCAGTTCTTTCCGAGATGTCCCAAAACCATATGCCCTGTAAGTGAGATTTTTTTTTTGTTGCAATTATGTTGAACAAAGTCTAGCTCATACTAAAAAGAAACAAATCATTTAAAACCCACACCACCTACACCCCCCTGTGTTCACTCTCCAGTCCAGGATTTGGTGTGAATCGGAGTTCCAGCACCTGTGTCCAGGGCTGCAGAGACCTCTTGGTCTCTAGGCCAAGTTCCATGTCCGCTCTGATTATAGCAGCAGAACAATGTGAGCCATTGTGGCGCTGTGAGCGTGGAGTCTGTGCAGTTTTCCCCATCATCTCTCTCAAACGCTCTCATTCAGCACACACACACACACACACACACACACAGAGAAAAGCGGTATAGTGGACTTCAGAGTCGAGCAAACCACATTAAGGTAAAAATGTATGTGTTTTCTTTTCTTTTTTTGAGTGTGCATGAACTATGGCTGGCTGGGTCTCTGGTGCTCAGGCAGCCTGCCAAGACTTGAAGCAGGCAGTTGAAATTCATCACAGTTATAGGCACATATGCAGTCACACACACATTTTCCCTGCAGGAGACCTCGGGCCACAGGGGAAGAACAATCTGACATGCCATACAGCGAGGCTCTGTGCAATTAGACAGTCACTTTATCACACTACAAACTTCTCCCTCTCTCTCTTACACACACACATACACACTCTCTCTCTGACACACACACACACACACACACACAAACAAACGTGCAGAGGTTTAATCACTCACAAACACAGCGCCAACCTCAAAACTGCTATTATCTGTCATTAGGGACACACACACATACACACACACTCTCAGAAACACACTTCGCAGCTCGTACATTCTCCACGAGCAACAAACACCCTCGGACTCGTGCTACCAGCCAGCAAGTTCCAGAGAGATGCCGTAATACACAAGCCCACTCGCAAATGAGAGTTATAAATAGTCATAAATAGAGACGTGTTATGTTGTGTCTGACCCTCCAGGGGCAGAAGACTGGGAGGATCAGTCATAACCCCCACGACCCATGACCTATAACCTCTTACCCCCCCAGGTGAAGGGGGGGGGGGCGTCAGAAGCCGTGCTGAGTGTCAATGATGTCCAGAGGGGTACACCGGACTATTCACTTTTATATGGTGTGCGCTCATGTCACCCCCTTCACCCTTTTACTTCCTGGTACACACCACTACTCTGCATGTGTGCCCATATGAAACATGCAAATTGATGCGTGCAAGTAGATTTTTACCACATGCTTAAAGGGGATGCAGCGTGTATGTATGCACCAATTGGGTGTAACCACATGTTTACAGTGTGAGCAGCCGCATGCATAAATCACCGGAAGACTGTTTCCATGAGTTTTTTGCCATCTTTCATTACAAAGAATAAACATGTATTGAGATTGCGTAGGTTGCGTAGGTAAAAAGTTAGGAAGTAGGCTTACTTTTACAGATGTTTTTTTCTGTGTTAAGTTTTGATTGGTGCTTCCTAAACCCAAAGCCGTACTCTCCACAAAACATAATGTTAACTACCAGGTTATTGAAAACTGTGCAGTCCCACTGATGCAGAACTGGAGCCTCACATCCTCCATTCACGTGTGGTCAATACCGAGCATCCCATCAACCAATGTGGACACGGGGTCAAAGGTCATGCAGTGATTGGCAATTATAGGTAAGCTTAATAAAGGGCAATGCTTGGCTAAAGATGTGTCACCCTTCGTTTCAAAGCTGATAAAACCCAGGTGTAGAGGATTCATCATCAAGCAATATGTGTGACGGCCGGGTGGTGAAGCAAGGCCGGGCATGGAGCAGGTGTGGCAGGGCAGGACACCATGGATTGGCATGGAATAAATTAAACAAAGTTAACTGACTCGGGATGTGACTCTTATTTCCCACACAAGTATTCGCCTGGAGCTGTTTGTGTGAATATGTGGAATCAAGAAATATAATGACATTTCCCACTGGAAGTAAAGAATTTAACTGAGGCTGGGGTCAGGCATCTAGTAGTGGGCAAACACTGTGTTACGGAAAATCTACTGTGACCTTAACATATCAACTGAAATAGTGAAAAAGTTTCAAAATAAATTCATACTGAAATTCATGTAGTTGTAACATACTGGTCAATGGTTTCCAACCTGTGGGTCGGGATTCCTGCCCCCTCCAAAAAGAATTGCAAGATCTATCTCGATAATCCTATGAAAAAAGTATAATAAAGAAAAAAATATATATTTCTGTGTTTTCTTTTCAAACTAACATCAAAGCTCTGCTTTTATACTTGCAGAGAATATTGAAAATGTTTACCTCAGTAGACCTCTGAAAGGTGCTCATATGTCTCATGTTGACCCTAAGGCCGTAATCCATAATGAGGGGTCACATGTTGCTTCATTTAAAGGGTCACAGTCCTGAGACGCTAAGTATCAGCAGCCTGTTGCTCCAGCTGAACATAAGTTCTCAATGTTATGTAAACACTAACTGCTACTTGTAAGTAGTTAGTCTTACTATCAAGTCAAAGATTAATAATAATAAAAAATAATAATTCATCAAAATATTGTTGGGAGTATGTGACGTATCAACTAGTGCATCATAAGGTAGATGAGAAAGTGACCAACAATACTTGTAGTGTATGACATAACATATGACATGTGGTGCGACATGTTAAGTCAGCCTAATATCACCTGTTCAGCAATCTGTACTCAGATATTTTTCTTAAGTAAGAGAAGCAATAGCACAGTGCAGAAATGCTCAGTTGACAGAGAATGAGAACTAACATCTGAAATGACAGTGACTGCTTCACTGTTTCTGTTGTGCAAATCACAATAAAGAAGCTGAAACTGAACTCCCACATTATGTTCATAATGTACTACCTTTAAAACTAAGGCAACACTTAAATGAATCATAACTGAATACAAACTGCTTGCAAAATGTTCTCCTCCAGTCTTGGCTGCAAATGTTTTGTTCATCTGTTTCTTTGCCGCTAGACCCCCCAGTCTCAAAACAAACCCTCTCAGTGTAAAATGTAATCAAAGCATGGGGTGAGTAAGTATAGCCTGAAAGAATCCATAAAAAGATAAACAAATGCTAGTCAACTTGACATCACTTCGTATGTAGAAGGATGTGTAAACAAGCAAGAACAAACAACCCCAAGAAAAGAGAGACTGACACACAGAGAAAATGAAAAAAGGGTGTGAACTCCCTCCGTGCAAGACGCAGAAGTGTGTGTCTGTATATATCTGTGTATGTGTGAGAAGAACATTGTGTCCAGGACATGAAACCAGTCAATGAGGCAAGGCTACAATCTGTGTGAGCATGCATGAGTTTGTTTGTGTTGCAAACCTTGACACTACTGATGCTGTTGTAGTCTATGCGTTAGCCTGACTCCCCCACACACAGTGTGTTCTACTACATAAACTTTTCCATGTTCCCCAGTCTGATATAGTGTGAAAGGAAGTGACTGCGGGGTTGAACATGCCTGTGGGGTGTTCTACCTAAACAACACCTTTAGATCGGTGTCTCCTTTCACTCTTATGATCTGGGTAGCTGCCATCAAAGTCACCAGAGCTGTAGAGCTGAGGTTGAGATGGGCCCAGCCCTGCCTGCAGTGCATATACACCCTGAGCTATTTCTCTTGCCCGGTAAAGATGGTTTGGTTTTCAGACAGGCTGCTACAGGCCTGCATCTGGGATCAGTATGGGGAGACATGGAGAGACGCCTGCCTGTGTGTGGGTGTGTTTTTCATTGTATGTTTGCAGAGAGTGAAACAGATTTGTTGGAAAGGCCAGACGGGTTGCTGCACGCTGCTGAGAGTGTGTAATAGTCTACAGTAATATAATATTTATACAACACCTTTCAAAATGGAAAAGTGTTTAACATGGAACAAAAAGTGCATTAATAGAAAAAGGTATGACCGTATAAATCAGATACAAAAACAATCAAATAAAAATCTAAATAAAATGCCGTGCAAAGGCTGTAAGTTATAAGAGTAGACTTACAAGACAAGAAGTGGACAATAAAGCTCTTAAGCTAACTAGCTAGCTAAGTGACAAATTAACAAACAAGCTAGCTCTGTCACCAACAAGGCAATACGTTCACAATCACACACTTCATTTAAAAGATTTATTTGTACACTTTAATTACTTTCAGCAAATCATTCCACTTTAGCTAAGCAGTTTATGCTTTGAAACAGGTAAAATAAGAGTGTGGTGCAACCATGGACATATAAAGAAAGGGTGCAACATGGCTAATAAGCAATGATTAGCTTCCTCCACTTTGTGCTCAGCTAATATGGGATTAGAATGTCTGAAATAGACTCAACGAGCAGGTCCAGGTCTGCTTTTAAAGGAATCAGTGAAATATAGTTTAACTATGTTTAAAGTAGTGACATATCTATGTCTAGAAAGAGCTATTTGCATAGCCTATAGTTAGCAAGTCAAGAGTTAAGGCTCTACACCGGACACGGCGCGAATAAACGGCACGAAAATGCGAATTATTTGGAACGTGAATTTTGACACGTCTTAGACGTCTTAGAAAAATGTAACTCTGTTCGAAAAAATTAATGCCGCAATTGCATTATGCCGCTGATATGTAAGCTTGTATTGATCTATATATGTTCGATAATTATTATTATATTATAACGGGCAAATTAGAAGAAAAAAAACACGCCCAGTGTGCAAAGGCCTTTAATCAAAAGAAGGTGATTTTACATGAAGGACTCTCTTGACAGGAATCGTGTAAATCATATATCTTTATACCTTTTGAAAAATTACTTTCAACTTTCACAGGATGACTCATTGGTGTGACACTGTAGGCTTAACCTAATAACAATAAAAACACTTGTCCAAACAATCTCAGGACACTAGTTAGTAGCTGTTTTTCGATAGCATCACATGATATTCCTCAGCAGATGCAGGTTTCCCACGAGTCGCAGAGTTGTAGAAGTTCACATTTACATTTTTCTGAGCTCATTTTAGGGACATATTGTTCCACAATAAGACAGAAAGTTCATTCTTGAATTTTGTGAAAATTGTGTTTTAATTATTTTTACTACTACAGACATATTTCATATTTCTTGAGCATATCAAAGAAATTAGTCTTTTCGCATTCTGTGCTAAGCTCGACTTTTTCTCTCTCGAAATTGAAGAAGCGACCGATATGAATCTCTGTAGGTGACGTATAATAATGATATACTGCCTGGGTTCAACCTTCTAACCACAGTCTGTACCCATCTGTCAACAGGCGATTGTGCAAGGCAGCCTTGCGTCAGACAAACTGTGATGGCTTTGATAAGAGTTGATTAACATGATTGCACTTCACGCCACAGGTCAATTTGGCTGGGCTGGAGTTGGGCAGGTGGAGACACGCCGAGCCTCAGGTGGAAAAAAAAATAACATGATAAGTTTATTGGACGCTATACAAACATACGCTTGGATATGTAAAAATATACAAAACAGATAAAAAACAGCATGATGCTGTAGTGATTCAGTTACACCTTAGAAGACAGTTACAGTTTGTTTCAAGTTTATCTTTGAGCGGGAACCTATTGCCGAAACTGTTTTGGGTGCAGAAACATGCCCCCGTACGCTTCCTTTATTCTTGACATATTAGGAGAATCAATCATCAGGTAAAGGCCGCCAGGTTTTAGAGGAGGAGGAGGTGGAGCCTGCGAGGGTTTCTCCTAACAAAACGTGTTCCAACTGGGAGGCTTTATAAGCTTGTCACATATGACCTGATTGCAGAACAAAAAAACAGTTTCCACGCCCAAGGGGGCTAACCATTGTACCAGGTGTGGGTGTGGGTGTGTGTGTGTGTGTGTGTGGGTGTTTGTGCATGTGTGTGAGCCACATCTGGTAGGTAGTGCGTGTTGTGTATCTATCTGGTGTCTAAATATTTTCAGTCAGGGTGGAGGGGTTTTGGAGCAGAGAGATCAAGACCAGGACCCCCAGCCAGTCTTCCCTTCCACACCCTATCCCTGTTTCTTACCGTAAATGTGTGGTTAACCAAATAAAGCTGTTGGTGGGGGCAGAGCAAATCTTGAGGGAAGTGCACTTTAAGAAGTCCCTTCTTTTTTTCTGGTAATGTTGAGGGTATTGTGGATTTGTTTAGGCCAAGTCCATGACTTGCCTGCGGATGTAATGATTATTACAATTTGAGTTTGTGCGTTTGTGCTTGGGATGGGAGGGGGGGGGGGTAACACAAGCATGCTGCCTCTGTTACCTCTGGCTATACTATCCACAAAGTCAACCCCAGTGTGTGTGAGACAGAAGAGAGACGAAAGAGGGATAGAGATATACAAAGTGGGAGGGGAGATAAGTAGGCCCAAGAAAAAGGCTGTGAATGAAAGAAACAGATAGAAAAAGCGAGAGAGAGAGAGAGAGAGAATGACAGAAACAGCATGAGAGAGAGAGCAGCGAGGGAGAGGAGGAGGAGGAGGAGGAGGAGGAGGGAGTGACTGAGCATTGCTTTTCAAGAGAAGGGAGAACAAAGACTCCTTTGTGTGCAGTGCTGAGAGAGTGAAGTGGAGCCAGGGCTTAGGGAGTGTTTAACAGTGTACACCGACTGCATTCCTGCAATGTGATTACAAGACGCTTTTAATTTATACTCAGGAAATAGACTTAACCCTCTCCTTGCATTCCCTCACTCTCTCTACCCGTCTGTTTTCCCTCTCGCCGTGGTTCTTTGAGTGTTTTAACGAGGCTGGTTGTAACCAGTCAGCTTAAAATGTACATTGTGTGTGTGTGTGTGTGTGTGTGTGTGCCTTTGGTTTGTGTCTGTGAATGTTTACTGTACAGCTCAATTGTGTGTGTGTGTGTGTGTGTGTGTGCAGTTTGGCACACCGACAAAGTTAAGCCAAACTTTGTCAAAACTTACATAACTTTAATTTTATCCAGAGGATACCTCATACTGTAGCTGAATTTTGGAAAATGTGTTTCTAGAATATTTCCATGTCTTGGATAAGCGAAGCCATAAAAAACATGTACTCTGAAGGGTTGAATATTTTACTCGGGGTAAACATCGTAAATCTTCAATGAAGAGTTGAACAAGTTGATATTCCATGCCAATACATTGGGAAATAAGGTGATTTTTCCATCTGTAAAGCCATATTAAAATGCCCTGTCGAGTTTTATTGTAAACAAACTAACGTTCTGTCGGTCTTAGTCACTACAACGCAATGTTTTTGAAGTCTAAGAAACCTGTCAAATGCATTCCCATATTGCATTGTTCAAACCCATGTTCACTTTCTAGCAATCTTCTTCTACACCTCCTTTGCTGGGAGACTCCTGTGTTTATTGACAGGGCATGCACATGAAAAAACATGAAGTCAAGTTGAAAAACATTGTTTTAACAATGGGAAAAAAGGTAGGGAAACGGTACATTAAAGCATTCATTGATATATTTCTTGCGAGCTGAAGACACAGATTATAACTGTATAATGTTCGCAAACAGTTTCCTATTTTGCCCCTATTCTAGAGGGAATTATCCTTTTTGCTTAACAGGTAGTGTGCAGTGCAATTTTTTCGCTGGAACAGCTGGATATGAAATTGGTTAGACTGAACTAAAACGGTAAAGTTGTGGGCCAAAAGGCCCCAAAAAAAAAAAAAAAAAAAAAACTGACAGATGCAACATTTGTCTCAACAAGCACACACAGTCATAGTCATTTGAGACATGGGTAATGCAAACTGGCCTTAAATATGGCTTCTAGTTTCTAACTTTATCTGTTGCTCTTCAGTGCCGGACAGGAAGCATAAAAGAGCAATAAGACTCAACCAAAGAAGCAAAGTTGTGGGCAAGAAAAACTAAAGCAACGAGCTGAAAGACTCAAAAACGCTTGATAAACACGAGGGATACTCCAGAGTTGCATAATGATCATATGAGGTTTTGTCTCTACAGTGAACCCTTCTACATTACTCAGTGAAAACATTGTTAAAGTAAATCGCATCAGCTTCAAAGGTTTAGGCAAAATAAATTAGAATTAAGATCTAGATAGATATGTAGGTAGACAGACTGTCAAATCCGCTGAAAAACAACAACTTCAGCTCTGGCAACAAAAAACACACCGCAGCATTGTTTGCGAGCTAGAGGGCCATTACATATTGTGTACTGCCTCCATTATCTAATTTAGCAAATAACATTTGGGCCTCACAGTCTCCTGACTTGGTTTGGACTGCTGCAAAGGTGGAACGAAATGTTATGTGGGGGGGGGGGACCAGAAAAGGAGTATATATGGAGGATGTAAGGAGACGGGGTCAGGGCAAGTGGACGTCAACCACTGGCCTTTGCTGATGACAAAAAGAGAAAAAAAAGAGCCAGTGTGTGTCTGCAAGCGATCATCGCAGCTGCCTGTTATCAGGAGGAAACATCTGATCTCAGATCATCGGCTCCCCTCCTCCCTCTCCCTCCCCCCCCCCTCTCTCTCTCTCCGTCTCCTTAGGATGAAGACAAAAGGGCAGTCTCTCTCCGTGTGTCCTCCTCACATGGAACTGGCCACTAACTGCTTATTTTTACAGCACACTTCCTCTTACTTTTTTGTTTTGTTATTCAAACCCATCACCACACTCCCCCCCCGCCCCCCCCACCCACACACCCACTGTATTCATACATACAAATGTAAAAGATAGAACTTTTTCGCATTTCTAAATCCTCCCAGCTTGCTGTGTGATTTACTTTTTCTCCCCCCTCTCTCTCTCTCTCTCTCTCTCTCTCAACATCTCTGTTCAGAACTCCTTTCCCAGTAATGAGGTTCTGCTGCATTGTCCAACTAGCTCTCAATCTTCCATCAAACGCAGTGAAAAAAAAAAATATTTTACTTGGACTAAAGAAAATCAGGGGTGGGCTGAGAACCACAGTGCACGAAACAAGAAAAAAGTTTGGGGAGTTTTTAAAAGCAGGACAGGCCACCAGCTCCCACCAGATTAGCTTCTCCTCAGAAAGACGGTATAAAGATTTAATTAGCCAACCGTTTCGGCCTGGCCCACTATTCAATCTCCTCCTTTTTCTTTTATCTGTATTTCAATATGCCCACTCTGCATTTTTCCAGACCACCTCAAAACCTCGGAACTCGATTTTCTTTTTTTGTGTTCTTTTCTTTTCTCCCTAATCAGAAATTCAGAAATGCAGGTCTGCTGTGAAAGGAATGGCTGAAGGGTGAGATGAGCGGGGAGGAAAAGCATTTTGGAATTGGGTTAAGGAGGGCGTGGGGTGTTACAGTATATTGTCCATCAAAAACAATACAAGGTTTTATATTCTGCCTGGATTAGGCGCCCAATCAACAGGCCTTGAGTGCATGAAAAAAACACATGGGGAGCTTATGTGTGTAGTGAGGCGACTAAGCCTATTTTGTATGTGTTTGAATGTGTAGTGGTGTACTCTTTGGCTGCGTTTCAGCAATGCTGATTGGAAACTGCATCTGTTTCTCTCTAAATTTTTGCGATTCCATCCACAAAAAGCTTCTGTTTTTGGATCAGCAGAAGCAGATGTTGAGTATGTTTGTCTTGTGATGTGTGTAGGGGAGCCATACTTCATGTGTAAAAAGAAAAGAAAATTAACCAGCATGAAGCCTTTTTATGGCTCCAGAGGGAGCTGCGTGGTTTCTGATAAATAGTCTCAAGTAATGTCACTTATTTTATTGTCGGTTGGGGCTAAAGATTATACGAGTTTCAAACCTCTGCTTGAGGCAAGCAGTTCATGGCTACATTAGCTTATACACATTTGATAATCTCAGACCTAACTTCCTTGAGTTGCATTGTGGGTAATCTAGGCACCATGTTTTGAGTAAAAAAGGTGGTATCTGGTTCTGCCGACATGGTTACAGTAATGCAATGTTCAGTAGAAACCTTTTATTTTTTTAGGTGACATTCTCAAAAAACACTGACTGTGACTCATTTACTGTGAAACCCTCTGGCTCAAGTAGCTTGTGCATGCCCAGAGGAAGAGTTCTAAGTGTTAATAGTTCTGGTGGTTCAGTTTCAAAGTTAAATTGCCCTGAAAATGATGAGGTGCATGGAAAATCCAACTTTTACAACAACACCAGTTGTTTCTTTACAGAATTACCCATATGGGTGTTTTCAGTTTGGGTGCTTCTATTGGCCGGATGACATTTGTCGAGGGCTTCCAATATATGCCTACAGAAATGTGTGTTTCCACCTCCCCGGTTGAGGTTTGGTCAACTGTAAGCTACTAAAACAGTTTGCTTAAGGTTAGGGCAACACTGACTATTGGTAGGAAATGGGATGTGAATGTTGTCCAAGTTAAAACGCTTTGTACGCCCAGTCATTCATCTCTACCTTCACCTCATGCTCCTGGAAGAATATTTGTTTAGCATAAACCTGTATTTCTAACCGTTTACCTCACGATAATTGTAACCCATTATACAATTCAAGCCACCATTATAACTTCCCGTAGCTGTAGCATTCTTTCTCATGATATATCTGATGTGCATTAGCCGTCGAAGTGATGGATCTGTTGCTAAAACTGGACATCCTGGATGATCAAGTTTCACCATATCATTGGTACCTGAAACAACATGCCCCCACCAACCCCCATACTTTTATTTTTTTTTAGAACAGAGATGTTCTCGGCCTGAAAATCCACTAAGAGGTTTTGCAGTTTTAAAACAACATTATGTTAGAATTTTGCTTTCCTCGTGAAGAAATCCTCCAAAAAAATTTAAAAAAAAAAACGTAATATGTTCAATAAATTCTGAACATATTAAAATGGACTTGGCCTCAGCGATGGTGCCAGCAGGATAACTTAAACCCTCCCCAAAAAACGCTGCTGAGGTTAAAAGGGATGGAGGAGAGAGATTGGCGAAGTGCAAAGAAAGTGGTGCGCAAAAAGAAAAAGAGAGCTGGACCAGTTTTAGAGGAGGCCGCTCACGGAGCCAGAGGGTCTGTTTTGTTAGTTGAAGAGAGACAGAATGAGGCAGCGAAGCAGTGGGGGACTAAAGGCGGGAAGAAAAGGCAGCAGGGTGAGGGGGGGGCATGGTGAAAGTTGGTTTGTATGAAATCCCTCTTTTTTTCAATTTACATCAAAGCTGAGCCTGGCAATAGAATTCAAAGAGGCAATCTGCATTTCCATGGGCTCCTCCTTACCCCCCCCCCCCCCTTTCTTATCCTCCCGAACCTCTCTGCCAACCACCAACCACTCTCCCATCCCACCCAGACCCTTCTCCTCCACTCACACAAAGCAGGACCATTGTCATCCACTCACATTAACCCCCCAGGAGTGTACCCCCCCCCCCCCCCTCCCGCCCCATCCAGACTACTTGCCCCCATGTCTGCCTCCACCTTCATCTCCTCTGACACCCGTCAAGCGTCCAGTATAGTCCAACAGCACGAGGCCAGTACCAGGCGGTTGTAATACAAGGAAAACTGAACTGCCAGTAAAGTCAGAGGTCAAGTTCAGCAACGGAAACAGCATCTCTTTGCCCGGATGGGACTTCCTTGATGACACATCAGCAGGGCAGGAGCATGCTAACACATGCTATGCAGCCGGGTCGTTCTTCAAAATCAACCACCACGCTGTTTTGCTGCATATTTGTTGGTGTTATAATGTAAGACATGCAGGTTTACTAAGTTTATGACACTTTTTACATATAGCTCGTCTACATGGATAGTTCTTTCTGTCCCCAGAGTTAATGTGCCATAAGTGAATGTTAAGTTATTTGAGATCATGGGTTGCCTACGCTTTGATGCATTTTAGAAAAACATGCTCAAATAAATAAAAATAAAGCGTGACAAAAACAACATAGTTTCATTGTTGCTGCTGCAGTATAAACACCATCAACTGTCAAGGTAGTCAATCACCAATATATTGCGGTGATGAACTTAGACAGTTTTGGCACTTTCATATAGACATAACCTGACAAACCTGATCATCATTGCTCAATAGCAGGAGTCTCAAATAGATGGAGGTGGATATCAAAACAATATGTGTTATTCTAGAAGAAAAACATATAAACATAATATACATTAGAGATTTCGGCTTCAAAAGGAGAATTTTGTTTCTGTTTGAAGGAAATAATAGCATGTTATGAAATGATAAGTTTGATTGTTAATTGGCAAGTGATACTACTGCTAGGAGTAAGTGGTTATTGTTTGTTTTGTTTTTGTTGATGCGGTGGTTTCTGTGATTGCAGTTTTGTTCCACTGCCGTCTGCGCCTTGCCAATGTTCTCGACTGGTTTAATTGCATGGTCTGTGGTTTTCTGATTATTTTTCTAGAACACTCTGAGAATAAATAGCCTGGCCACAGATTCACCTACAGATGACATTGTTCCAAAAATAATAAAAGAGTCTTCCTATATAAGATGTGCAGTTATATCATCATTGCTCAATAGCAGGAGTCCCCTCATAAAATTTCAGAAACGTAGGCCACAGGTGTGTGTGTGTGTCTGTGTGTGTGTGTGTGTGTCTGTGTGTGTGTGTGTGTGTGTGTGTGTGTGTGTGTGTGCGTGTGTGTGTGTGTCTAAGCGTTCACTTTTACATACATTACACGTCACATGATATATTGAAAAACAAGTGCTGTTACTATCTCTGTCTGTCTACCTGCGTTCGGTGCAATGGGCCTCCCACACGTCATCACTCTACAGCTCTGGTCTGTTGTCTGTGGGTGAGAAAGACGCGTCGGCACATCTAAAAAAAGGTCAAACCACTAACATCTCTGAGAGGCCAATGGTAATGGCCAAAAAAAAGTAGGCTAGGTTTCCATACCCACCGCTGTGGAGCCGGACCTTCAAAGAACTTTAACAGAGCGGCCAGAGTATCCGTGATGCATCTGGTACCCAGTTCTGCGGTCGGCTGGTGGGATGTGGCTGGAGAGAGAGACACAGGAGATGGCAAATGACACAAAAGAAAGTGTTGAAGATAAAAGATAGAAAGATGAACGCAGAGAGAAAGAGAAGAGACACAGTGACATCTGAGAAACCACAACAGCTCTGTTAACTGTGAGTTCGCCAGAAACTAGGTTTCACCATCAACCTTGCTACTGAAGTCAATTTCAAAAAGGAAATGCCTGGCAATAAAAGGCTAAGTCGAGCAATAACTCTCATGGGTTTTTCACAACGTGGCAACATCTTTCACATTCTACAAATATTTTTTTAATATAAAAAACAAATCATGCTAAAACTTGGATAAATGGAGCTACAGACTGAAAATAACACCGCAGCAAATCAACATGAGATGCTGTGTTGACTGGATTAGTTGCTAGGACACAGCTTTTAAAAGAAAAAATCAACAAACCAGCAAGTCTAGTTTAAATATGTATTAAGTGCCAAATAACTGCCACAACATTTAAAGGCCTGATTGTGATGATGATTACAATAATGTTAATTGTGTCCTCCACCTTGTTGGCAAGGTAAGCCACTAATTACATTTCACAGGAGCCAAAGTATTTCAATAGTCGATGACAACATTGTGCATTGCATCATTGAAAAAGGAAAGTCACCTTTGTTTTACTATACTACATGTAATGGTTTGTTCGTGTTTTTTCTAAGTTTCATTATAACTTAGCTGCAGCAATTCCCTTACGGGCTTAGTCATTGTAGTAGTTTGGAAAAGGGAAAGTCCCCTTTACGTATCGTATTTTGGTTTCAGTATGTCTTCCTCGCCTAAAATTCGAATCTTAAACCTCCTCTGTCCCCACTTTTCAAAGTCTACAAAACATGTCCAAACCCCCTTCCAACAACCACCTCTCTGTTTAGACAATAGCAGGATTGGGGAGATACAGGTGCACTCATCCAGATTTCACGCTCCTTCGGTCACAGCAGCAGAGAGGTGCTGACCCCGGCTCTGCTGCGCTAGCACTCAAGACACTGGGCTCAATTCAACAGGGCCCTAAAATATGAAACAAGACTTCTCTGTCTCCTCCCCTCTCCGACTTTCCCTTCTGTCTTTTCCCTCTCTCTCTCCCTTCACAGTGTGTTCAATTGACAGCTATTACTCATGCTTCTGACACTGGAATGTGTTGATTGGCATCATATTGACTTTGCTTCAGGGAGAGCTCTGGGCAAAACACTCTATTCAAATCAGTCTACATGAAGCTTAAATTTGGCACTGATTGTGTGACTGGTTGTATAAGTGAATATGCATTTATATATATACAGTGTTGTGCGAAAGTTTGTGAACCCCTTGAGCCTTTTGGAAATTTATTTATTTTAACCATTATTAATAAAAAAAATTTCAATACCAGTATTTTTTATATGAAATAACAGATGTTTGTTTATCAATTCAACATTTTTCTTTTCCAGAAATCAATTGTTAAAATAGATAAAACAAATTATTTGACAAATGTTGTATGTGCAAAAGTTTGTGAACCCTAAGCTGCATTGCTTAAATTGAGCAAGATAAACACAATCAGGTGGGCCAAACTGATTGATGAAATAGACCAATGTAGTGAGAGATCTTGAGGGAAGAAATTGGGCGCCACTAGATAAAACAAAGATAAAACCAGGTCAGTTTAGGCTCACCAAACTGAACAAATACAGGTAAGACATGCTCAAAGGGGAAACAATCTCAGAGGATCTCAGGAATAGAGTTTTGATGTTGCACATTTGTCTGGGGACAGCTATACATTTGTATAAAAAAGTTTGAGCTCCATCGGCCCACCGTGAGGCAAATCATCTACAAATGGAGAGCCTAGAAGTGCCTAGAAGTGGACTTCCTTCAAAAATGTCTTCAAGCACCACAAGAAAAGGGATTTTTCAGGTAAAAGCCAACCCACGCATTACATCTGGAGATTTGCAGACCATTTGCCATCACCATTCTTCACTTGGGAGAAGGTTCTGTTGGTGGTAGGCAGAGTTGCGTTTTTGCCCAAACATGGCGGTTTTGGTTATGACCAAACAGATCAATTTTGGACTAATCTGTCCACAGAATAAGACTTCAGGTATCTCCAGGTGCTCTCTGGCAAAGCTGTGACAAGCAGTTTTGTTCTTTTTTGAGAGCAGAGGCTTCTTCAGCAACCCTCCCTTGAAAGCCATGTTGACTGAGTTTTCTTCTTATTGTGGAACCATGCACATCTGTCCCAGATGTTGCAAGATAGTTCTGCAAATCACTAGATGTAATGTGTGGGTTGGCTTTTAACTAAAAAAATACTTTTCTTGTGGCGCTTGAAGATATTTTTGAAGGAAGTCCACTTCTAGGCAGATGTTCAGTCACTCTTAAAGCTCTCCATTTGTAGATGATTTGCCTCACGGTGGACCGATGGAGCTCAAACTTTTTTTGAATTAATTTATAGCTGTCCCCAGACAAATGTGCAGCATCACAACTCTATTCCTGAGATCTTCTGAATTTTTTTTCCATTTTAGCATGTCTGACCTGTATGGGTTCAGTTTGGTGGGCCTAAACTGACCTGGTTTTATCCGTGTTTTATCTAGTGGCGCCCAATTTCTTCCCTAAAGATCTCTCATTACATTGGTCTATTTCATCAATCAATTTGGCCCACCTGATTGTGTTTACCTTGCTCGATTTAAGCAATGCAGCTTAGGGTTCACAAACTTTTGCACATACAACATTTGTCAAATAATTAGTTTTATCTATTTTAACAATTGATTTCTGGAAAAGAAAAATGTTGAATTGATAAACAAACATCTGTTATTTCATATAAAAAATACTCGTATTGAAAAAAATGAATTAATAATGGTTAACATAAATAAAATTCCAAAAGGCTCAAGGGGTTCACAAACTTTCGCACGACACTGTATATAAATATATATGTTTGAAGACAGAGAAGTTTTGCATGATTTAAGAAGAAAAGATAAATTCACTGAGAAAAATATACGGACCACACTTAAATCCTTTTCGATTTCTGTAAAGGGTATTAAGCTGTGGAATGGACTTGATGAAGTTGTCACAGGGAGTTGCAGTTTGCGCAATTTCAAAGCAAATTATGTTTCAAAAATTATTGAAAATTACAGACTAATAACCTGAGCACAATGTCAATGTCACTTACATATCAATATTGTAAAGAATAATACAGGCCAGCAGTCAGACTTGTTTTTGAATACTTTTGCAGAAGTGTTTTGACTACCAGTTAAGAAATGGAACAGGCCAAATACAAGGCCACTTCACACTTTATACACTTGGCATTGTCACAGAAAAACTGAACTGTGCTGAACTGATCTTAAAAGCTGAAGCTATTACATTAAAATTGACTGTGTATTGGACTGCAGATTCTTAAAAAATAATAAAAAAAAAAAAAAAATGTATGGGTATGTGTAGGGGAGAACGGGGTAATTTGTCACACGGGTTGGTTGTCACAATCGTTATATCTCGGAACCAGAAGGCGCTGTCTATGAAATTTTGGTATGTAAATATCCAGAATTGGGATCAGAGGTCACCTACATAGTCTTCCTTGGAGTTAGACTGCTGAATTTGAGGTGAGACTACTGTTTGTGTTTTTCATGTCAAATTGAAAATATTTAGCTCCTCAGTATTTTTCTTCTAGGCTTTTACACAATGGGTTTATAACAAAACACTTGTTACCCATACAAAGTGTGAAGGGTAAACTATATTTTAGATTGTGGTTAGCAAGCTAATTAGTTGTCAGATGGTTGTTGGCCTTGATGCTAGCAAGAAATTCAAGTTGGGGTTGGTCGTCAAATTTTTTGGGGGGTTGGTTGTCACATGTTATCTCAAGGCTGCAGCCAGAAAAGGAACCCAATAACGAAATAAATTGGCAAGCTGTATCCTCACTGACACCCCAGAGAAGGAAAGAATAGAGCAGGAAAAGGCAGCTAGCATGCAAAAGAAAAAAGGGCAACAAAATCAAAACAACCCAGTGCATCCCAAACTAGACCAGCTGCCAAGGCTACAGTAAGTTATGTAGGCCTATTTGTCAACTTGACAATGCAATTAAACTTTCAAATTTAGTTCTACTTTCTTGCCTTCTTTTTAAGATTATTCCCATTAAGATAACATTGTGACAAACAACCCCATAGTGTTTGACAACCGACCCCTTGATGGGGTTGGTTGTCACAATGTGTAAGGGTGTCTTTGATGATTAATTTCTTCTTTATTACAATAAGATGAGGGGTACATATTTCAAGCCAACACCTTAAGCTTCAATTTAATGTAGGAATGACTATTGAAAGATGTTTAGGTGATAAGCAATTCTCACTAGAGTAAAAAGTGTGCCTACTTACCCCGTTCTCCCCTATATGTATATATATATATATATATATATATATATATATATATATATATATATATATATTGTGTGTGTGTGTGTGTGTGTGTATGTGTATATATATATATATATATATATATATATATATATATATATATATATATATATATATATATATATATATATATATATATATATAAAAAAAATTGTTTTTTGTTTTATTTTTATTTTCTGTAACAGTAACTGTGTATCTGAATCCGAATTTGATGAAAATGGGGGCGGGACCTGATAAGCCTTTGGCTTCTTCCGTCTCCCTTCGGACAACACAAAGTATGATGTATGAATATTTGCAAGAGAAAATTGTGTATTGTGTGGAATTGTCCGAAAGAATAATAAATAAATAAATATATATGTGTGTGTGTGTGTGTGTGTGTGTGTGTGTGTGTGTGTGTGTGTGTGTGTGTGTGTGTGTGTGTGTGTGTGTGTGTAGATGTCTTTTTTTGCATGTCATATCTAATTGGAAATATCTACTTATATGTTTCCAACATGAGCAACTGAGGGTAAAGTGACTCAAAGTTACATGGAAGTCTGGATTCTTCAATTAAAACCAGTTTTATTTGGTTTGCCCGACAATTCAGCAGTTGGATTCTTTGTTTATTAACCACAACAAACTCTGATCACAGCGCTAGTGATGAAAGAAATCAAGTTCGGCAGAGGTTTCACCGCCTGGGCGAGATAGGGTTTGCCAACGCTCAGATAAACCAAAACGTCTATGTAACAGAAGACCAAAAGCTCTTGTTTACTTCTTCTTTCTAACTGAAACCCAAAACACAAATCGTCCCCGTTCCAAAAGGACACTAGAGCCACATGCATTTTTATTTATAGGAAAAAGCTGAGCGAATTGGAAAAATGAAGATTTTTCTAACTATCCTTGTGTGACCCTGTAGTAGAAATAAAGAGGCTTGGATGGAGACAACATCTATAACAACAAGGATACCTGAACGTTAGCTCAGGTGCTAAGCAAAGCTCTAAGAATATGTACTCATCTCAATAAATACTTGAGGACCTACTGGGTGTGCCGCATTTCACCTTGGCAGTGATGCTATTGGCTGAGGTATGCCAACCCCCTGGATCATACGAGCACCAGCAGGCAGGAAGTCAAAGGGTGGATTCAGTCTTCAGACCCAAACAGGTCTAATTCACTCCTCCCTCAATTCACCAGACGTACCACTTATCTATTGTTTCCCTGGTAATTAGCTAGTACTAAAAGTAATTACAAAATGATAATGTTGACAATTACATGCTGTCAAGTTGTCATACGTTTAATTAATTGGTAAAAATAAATTGCTACATTGAAAGAAATATGAACAACAAGCTAGCAGCAAGCTATTGAACACATGATTTAGCAACTAAAGAGAACAATTTGTATCAAAAACATAGCTAAAAGGAGAGAAAATATAGGACAAATGGATGCTAATGTTGCTTATGGCTAAATGAATGTGTCAATGCAAGTTTAATGTTGGGCAATCCTTGTAAATTCGGTTTTATCAAAACCCAATTATGTAATATTTTTTATCTAGTTGTGTTTGTTGTATGTGTTTTTCCTTTTGTTGCAAAGGAGATCCTCATCAAAATGAGATCACCTGATTAGATAAAGGTGACATCTGTATATATAATATTCAGCATTTAGAAATGTTACTGAAACCACTGCTTCTCCCACTCGTCTTTCACTTTACTTTTGTCCTTTATCATTTCTCAGTTTCACATGGCACCTCTTCAGAAAAAGACCCCATCACACCAGTAACACCAGGAGTGTCAGTCAGTATGCCCTTGAATACTATCACCTTTGCAAGTGCTAGAACAGACTTTACATCACCCTGACAGCTGCCTGACAACTGTATGACGAAAGTATTTCAATGTGAATGTGTTTATATAACCGTTTTTTTTAGCTCATCTATAAAAGGTTACACAAACTTATCCTAGAAGTTTTTCAAAGCAAAACAACTTCAACTTCAACTTGGGAGTTTTTTACCGGACAGAAACACTGTATAAGTCATTATTCCTGACAAACTACTTCAAATGTCTCGTGGACCAGCGCCGGCCTGTGTTGCTCTTTCGTGTTTCTCATCTCCGTGCGCAGCAATGTCTTCGGCACACCTGGGAGACATTTGTGAGCAATGTGGTCCTCTGATGATTCCGGAAAACAGATTTAGATTTAATAATCCAAATTGGGGGGATTACAGGAGTGGAAAGACAAGTGCGTCTTTGCCATACCCCCCCTCGTCATCATCCCACCGCTCGCCAACCTCCTCCTACACTCTCCGCTGACCCCCTGACCCCACCCCCCACATCACTCACGGGTCATCAGTAAGAAGAAAGGGGGATTTAACGGCTAACTTGGCCCGGGAAGGCCCAATGGTGGTGGGGTGGGGGGTCAGGCACGTCTCAGAGAATTCCAATCTTCAGATGACTCAAGACCCCCCGCCCCCGCCCCTTCCCTTCCCTTCCCTTCCCACTGAGCTGCAGAAAGAAAACATCTCCCCTCATTTTTTTTCGGGGGTTGATTATTGGGGCTGCACAGCACGTCTGTCAGGAGTCCACTGATGAGGAACAGATACGCCAAATCTCTCAACGCACGATCTTGTAGGCACATGGCGAATGTTTTGTGTGGGGGAAAAATATAACTTAAAGCAAACAGTCTGAAATTAAAAGGAAATCAGCGTATTCAGGTTTTTCTTGCTCAGAGTTGGATGAGAACATCAATATTACTTTTTGTATAAGTATACATACAGTTCGCACTTCGCCTACAGAAAGAGCTTGCATAGAATATCCACCGAACAGTCCCTCTAAATGCTCACAAATGTACATTTTATAATAAGCCAAGCTGTTTGTCCCTGTTTTATGTTATGCTAAGCTAACTGTCTCCAAAAAGAAATTAGATAACTTTGTAGGTACGGTATGGAGCACTCACGCTGGCCAATCGTGCTCAAGCTTGGTACAGATGACTAGTGTGAGTGCACCCTTAGTGCATACTGACAGACCTGTACACTAAAGTTTACGCTATCTAAGATGCAAAAATGTCTTACCAGGCAACAATTAGAGAAATTAATGGTGCCAGCCAAGAAATAATTCAATGCACACCCTGTTTTTTTGTACATATTAAACTTAAACAATATAATGTTTTCATCAGTGAGCTTTAGAGGTGCTGGTGGTACTTTTGTTACCTTAGGACCAACCTAAGCTAGCGGTTTCCAGTCTTTATGCTAAGCTAAGCTAACCATCCCCTGCATCCTGCTACATATATGTGCTCTACAGACATGAGAGTTGGTACTAATCCCCTCATCTAATTCTCAGCAAGAAAGCAAATAGGCATATTTCCCAATATGTTGAAGTAGTCGTCTGAACTGCACAGTTCAAGAGGCCTTCTGCAAATCAACAAGTGGCTTTCACAATACTGGCTGGGCAAAATAAGGATTTGGGGAATTAAATCATGTGTTGTTGTCTAAGAAAAGAGACTAAAAGATTAAAGGATCAAGCAGGAAATCACAATGGCAATCCAACCTTTTCTCTATACAGATCCCCATATCACCCATTGAGAGGGAAAGTCATTGGAGGGTATTTGTTCCAGCACTCCTCAACTCACTGCTTCACTTCTGAGGCAGCGCTGGGTGGGGGGGGGAGGGGGGGGGGTTTAGCCTTGACGAAGGGGGAAAGAATTGAGAAAGGGGCTTGTGGAATTATTCTAGCCTGATCAATAACGCTATTAAAACCCTAATGCATTCAGTGGAGGCATACTCAATTTGATTGTGAAGCTTTATTTGAACATGGCAGGAAGCAGCAGCAGCAGCAGAGGCACATCAAAGGCAGGCATTGTGAGGAGAGGACCAGATTAGGGCCTCTGACGCAAGGATGGACCCAGCCAAGAGCAGACCATGAATACTCACACACACAAACACACACCCACACACACACACACACACACACCACACACACACACACACACACACCAAGGCAAACTGATTCAACACACAATCCAACACACTGCAAAGGCATTCAATCTAATTCCACATTTTCCGTTCGCTTTCATTGGCTGTCCTAACGCACAGTTATGCAAAAGGCACAAGTGCGCGCGTACACACACACACACACACACACACACACACACACACACACACACACACACACACACACACAGATGGGTAATGGAGTAATGAATCTGTTAAAGGAATAGTTTGCCATTTAGGGAGATAAGCCTCCTTGCTAAGAATTACATTAGAAGATTGTTAAGTATGAAGCTACAATTTGCCGCTTGTTAGCTTAGCATAGCAAACAACTATATTGTAAACAGGGGAAAACAGCTAGTTTGGTTTCATCCGAAGTAAAAGGCGAACTGGTTTATGGAAGTTTCTTAAGTTAACCTAACTGCGAACCAGCACTACAAGATATCGGTTTGTTATGGTGAAAAAGGGTTGACCGTTTCCAGTCCTTATGCAAAGCTAAACTAAGTGGCTTCTGGCTACAGCCTCACATTTAAAAAGACAGATACAAGAGTGGTATCAATCTTCTCATCAAACTCTTGAAAAGCGTATTATCCAGAGGGCCAACCAATTATTTTATCTTCTAATTTTTTATTTATTTCGCACAAGACTTTCTTTGTTTTCTAATGCCAATTATTGATGCCCAAGTATTATTCCCTGGAGAGTCAGTTAAGGTTGTGGTGGCCAGGTGTGCAATGCAATGAGGTCCACCTTGGAATTTCTTGGAGTCAGACAAAAACATCAATTGCATTCCTTGTAATGTTTTGGACACATTTCATTTTTCATTTTCCTTTATTTATTCTCGAAAGATCAATTGAGGGTTACCCTCTTTTACAATGACGTTGAGACACATTACAGATACACAATATACAATTAGAATACACAACAAGCTTACAAAGAGACAACAACAATTAAAACATTCAAATCAATCGAATAAAGCAGAACAATAGCCTAATTAAAACAGTTACAAGTGGAGTGGGGCTGATTCAAAATAATAACTTTAAATTGGTTAACAGTTATGAGTGTATTTATTTTAATTTGATGTTGTAGGCTGTTCCAGGAGTCAGGGGCACTGTGGCTAAAAGCAGTTTTACCAAGGTCAGACCGGGCGTATGGAACATATAACATGAGCATTTCAGTTGAGCGGGTTTGATAAAACCCATCTGAAATATGCAGCATTGTTGTCAAATAGAGTGGTAGTTTTCCGGACAGGGCTTTATATATAAAAATATGCCAATGTGCATCACGTCTCTCTTTAAGAGAGGACCACCCAACCTTACCATATAAAAGACAATGGTGTGTGTCATAAGCATCTCCTGTAATGAACCTTAAAGCAGAGTGAAAAACAGAGTCTAGGAGTTTAAGACATGGATGAGATGCATGCCGATAAACTACATCACCATAATCAAGGACAGACATAAAAACTGCCTCAATAATCCTTTTCCTACTGAACAACGGGAAGGTGGCTTTGTTCCTATAAAAATATCCAATCTTTTGTCGCAGACGACAGACAAGATTTTTTATGTGAAATTTAAAAGATACTTTTTCATCTATCCAGATGCCGAGATATTTATATTCAGTGACTCTTTCAATTTGAGATCCATTAATTGTATGAATATTAAGATCATTAAAATGTAGAGTTCTTGCTCTGGAGAAACACATATATTTTGTTTTGTCCGTATTAAGAACAAGCCTGAGGTCCACTAGACAGTCCTGCAGGGTGTTAAAAGAGCTCTGAAGGTTCTGAACAGATTGATGGACCGAATCAGAAATGCAGTACAGTACAGTGTCGTCAGCATACAAATGGGCGTGACAGTTTTGTAGCGATGAAACAATGTTATTTATGTAAATTGTGGATAGGACTGGACCTAAAATTGAGCCCTGCGGAACACCACTTGTAACTGTTAAAAACTCAGTTTGGTGGCTTCCCAGTTTTACTGACTGCTGTCTATTAGAGAGATAGTCCCTAAACCAGCTACATGTAGAATAATCAAAACCAACTTCATGCAGCCTCTGTAAAAGCAAATGGTGATCTAAAGTATCAAAGGCTTTTGACAGATCAACAAAAAGTGCTGCACAGTGCTTTTTTTTGTCGATAGCTGTAACAATGTTGTCTAAGACCAAAGTGACAGCAGATACAGTACTGTGACCTGCCCTAAAACCAGATTGAAATGGGCTCAAAATGGAAGCACTGGATAAAAAGGTTTTCAACTGATTATTAATAACTGATTCTAGGATTTTTGCCAGGCATGGGAGTTTTGAAATTGGCCTGTAATTATTGAGATCACTTTTGTCACCCCCTTTATGCAATGGGATGACATGAGCTTTTTTCCAAACTTTAGGAACAATACTGGAGGAGATGGAAAGATTAAAAATATGGGTTATTTGTTTTGATATTATATGTGTAGAGAGATTGATTGAAAATGGGTCCAAATTGTCCTCTCCCATGTACTTCCTGGGGTTGATGGCTAGAAGCGCATCTACAACAACACTTGTTGGAACTGGAACAAGGCTAAAAAGAGGAGTTTGAGAGACAGGTGGTAAATTATTAGTGGTGGTAGAAGGCGTAGATCCTTCATTATGAAAGAGTTGACCAGCAGCTAAAAAATGTTTATTAAAGGCTAAACCAATCTCTTCCTGGTCATTTAAAGTCTGACCATTTATTTTTATCTGACTGGGAAGTGCTAGAATTGTTTTTATTATAATTGACAGCCTTCCAAAATAATGCAGGGTTGGAGTAGCAGTTGGAAATTAAATCAAGGTAGTAATCCGATTTAGTTTTCCTAACCATGGTCGTACACCTATTTCTGATTTGTCTAAAAACTGTCCAATTCAAATCTTCTCCAGAGCGTCTGGCTAGAGACCATGCTTTATTTCTCTCTGTAAATAAGTCAGACAGCTCATTGGTAAACCAGGGGTTCGATCTATTTTTTACCCTGAGGTTTTTGTGGGGTGCATGATGATTCAAAATTGAGGTGAAGGTATTGGTGAAAAAATCCAAGGCTAATTCAACATCAGATATTTCAGTTGTGAGATGAATGTCACTGTGATGGAGTTCATTCAAAAAGGCTGGTTAAAACCTTTAAAATTACGCTTAATAATGATTTTAGGTTGAGATTTTTTTAGGCAGTGATCACTGATCCCAAGGTCAAAGACACCAGCAGAAACTATTTTATTGATTTGGTTTGATAATATTAAATCAATCAAAGTTGATTTAGCTGGGTTTTTTAGATTGGGTCTTGTAGGCTCAGTTACTCATTTAAAAGCACACCATATGTCTGCTTGGAGATGTTCCTCTCTCAGAGCGTTTTCAAAAACTGCCAAGTATTTTTTTTGGCATCATAGAAATAAATATTTTTTTTATTACTTCCTGTCTTATTTATCATCTTGCGGCAGTTACAGACAATCTGATAAAGTTTGCAATATTCTTTATTGAAAATAAGACAAAAATAACAAAATCTACATTTGTCTGTCTCTCAATTCTGACTTCCCTGTCCTGTCTGTAGCACGCAGCCCGGAGCCCATATTTTCCAAGTGAAGACGTGAAACCTTTTGCATTTTATTTTATTTTTTTATTATAAGGATCAATGCTTTCTTAAAAAAAGCTAAGCAACTGTAGTTTTAAGCAAAAAACACTTCAACAAGAGTAATTGGTGCATTTGTTTGGGACTATTTTCAGCTAATGATTTTTACAAATTTGAACTTAACAGCAGGATGGTGATCGGCATGTTGAATCAAAAAAAAAACTAAAGAGACAGTGTTCATGGTAGTAAAATTAGTGGAGCACATTGACGAGTTAAATAGCTATTGGACAACAATGGAGCTCAAGGTAACATAAGGAATAAGCTAACATTTAGATAAGACCTCTCAGAATTGGGAAATTCCGCTTTTTGTATTTTAGATATCCAGTTCATTGCTTTATTATGTGGTCTATTAAACAGCGTCTTTCTCCACTTTCAGTCATGTCAGAAAATAGCCAGAGGTCACAAATCTATGTATAAAAATGTCAGATGTTGTCAATTGATTTGCATTCATCAAGACACTGAAACTGCACAGGGCCAAAAAAAAAGCCAAAAAGCACCTGGCTGTGCTAAAAATACAACCTGGGTAATTTAAATGAAGCAGATTAATGTAAATACAGCAGAGGAGGAGGAGGAGTAAAAAATGAATATCCTGCAAAAACAAAACAGAAACTATCCAAACCCCCTTACATACCCTGCACCCCCACCTCCTACTTTTACGACGCCCTGCTTCCTAATAAACTTTTGTGGTGTTTGGAATCCATTAGGAGCAATATCCCACTTCTCAAAACATCCTGGCTCATTCTGAGGGAGTGAAGCGAGGAGACGGGGGAGCCACGGGAGAGGAGGGCCTCACATTTCCATTTCTATTGAAGGCAGACCGAGGGGGGATATGAACAGGGCTGCAGGGCCACTGAGCGTACAGTCCGATGGTAAAGACAAAAAAATGTCAAAGAAGAGGATCGGGGGGGGGGGGGGGGGTGTAGACTATAACACATAGCCAACTCGAAACTGTTCCACCACTGTAAACAAATCATAAAAATATATCAAATGCTATGAGTTAGATGTATGAGAGAGTCATATTGAGCTTTTAACGTCTGTAACTTTAACCCCCCCTTACACAGGATCTCATAGCTGCTATGATGTTACAAAGACAAACACTTGGACCATCTCAACACCAAACTGTGAGAAGTATTTTGGAGCTAAAAACAAAGCTCAAAAGTAACAGGACCCACATGGAACAATGAAATGTTCCTCAAATAAACCAAATGAACCATGGAGGTGCTGAAGCAGTCCTTCAGTCAGTGGTCATAAATCTGTTTAGCACCCTTTAGCCAGGGATCTTTTGTTTTCTTACGTGTCGAGGTTGTTGTGTTTCTCGGAAAGAGGACAATGAAAAGGGTCTGATTTCTTTCCTCGCGGGACGATTTGGTTGATCAGAACAAAAAACAAGATATAAGAACAACCTCAATGCCAAGGTCACTGCTTTGAACACAAGGTTCAAGGATGTGAGACTTCATGCTTGAAATAACTTTTACTTTCCTTTCTTCTCTTTAATTTGTACCTTCCCCTTTCCCCGCTTCCACCTTTAAATGTACAGGTATTGTTGCAGGCCACTATTACTCTACTATGTATTCCCACCATATCAGTTCTACTGGGTGTTATCCAGCCTCCAAACAAACCTTTAATCCAATTCAAATAGCAGGCACTCAAGTGTCGCAACAATTGTTCCCACAGTGTGAAAGTAAGTCACTATCAGAAAAAAAACAAGGGCTGCAAGACAAATGTGTGGCCGAGAGCCAGCGGTGGGAGGTACAGCAGCGAAGGGGGTCTGAGATTACAGACAAAGCAGGAGTAAACAGTGCCTTCAGATAAAATACACGGCCGGGTACTTTTAACAATAGTTCTTTCCTGGCAGGGGAGCGACAACAAAGCACCTTCCTGTATGCGCGCCCCCTTGCATGCGCCCTCACTTCCTGTGGACGCTCAGACATGTGGCTGGCCGCAGACACATCAGCGCTGACCGACCCCGAAAGCCATCAACCTTTGACCCCATGCGCCGCTCCCTCTCACACGACAGCGGTTGAAGAAGATGTCAGCAATATAGAAAACACTTTGTTGGAGTGAATGCAGCGCAAAAGACTGTGTGTGTGTGTGTGTGTGTGTGTGCGTGAGTGCGTGTGATTTAATATAATTGGAAAAGTTTCTAGTAACTATAGCTGCACGATAAATGTTATATTTTTTCTTTCAAATTGTTGTGGAGTAAAAGTTTAAAATAGAAATATTCAAGTTGAATATAAGTACCTCAACATTTGACTCACACACACACACACACACTGATTCCCAAAAGACATCTAAGTCATTGGAAACTGTCCTCGTTCCCACTCCCACTCATTGAATCCTGCTTTACACGGCTGCTTCAAACCAGCACAAACGTCTCCAGGGGCAAACAACTATCTAGAGAAGAAATTACGGTTCAAACTGAGTAACTGGTTCATTATGTTTGTCTTGCTTTTATAAGTTCTGGCAAAGCAACCTCTGCGGAGGAAAAAGCATATTTCTGGATGGTACATCTCTGTGGACACCAGAAAGCCTCCTTCCTTTCTAAATCATGACTATAAATGACATTTGTGTGCTCCATGCTTTTATGATTTCAGCCGGGGAGGGGGCTGCGGATCATAAAAAGAAAAGAGAAAAGGAGAACACAGGGCTTGTGGGTAATTACGGCGCAGAGTGGTAGGAGAGGGAGCGTTTGGGAAAGACTCGGGGGCCAGATGTTTGAGGAATGTTCTGGCTGCTGCAGCGTGCAGAGAGAGGTGGGTGGATGGATGGGTGGGTGGGGGGAGTGAAGACCAGTCGAATAACACAGCCTGCAGATCGTTAAAGAGCTGTCAGGCCTCCAGCACTCTACTGTGTATTTCACATCATCTCGCCCAGCAGCTACAGCCTCACCTTTCTGCCTGGAAGTGGTGGAAAGTACTGTACCTAGTGCAGTCCTGAGGTACTTCAACACTTAATTATATTGTACTTTAGCCACGCTAGGGGTGTGGCTGCTCTAGGGATGCCAGTTTGTTGGTTCACCACTTTGGTCCACACTGGGATATTTCAACAACTTTTGAATGGATTAAGGTGACAGTTTTGTACTGACATTCATGGTCCCCAGAGGACGAACCCTAAGGGAGGTTTTGTAGTTTTTCATTAAATTGTCTCAACAACTACTTCAGGGATTACCATGTCACTTGATGGCCGAATTGCATTGATGTCCCTGTTAAAATTGAATAGTAATTATTATGGTGATCCTTTAATTTAGCGCCACGATGAGGTCAACACTTTAAAGTGTATTTTGAATTTTGAGCAAATAAGTAAGTAATAACATTCCCACCGGCCTCAGTTGTACTGTTAGCATGCTAACATGCTAAACTCAGAAGGTGAACATGGTAAATATTATACCTGCTAACATCATCAAGCTAAAATTGGCCTTGTTGGCATTATAACATGTCAACTTGTAGCTAACATCCACACAGAGCTTTTAGCCTGGCTAGTAGTAACTTTATTACATTTATTAGTAGTTTTCCAAGTATTAGCTAGTTTCTTTGAGAGAAAGATTTTAAATTATTTGACAAAACGTTTTATAAAATTAAACAGTAAAGTTCATAAAAACAGCAATACTTTGAAAAAGGTTTAAAATATAGATACAAATGTGTGCTGTAGAACTTTGCTTACTCAACTTTGGTTGAGAACCCCCTGACTTTACTTACAAACTATGAATGAAGTATATTTAAACTAGCGCTACATCAACCAGCTACAACAGTAAAATTGTATTTACACATTAATGTATCAGTATTACTCATTTAAGAATGTCCTATTTAGTAATGTATCACTCTCAAGGGACATTTTCCTGCAGAAGAAGTACCTTTACTTTTGATACTTTAAGTACTTGTTGCTGATATTGCATCTGTACTGCTCCTTAAGTAGGATTATGATGCTTTTACTTTAGCAAACAAGCTGAATACCTCTCCCACAGATTCACACAGCTGCATCACCGCAGCCAGTCGACCCCGATCAATTTGGAGCCACAGAAAGCTGGGCATGTATCCGCACAGGCTACCCACAATGCACCTGGAGAGCTCAACCTGCGTCACAGGCAGATAGTCTCTTCAGGGGAAAAAAAAGAAGAAAAAAAAACGCTCTCCATCTGCTTCTCATCATTCTCATCCATCTCCTCTTCAACAACCCCCCACTCCCTGTCTCACAGACTCTTTCTGCCTCTCTCTCTCTCACACCGTTTCATGCTATGCCTTGCTAACCAATCAAACCGTCTACCACAACCTCTGGTGCTGTGGCATGGATAAACAGGCCACAACAGCTGGGTCTGACTCCTGACCGGGACCACCCCTCCAGACCTGACCAGCAGCCCTCCCTTTTCCTTCCCCGACGACCACCACCACCACAACCACCTCTCCAAGTCTGTGCCAACATGTGCTAAAAAACACAACTCAAAAAGAATTCCCCATTAGCCTACTGGCTTTGTTTACCTAATGATTTATTATTTGGGTGTGGATAGTTTTTTCATTCATTAAAATTCATCACCTGCGTTTTTGACAAATGAGTGTGCAACTGCTTAGTCTGAGCTCGTAAAATAGCTTTGTTTACAGTTGCGGAGTTCGTTGGGTAAGGGGGGGGAGAAAAAAAATCCAAGTTTGTCATTTATGACAGCTCTACAAAAATGCATTTTCCATGTTCCTTCTCGAGCGCTTCAGGGCCATACACAAGTACGCCCAAAAACGTACACGGTTCAAATAAATTCCTGATTGCGCCTTTAAGTTGTACAGCGCTTTGTTTGTTCAGCTGCTGAGAGGGCCGTAGAGAGAGAGAACCCCGAGGAGGCCGCGGAGAATTCATACCTTCCATTCATCACAGAGGAGAGACGGAGCGGGGGGAGAGGGGGAGGTGGAAGAAAGAGCGAGGGGAAATGAAGAGACAAGAGTGTGTGTTTTTTTCTGCTCTGCTGAGTAAGGAGAGAGGTAAGCTCAGCTTTCTGACAGCTGGGCCGTGAAACCTCGGCCTCCGCTGATTGACTGCCCATGCCTCATTCATGTGACCGTTTTGTACGAGTCACCTTAGATTTCCAGCATCCTGGTTCGGAGCCATTTCGGTTGTGAGCTTTTGGTCATGGCTGTGTAGTTGTAACTGTAACTTTCATTTTTCTGACGAATACAGTAGGTGGGATTTGCATTCTACATGCAACAACAACAATTTGGTTTCAATGCAACATTTTGGCATATTCACTTTTCTGAAGGTTCTATTCTAGAAGATCAGTACCATTCTCAGGGATCTGGAACTGGATACCTTATTAGCTTAGCACAGCACAAACACTCGAACCGGGGGGGAAACATCTAGCATCAATCTAAATTTTCAAAAGTCCCAGGAGCTTTAAAGCTCACTTATAATCACATTATATCTCATAAAGTTCCCAATGGAAATCCAAAAACAACATTTTGAATAGATTGAGGAAAGATTTTGACTTCCTGGACTTTTCATTACACTGAAGTTGCCAACTAACCAGCGCATAGCCAGAGCCGCTCTCATAATTGACTCCCAGCTCTCCTCTCTACGTTTAAAGGTTCCCCTTTCTGCATATATTATGTGTTTCCAATGCATTTGAAACCTAAATTGTTTACATCCATGATAAATTGTTAGCAGTCTTCTTCTTCATCGCTTTTATTGGTGCATTTCTGCATTCCTTGGTGCATTATTGCCATCTATAGACCATCTTAATGCTTGTGCCCCCTCATACACATGTGCAAGAACAAATAAAAGGAGACAGTCTTGAAAACACTGGCCCTTTAACAATATGTGAGAGGTGTCGAGCTTCCAATCTTACTATAAGGAAGCAAAAAATCATTATAGCACAGACACAAAAATGTCTTCAGCCCGCCTTGAAAGATTGCAGATACCCGTGAGGCCAGAGTTAAGTCTTGTTATGGAGTCATGTTAATGTGAAGAAATACAAGGACCACCTGTGTCCTTATGGGAAACATGAAGTGTTCTTTACAGTATCTCTTACAGCTGTTAGCATCACAAAGTATTCACGGTATGTTATGGCCTGTTAAAAAGCAGAACCTTCCAAGTAGTTGGCTAGCAAAACACACACAAGAGGAGGATGACTCAAACCCTGCTGGTGTGTACATGTTGACGCTCAACTGTATCTTTACTGTCACTCTGCTCCCACTTCCCAAGTCATGTCAGAGGCCAAGCCAGAGCCTTGCTTCATCCTGTTGTTACTCACTTCAGTTGAAATAGTGCAACTGTCTCATCAGCACTTCTCACTTCCTCAAAAGAATCTTTGCTGGATGGCTGATTTCAGATCAGGAAGAACACCGCCGCTGTGGTCAAGGAATAATCCCAACCACGTGAACCACGCTGTGCCTAACAGCTGTGAGCCCTGCTGATTCATCATAATACTATAACGCTGCGGAGGGAGTTTTTTTTTTTTTACCATTTAAACCATGTTTGGGGTAAAATATTTTGACATAATCACATTTGCTATCATACCAGCGAGCCTGACTGAGCCGATGCCGAGGCTGGGGCCAAGCGACTGGGACAGGAAAAATAAAGAAGGGGCGGGAAAGAAACCACACGGAGAGGTTGTTTTGAAAGCCCCAATCGTTTATTACCCTCGATTTTCAGGGGCTGAAATTTCAGCCTCGCTGTGAGGAGAAACTCGAACCGGTGGCCCAGCTGTCCACGGCCTGCCAGAATCCAGAGAAAACCTCTACCGCACACGCTCTTCCCAGACCCAGACCCACGCTCCCACCCTAAAAACCCCTCCTGTCTCGTGTCTCCCAGGCAGGTAATCAATGGGAAACGCACACCCAAACACAACATGGCTGGGAGAGGGATCAGGGCGAGCTGTTGTGACATGTAGGCCCTACAAACAAATCTGTCGCCCGGGCCGGATAGCCATGTCTCCGGTTGTATGTTTTTATGTCCCTTTGCTTGTTCTCACTCGGCAGCTAGAAAACACTGAAAGGAGGTCAAGCATTTTCAAACATTCAGTGGGGCTACGTGGCTTAAGAAGCAGCCATTGGTACCTTCAAGTGCCTCAAATGTAATTGAAACAAGGACATTTCTTGATTTCAAATAATGTTTTATCGTCTTGAATCGAATTGAATTCGATTTTTTAACTTACTTTTAAAATCATTTTTCTTAAAGATTTTGATTTTTGAAGGTAAATCCTAAATAAGAAACATTGCCCCCCCCCCCCCCCCACACACACACACACACACACACACACCTGTTAACCCAATTAGCCAATCAGGACACACCTCTGAATGATTATATAAAAAAAGAGTCAGGTGAGGTAGTAGTGTCTCTTCATTTATAACCCTGATTTAAAGGCTTCATATCAAGACTCCATACTCCTGGTTCTCTACGTGTGAGCATCAAGTATGATCAGCTGCACAATTATTTTTAAGAATGACTTTCTCTGCTTTACTTAAAAGTGATCACGATCTAACAGCCCAGAATCTCTCTCTTTCTTTCTCTGTCCTTTCTTTTTCTGAATCTAGCAGAGAAGGCAGGCAGGCAGGCTCCGACCGCACAGTGATTCATTGTCAATGCCCCTGTCACACACGGGGAATTAGTAACCTTGGCCAGCGGACAATGAGGAGTTGTCTAAACTCGCTCGTCTTATCAGGCTCCTCTGGCGGTCAGTCTCTATCTGGGACACTTATCTACAGGTTTTTCTTCAAGGAAAAGAACTCTCCCACTGCCTCCTCCTCTACTCAGATTAGAAGAAAGAAATTATAAGTTACCATGGTGACAGCGTTTATAGCTTTGATTTCATAACTTGGAATTTTGTGGTGCATGATATCAAATCTACTCGGTTCGTGTTTTTAGCCGCCTACGCTTTTCACATACGAGAAAGAGTTACGTAACCCTACACCTGTATCCGCTCAGTTTTTCGTGCAATTACAGATGTCATGATTTTTTTAAATGCAAATAAACATGGTATTTCGGTCTAGATGAGTACAGTCTGTACTTTGAAACTTACCTAACATCACAGGGGTGCAGGCAACATGTGCAACTTGTTCGTTAATGGGAATAAGAGCTTAAACCTGCAATTTACTGATTTTCCGAGGGTATACACAGAAAGCCTTAATCGCAAGGTTGACATATAACTAACTTAAAAAGTTATGGCAAACATGGCAGCAAACCAATGTATACATCCAGAAGACATGCAACAACATTAGCATTAATTTGGGGTTGTGTTTCTGGCAAATTGACACTGCTTTTATGTATTTTAAAGCTGCACTGCTACTGAGTGTATGTAAACATAACTGTGTTTGTGTGTTTCCCCACAGGATATAAAGTAATATGATGCTTTGATTCTTCTTCTTTCAACTGAGAGCTTTTGCCCAAACCTCAAGAACATAATCACATTTCAGTAATACGATCAAAACTATGCTATTCAATTTGGCTCTTATCCTCTCTGCATTATTGTTCTCATTCCATTGATCAATTTATGATTCGACATAAAGCCCGCACAGACCCCTAACGACCTTTGTGTGTGTGTGTGTGTGTGTGTGTGTGTGTGTGTGTGTGTGTGTGTGTGTGTGTGTGTGTGTGTGTGTGTGTGTGTGTGTGTGTGTGTGTGCTTGTGTTACTGCAAAATATGTCACTGTAAGCGTATTGTTCAAGCTCTAGGGTTGTTCTGCCTGGTTGCTGTTGTTATGATGGTTAGTGGTGATGATCAACAAGTGCCAGAGCAGAGTGAAGGGCGGAAGAGGGTACAGGGGGAGGAGGAGAGGGGTTCACGGGCCAGCAGATGTTTCAGCTTTTGGGTTTTGGCTAGAAAAGGGCAATTAAGAACTGCTCTTAATGAGGCTGGCAGCCACCCCATAAACTGTCTGGTTTGGTGAAAGAGTTGCTCATTAGACGGAGCTGCCCAGAAATGCCCCCCCCCCCCCCTATCCCAGCACCCACCCTTACAGGAAGTGATGGATCAGACATTTGAAAAATTGCATGCAGTCATTGAACAACGTTACTTTATGTTATGTCTGGTGTTGCTGACATGAAATCCTGTATGTGTGTGTGTGTGTGTGTGTGTGTGTGTGTGTGTGTGTGTGTGTGTGTGTGTGTGTGTACACGTGCTTGACTGTGTATCCTTGTGTGCTGGCATGTTTGTTGTGCGCCAGGCCGAGTGTGGTAATGATGCACATTTTCCATGAGGTAGCTCGCTGTGTACCTCCAGCGTTAAGAGCCCAGAGCAGCCAAGTGAACACATTAGTGATGAGAATGGCACATTAAAATACCAAACGACCAAAATAAACCCCGCTCTGATCCGCACATCTTGTTTTCCCACCCTCAATTTCTGTGGACCATAAATTTCTAATTTAATGAACAAAAGAACAAAAAGCGGAGCAGAGACTCTAGAGAGCTGCATTGCAGCCCCACCGCAAACAATTTAAAGTATTGTGCTTCTCTATTCTGCTATATTTATTTGACAGCAATAGGTATTGTGTATAAATTTGATTATTGGAACACAATAGTCACTCATGTGCCAAAAGGCCTAAAATGTATTGGTTCCATCCTTTCCAAAGGGATTTGCAGATGTTCTTTGTCTTGTAAAGGACTATTTTTACACTGGGAGTATTAGGGATTTTATTCAAGTAAAAAGGATCTGGATTCTTCCACTGCTGAGGGGATTCTTCCCTCTCACGCTATCTGGCCTGGCCTGTCCCCGGACCTGTCTGGCATCAGGAGTGCTTGGCACAACCATCCCCTATTGAGTCCTGACAAAAAACTAGGTCATTCGTAAAAGCTCTCGCTGGACACGCGCAGTGGAAAGAAAATAAACGGTGAGATGAATAGAGCCCGACGGGAGGTGGCCCGGCTTCCTCCCAGGGACACAGAGGGATGCTGAGAGGGAGGTTAAGGCGATGCAAAGTGTTGATAATGTATTGCCATCTCTGTTATATCCTATAGCTGCAGAGATAATCAAGTCTCTGATATCCAAGTGTTCCTTTCATTGTTCCAGATTTTGCGTGTGATGTGGCTCTCCAAGTTTCCTCCTGGTGGGTTCTATAACATTTATCTCATCTTATAAATCATCCAGGAATTCCAAATCCCCATATCCCTTTCATAAAGCAACCCCCCCCCCCCTCCTTATCTCTACAGTCTTTGCATGCAGGCCCCGGATAATGTCTGAGAGCAATTATGCTCCAGAGGACTTTATAAACAAGTCAGTCACAACGCATATGACCTATTGTTCATATCACACTGAAGCCTACAACAAGTTTGATGCACATGTTGTTGTCATCACCACTAAGGCAGAGCTTTTAGAAATATCTGGTGGAAACCAGCCATGCAGGAAGTGAGAAGAAAAAATCTCACATGAGAGACAGGAAATCAGGTGACTCTGAGAGGGGGGAAAGAAACAATAAAACTCTACTGTTACAGTGGAAATAGATTCTGGCATAGAAACAGTTTGTTAGGGCCAAACAAAAGAGCGCAAAAAAATGCTCACGCTAACACCTGAAGGAGACATATTTCTCTCAGTGAAAAATATTGAAGTTCTCAGTCAACGGTCTGTAAAGTTATGGAATCGATCCCTGCCCCCACATCCTCTCCCTACGCCGTGAGCCTGAGGCGTATGTCTGCCAGATGTCCAAAGCAAAGAGAAGGGATATGAAAGGGCTAAAGGCTGCCAGAGGTGTCTTATATCGGAGGAATTATTATCCTAATGATATAACATAACACATGCCGTCAGTCCCTCCAGGAGCAACAACCCCCCTGATCTCTATGAGAGCCACGTCCCCTTTCATTTAGCAGAGCTTTCTGGAAAAGCAGGAGGAAGAAGTTGACGACCAGGATTTTACTTTTCCATCCAGGACTAATCCATTGTCAGCCTGCACCTGAGAGTAAAAAAAAAGATGGCCTCTTTATCTTAGATATCCATAGACTGTATAAAGCTGCATTTTCAAAAGGTTCAACAGGTTGACCGACGAAAAGGAGGAGTATAAGATAAAAGTAGATGCGATGTGTTTGTATGATAATGTGCCGTATATGGTAGAAAATAGACTACAGCACATCTACAACCATCTAGTGTGATGAAATTGCGTTCACGTTTATGATTCCAAAAATGTGTAGTACTTAAAAGTATTTGAAATCATATTTCATGGCCCCTTGGAAGGGAGGAACAAGCTGTAACCGCATGACAATGACATCATCAAGTTGATACGCTGTTCGTGTTAGCTAATAGTTGCCGGTCTATAGCCTAAGTCCAGCAGGCAAAGAGCTACGTTAGCATTCATTTAGAGTTGTGTTACTGTCCACCTGATATGAATATTAATGTCTCTTTAGCTGTCAAATGTTTCACTATGTACAGCTAGAAAGATGCTAACTTCTCCTGTCTTCCCGTAGCATACACTCAGTTAAAGGTGGAGTCAGCAAATCTGGAGTATGCGTGTTGTCAAAATCACTTTTCGTCAAAATCAGTGAATATCTCCGACAATCTACTTCCTTTCGGCATTGTGTGTGCGCTGAAAAGAAAAATCCAGTGTTAATACTAAGTCTAGGCTTTGTTAACAGGCATGATGCAACCTACAGTGTGTCCTGTTTGTTTACATACCTTTGTTTATATACCAGTTTACAGAGCCTTGGCTGTGTATTTCTTTCAGTGCACATACAGTACGGACAGGTAGCGGATTGTGAGGAGATGTTCACTGATTTTGATAACGAGCATTCTCCAGAATAACTGACTAAACCTTTAACTGAGCTTTTTTTGTTGTTGTTGCTGGAAACAGCTTCATGCTGTGGCTGCAAATGGGGTTGATTAAGATACTAAAACAGTTGTATTAAAGTTGAATGTCGTACAAAGTTTTAACCATCTAGAGATGCCTTGGCCAAACATTTTCGGAAAGATGTTGTGGAAATACGGATGTGTGTGTTGGATTCAGAAACCTCACTTTGCCTTGTTCATTCTTGTAGATAGTAATGTAACACTGCATCCTGTAAAAAAAATAAAGAATACCTAAAAACAACAACAAGGTTAAACTGCTCTGTAAACCTGAGGGGAACTTTGTCAGCTGATAACCTTATTTCCGTCACTGTTAGCAAAACCTTTCACATCATATATATTTGTCATGGGAAAAGTTAGTGTCTCAAGTTCATCATTTGAATCATGGATTTGTCTGATGATTGACCAATAATGAAACATGTTTGGGCCCATACAAAGACTCAGTCATTCGTAGCTTCACCCCTTCTTATTTTAAACACAAGCTGAAAAACTCAGTGATATAATGAAATAAAGATGCCTGAAATCCCTCCTTGAGCTTGTGGAAGTTCTTGTAAACTGTATACATGTAGGGAAACTCGATCCGTTGACTTGACTGGAGCTGTACCATGTAGCACACATGCACACAGACCCCGGTAGATGGATATCTAGCCCTCAGCCCCTAGAGCCTTTCGGTGAATAGATGAGGAGGAGGGTAGACAGTACCTGACATTTACTTAGTAGAGCAGGATAGACAGGCCATTGTCTTTGCTGAAATGAGAAACTCTGCCGCAGAAGGGCGAACGGGGGAGAAAGAGGGCGGTGTCAGACAACCTGATATCAATCTAATGAAATAATAGCATGCGCTCTGATGTGGATATCTGGGATATCTAGACTTTATACCCCCCCCCCCCCCATTGACACAGTCTCCCTCCACCTTGGGAAGCATAAATAAGAGACACAAAACGGGTGAGACAGTAACAAGTTGTAGTGAACTCCTGTGCACACACTCGCACTTTCACTGCCTCAAAGTTGATGACACCAAAAATAAAAAAAATGCCCTAAACCTGAAACTTGTATAGATGTGGCCACAGATAGAGACTTCAAGGGTCTGATTGAGTGTGGCACTGACGAGCCTTACGGGAGTATACAGTATGTGTCGCTCTCATTGGGTAATGTTTGTCTGTTTGTCCGTTGATAACTAATAGAGAGGTAAACAGAGAGACAGAGAGAGAGAGAGAGAGAGACGGCACACATGTCAGGCAGAGACAAACTTATAAAGGTAGAGCCCAAGCCAACACCACAAGCTGATCTGTCCCCACATTGTCAACAGCCTGGATTACTTTTCCCGCGTCCGTGCAGTCGAGGCAGGGCCAACGGGCTTCCACGGAGAGAAAAAAAACAGCACGAAGCACTCAGCAGCCATCAGAGAAAAAAGAGGAAGGGAAAGAAGAAGTTGAGAACTGGTGAAAGGAAGTGAGACTAAGGCCAACCAAACATCTGCTCCAGATCCTTTTTAGTGGAGTCCGTCCCCTTCTTCTTACAGACCGTTTTTTGTTTGTCCATGGGTCAGGAACACACAAACACACACACACACACACACACACAGAGTCACACACACACTAACACAAAGAGACGCTCGGAGATGTGTGCACACTCAGGGAGAAGTTAAAGCGGCTACGCGTAACATTTAAATATCTTTTAAACAGCCTCATATTTCCTCTGATAATCATAAATTACCTTTTAACAGCAAACAAGAACCATCAGTGCAAAGAAAGACGTTTTTATATAGTTTTTATTACTGCTTTTGGTCTGGTCGCACACCCAGTCCGATTTTCGGTTCGCTCGTGCAGGCTCTATGGTCACATATCCGTATTGGTCGCAGATTTCAGTGTGGCACTGCAACGAGATTTGAGAAGCCTATCCCTCCAGGTGAGGGAAGGGGAGCAGGAGCCTTGTTAGAGACAGTTATTTGTCGGCATAATGACTGATTACGGTCAAAGAAAAAAAAGAGAATGCAATGAAGAAAAGCTAAAAGGGAGAGTGATATAGGCTACGGGCGGGACCAGGGCGTTGCCAAGCAACGTGTTTACAATTTCACGAGAGCGAAACTAGACTGCAGTGTTTACTCCTAAATGAATGAGCGGTTGGTACTAACACAAAGTTTGCTTTGCTTCACCATCATCAGATAACCATTATCTGAAATAGTCATTATTTACATCAACAACACAAACACATTACCTCATCGTGATCCATACTAACTGCCGTCTCTCGTTCATTCGCTTTCTGTGAGGAGTCGGACACGTAATCTTTCAGCTCCGTGAGAGAGAGTAGTTAGATGACGCTGCTGCATCAACTCATTGCAATCAGGTGTGTGTAGCACTGACTGGCATTAGTTGATGCAGTGTCAAAACCACTCTCACGGAGCCGAAAAGAGTCCTCACACTTTCAACACACGGACATGCACTATATTGCGCCCTTCTCAGTTCACACTCGCACGCCTGGCACGAGCTAGAAAACAGCTTTGCAACAGCGGGTGTCGTAAAAATACTACCGCTTTTGTCCAAAGGGGACGCCAACGTGCCATGTTACTCGTAGTGGCTTTAATAAGTCAATAGGACACAGCTCCATATCTTATTGGGACTTGTTTTAGCGGCTCGTACCAGGAATAATAATAAACGGGACTGACGCAAATCAATGTTATCTTTTCACTCGTGAGGGGGAGGGAGAGGAGGAGCGAGCCAAAGAGCCAAAAAGAACAAAGGAACAAATAAAAAGGAGGAGAAAAGAGGAGGGTAGAGGGTAATGAAAAGCCCCCTTCTGACTCGCAGTGACCCACATACATTTGCCCAGCTTTTTCTGGGGCTCAGTCTCTCTTGGCAACCGGCAGCCTCTGTGAAAGAATCCCAGCGTTCAGCCAAAGGCAAAGCCCATGTGAGAGGAGGGGAGGAAAGGATGGCAGAGAGAGAGAGAAAGAAAGAAAGAGAGGGAGGTGTGGAGGGGGGGCACCAGACCCCTCCTCCCTCCTCCCTGAAGGCCTGTTGCTCCTGGTGACTGGCGCTCAATAAAATTCCTCCAGATCCAAGAAGCTGTACATGGAACCGCAGCACCCACGATGGAAGATTATTTGTTGGATTATTTATTGAAGTTAATACAACAATGTAAAAATACTCCTTTACCAGTAGAAGTCCTGTGTTCAACTTTTAACTGTGTACCATTGCAGAAGTATTATCAGCAAGATGTAGTTATTTTGTGTACTGTAATGTGTGTGGCTTACTAGTAATTTCTTAAAAATTACTACGTTTCTACCCCTCCCTTTCGGAGAATTTACAGAAGCTACGGTGGCCTTCAGGGAGAAGAAGCTAGTTACTAAAGATGGCATCATTGACCACACCCTCAAGGTGTTCCACAATATCAAGTGATGAGGTGAAGCTGTATCTAGTTATTTATTCTATAGTACCCCTTCTTCATACTTCTGAGTATTATATTCCATTTCCACCAAGTCTGTTCTAAAAAAAACACCAATTCCCAAGAGACAAATCCAACAGTGCAGTTGGTTGGGGATAGTCCAGTGGTTTCAAACTAAAGGTTGTGGCTCCTTTAAAAGGGTCACAAGGTAAATCTCTGTTAATACAGTAGGGGCTCAGAACGAACATCCAATAAAAGGTTGAAGATAGCGGATAAGCCTGTGAAAACAGCAAACTAATTCATTGATAGTGATCAGAAGCTGGTGAGAATCCATGAACAAGAGTCAGACCTCGGACTTTGAGAAAATACTCAAGATATATGACAAGGAAGGTCAACTCACTAAAGTGTAGTCTATAGCTGTCAAATCTGTTACATTGTGCTGTGTGTCAGGGGGAATCAGTATCACCAGCGAAAGTGATCATCATTAGGTTTCCAAAGGAAAGCACAACACGGTAATTAATCTGGTAAACATACACATAAGCCGCAATCAGACCAGATCGGTTTCTCTGGGGGAGGTAAGGTAATATGGTTATTACTTTAGCAATCTAGTAATCTAAGTCAGGAGCCCACATGTGGGTGTTTTTTTTCCCCTCCAACACCACCCCTGTATAAGTTCCAGCCACAAAAACCTACCGTTTTTGTCGCCACTCTGATCATTTTAGTCCTGTCCGATAAATATGTAGGCTATTTATGTGCTATTGACGATTTCTTGGGGGCTCATGTGTGAAGTAAAAATTATATTTAAATAAATGCAATTAGTTACTTTCCACCACTTACAGAGGTGACAGCTTTCAGTGAGCTGCTTGGCGCTAACCTCTGCCAATCATTAAGTTGGAAAATAGTATAAATGTGATGAGACTACACTTCATTACTCATAAACAGTGTACCTTACCTTTTCTTGATCCAACAGTGAGAAAAAGGGAGTTTAAATTTAATTACTTTGACACGCTGGGTTTTTCTTGGTACGGAGCAGCAGCTGCAATCAGGGAACCAACTGAAAGAGACCACTAGAAGGTTTTTAATAGGGCATTTGATTGGGGTTTCCAGACCCTTGTAGCCTCATGATGGATGAATGCGGAGCCTTCTAAGCGACAGTGACATAATCAGAGAGCTGTAGGTCAGCTAGTGACAGCTGAGTGGCCGGAGAAAGAGCCCTTTCAGCCCAAACGCTAACGGACGCCCATCCAAGTTCATTAGCAGTCAGACTGGCTACAGGGCCTGCTGCAGGCTTCTCCAAGCTACACACAAACACACACACACACACACACACACACACACACACACACACACACACACACACACACACACACACACACACACGCGTATCAGCATGCAAAGACACACCGAACATCACATAACAAGCAGCTTTTTCTTTCGTATAGTGAATCAGTTTTTGTTTCTTAATGGTCCAGGGGCTGTGATTTTTCTACCCCCCCCCCTTCTTCTTCACTCGCCTTTTTTTAATGGCTCTGGCAAAGTGTTTTATCTATAAACAATAAAAGGTTTGGGCTAAAACATTTTCTTCTGGTTTGGCCCCTCCACTGCTAATCATCTATACACTCTCCCCTCTTTTCCTGCCATTAAGCTACGGTGGAGCCAAACCCGCAGCCCAGCCAAAGAACCTGATAGTCGTGGAACCCATGCAGCTCTCTCTCTCCCCCCTCCACCTTGGAATGCATTTCTGCTGCACTGCACTTTTCACCATCCAGCAGGGAATGGATGCAAGCAGCAAGTCCAACAATGGTTATACATGTGTGGACTTTGGGTGCTTGAAGTACATTTTGCTGATAATAATTCTGTACTTTCACTATAGGATTGTCAATGAATGCCTTTTATTGGCAGTAGTATAGTATAGTAGTAATGTATTTCTCCAATAGTTGTATTGGTATTTTTACTAAGGTAAAGAATCTAAGTACTTCTTCTTTATACAAAAAACAAAATATCAGGGTTTAAAAGCACACATCAGCAGGCACACACACACACACACACACACACACACACTCAAAGAGCCACAAACACTCACACCCTTCCACTCATAAATGACCACAACTGAACAGAGACAAATTCCTCCCCCATCACACTTGTTCAGCTTCCCTTAACCGCAGCAGAGCAGCTCATGGAATAAAACGACAGCTCTGGCCAGACATTCACTCTGCTCTCTGGCCGTTCAAGCTCAGTGCTGGCTCTTGTGTTTCAAAGTCAACAATCAATGTGAAGACCACTTCACTTCACACACCTACCTACACTTGCTGCTTCCACCACATAGAGCACTCTCTCTCTCTCTCGCTCTCTCTCTCGTTTCAAATGTCTCCCTCCCACCTACCTACACTGTACCTCAACTCACTTCTTCCATCCCGCCTACGAAACGTGCCGACCTCACATCTCTGGCGAGTGGGCCTGCAGCAGACACGTACAGTAATATGGTGAGCAGTGGAGAATTTCGGAGGTGTTTTTGTCTGCTGAAAATAACTCAACTGAGCTAGCTTAACCAGTGAGACTGTGAAGGGAAGAGAAGGAGAGGAAGAAAAGCAAAGATAGACCAAGAAAGAGACGGAAACAGGGGGAGATAACTACAGTGTGTGACCAGCATCCTGACATTGAAGCCCTCCCTCCCCTTCTAGTATTCTACTGCCCCCTGGTGGTGAACAAACACAACCCCCCCCCATCCCTACATTCACCCCCTTTTAAACACACCTCTTTCCCACACTACAGTAGCCCAGTGCCCTCCTGCACTCTTCATTCACTCTCTCTGTGATGTCTCAAATTATACACCACACACGTTCAGTAATTACACGGACAGCAATGTGTGTATACTTCTTCACATGTAAAGACAACGTGCCCACCCTCAGGTTTGAGTCGGTGGAGTCTGCTCTGCTGTGTGTGTGTGTGTGTGTGTGTGTGTGTGTGTGTGTGTGTGTGTGTGTGTGTGTGTGTGTGTGTGTGCCTGACGACAGGTTTTCCACACCCTGCTGCCACTCTATACTCCTCACATGGACTCGCCTGCAGAGCTTCAGATGATTTCATAAAGACATCAACTGGGTTATGACCTGATTATGGATGCAATGCATGTGTGTGTAGAGGCGAATGAAAAAAATGACACCCAATCTACCTGAGACTGATCCCCCACCCTGGGGCCAGCCATTGTGCCATGGGTGTGGATATTGTACATTGTACATGTCATTTGACTGAGTGTCTTGGATGTAAATGTGTGAGACTTATTTACAGTGGCGTGTTCTAAACAGCGTATGAATTTTTTTAGCAAAAAACTTAAGGATGGGGGCGCCCTTAGCTCAGTTGGTAGGGCGTCCCCCCCATGGGCCTCGGCCAGCAGGGGACCCTGGTTCGATTCCGGCCCGCGGTCGTTCTCTGCATGTCACTCCCCTTTCTGCCCCATTTCAACTCTGTCTCTACACTATCAATAAAGCATAAAAATGCTACAAAATATCTTTGATGAAAAAAAAATTAAAAAATTAAGGATGGGATTTTCACACGGATGGAATTATTTATAGCAGGGGTGTCAAACTCTGGCCCGCGGGCCAAATCTGGCCCGTTTCAATATTTAATCTGGCCCGCGAACCAATTCGGCAATTACATTGAATTGGGCCCTCGGGAAAAAAAAAAAAAAAAAAAATTATGATTTTTTTTTTTTTTTCTCATGCGGAGCCTGTGCCATATCCGCACGTCGCACACGCTCCCAACCGTTAGGACACTCGCACAGTTTACCACTATAATGTCTGCTGAAAGTTCCACAGCTCAGGATTTTAAGCCATGAATTGATGAACTTGCATTGAAGAAAATATGTTTTTTCTAATGGCTGTAAATAGGCCAATCTATGGGGCTAAATAGCATGCTAATATGATGATTGATTGTGTCAACTGTCTAAGGATGAATGCTAACATTATCTGGTTTCTAACTTTTGCCTCAAGTTACAATTTAGCTAACTAGCTAACGTTAGATAGCCGCTGATAGCCCAACCCTTTCATTTCCAATGGTGGCTTTGCATTTCATTACTAATGTAAAGTGTCATAAACATTTAACACTGCTGCGTCATGATTCCTATAAAAAATTAAATAAAAAAATGTGATATGTTTTGAATATGCAGAAAGTTTTGAAAAATCCAAGAGAAAACATATTGTCGCTCAATCCAGAATGCCTGAGAGCCTTACTGCATTATAGGCCTTTATAATTGTTTCACCAGGAACCTGAATGTTGTCTTTTCCTTTGCAAAAATAAAGACATTTCCTCAATACATTTATGCAGAAAAGGCACAGAAAACAGAAACAGAAAAATCTACCAGAACACAGGAAATTAAGTGTTTGACGCACAAACATTTCTGGGGGAGCACCCCCATACCCCCACCTATAATTTGTCCCCCAAAATATGTAAACAAAATCTAGTCTATGCCCCGTATGTACGCAGGTTATATACCTAGATATGTTGTTTGATTTTTAGATTAAAAAGAAGGCAGCGACATGTCTGGCCCTTCGTGTGATTATCATGTCGTAATTCGGCCCTTTGTGAAAATGAGTTTGACACCCCTGATTTATAGTATCTAGTCAACAAACTTTCTAAAAGCAACAGTGTGTAACTTTTTAATATAAATTAATATCGGTTACATTCAAGCCATTGCCAAATCGGTTGAGACAAAAGTTGAGTAAGCTTATCAGCTCGACACAACTCTCTCTGTATTTCTCCGTATGGCAGCGTTTACTGGCGCAGGAGCTCAAGTAGACCCCACGAATATGTTTCAGTTGTTGATTCTACTGCTCAGAAAAAACCTGGATGTACAGCTGAAGGATTGAAATCCTAGTGCGATCTCTCAGATGTTACACACACTACAGCTTGAAAGACTTTACATTGGTTGCCAATACTAGTGGTAAAAACCTATACCATAGTTGGAATATTTATTTTTTATTTTTCATCCAACCAACATTTTACTGGTTATTACATACTGGTCTGAAACAACCGTTGCAGTCTTTACAGGGCCACCAGCATGAGTTTGTCTTTTTCTGACGTAATCCACAAAACCCCTTAAACCCGGTGATTGCGTGTTTGAGTCCGCTGCTCATTTATGTGATGTTTGTGTCCATCTAAGTATAGTGTATTTCACTTCAAGTACCAATGCGAGCGAGCTTAGACTGGTGTGAGTGCTTATGGGCCCATAAGCACATTCGGGGGTCTTTTCCCCGGCCTACAGTTGAGCAGGTTATGGGCTTTGGCTACAGTAGGTGGGGGTGGGGGGGCATAATGGTTTCATTGACTCAATCGCAAGCTCTGACCCGCCAGCCTGCCAGCTTTGTGAGCAAGCTGCGGAGTGAGCATTATTGTAAAAAAGGCTTTTAAAACTGCTATCAAGCCACATTAGGTTGTGTGTGTGTGGTGGTGTGGGGAGCGAGTGAGGTGGGATTTGAACAGGAGGTGGGTTGTTTTTACATCTTTTCTCAGAAGATGAACAGTGGGGAAAAGCTCAGAATATATTGCGGCATGTTTCACGTTGTTTTATAAAAACCGAGACAGAAGAAGAATGTTGCTGACGTGCTCAGTGGAAAAATAAAAAAAATCCTGAATCACAGTTTGTATGTCTCTTTCTCCTGTGTGGGGGCTTGGTGGGTTAGTTGGTGGGTTGGTTGGTTTCTTATGATGCAACTCTCAAAACTATGCAAAGGTCAGAGAAAAACTACAATTCCTTGCTATGTGAATCAATGTTTTGATTATGTGGCTGTGCCTGCACATGGATGTGTGTTTACGTGCAATATACAAACACTGGCAAGCAAATATGTCCTAACATCTAGCTGATAGGCGTGGTTAAGGTAATTACAATGAGAGTATGAAATTAAATGAATGAATTGTCATAGATGTAGCAACTACAGTATCGTTGTCTAAATTATCATTACGGTGCACCACCCCCATCTTTTACAACGTGGACACACCAAGCCAAGAGCAAAGGATTAGCTGGTCTTATCAATTGAAGCTGCATTATTTCATGTTTTCTATTGCTATAAAGGTCCAACTTGAACACATTGCAAACAACTGCGACTCACAGCCAGCTGAAGAAAAAGAACAGGCATAGGAAGAAACAAAGGAAAAACCAGACAAAGAAATCTCAAATGTTCTAGGCTAGACAAGTATTTCAGACAGATATGAGCGTTATACTAACTCCTCATTCATTTGAAGGAGGCCACTCCTTTGATGAGAAAATAAATACATTGCAGGCTCAATAGTTTCTACTGTTGTTTACCACCAATCATTGCAAGGATTGTTACCATAACTATCCCGAGTTTTAAAATCTTGTCACATTATTTTGTTTACCACTACAGTGTTTAGGTGGCGGACTAGTCTTATATCGTTTCTGTACCTGAAACATTAGGTCCGCTCCTAAATAACACAGAATGGACTCCTACTAAAGTGCCAGTGATGCCACCAAAACATCTACAACCAATGATGTGATACTAGTGCTCAACAATGAGTCACTGTGGACTTAATGTTACAGGGCCCTGAAAATGATATCGCATTATTTGCTAATAGTACTTGTGCGTGTGTGTGTGTGTGTGTGTGTGTGTGTGTGTGTGTGTGTGTGTGTGTGTGTGTGTGTGTGTGTGTGTGTGTGTGTGTGTGTGTGTGTGTGTGTGTGTGTGTGTGTGTGTGTGTGTGTGTGTGTGTGTGTATGTGTCTGTGTGTGTGAGAAACGAAAAATCAGGTAAGACGATCTGTTACTGTTAACAAGATGACTCAAATGCACAGCCACAACAAACAATAGCAACAGACAGAGAGTACACAGTCTCACAGACTGACTCTGCGTGAGTATTCTGGGCAAATGAACCCTGACTCATATGATCACACACACACTCATAAAATGTCTAGGAGTTTATAAGAGCAAGATAATACACTCATTTATTGTTCTGCCTACGAATTACTGTGTCGGCGGTAAGGCTTGCATAATATAAGATGATTATGACATTGGGAAGACATTTAGACCAACTAAAACTAATACATCTAAATTTAAAAACAAATGCTTAAATGCACACAATGACAGTGCTAACCTGCTGATGATTAGGAGGTGTAAAGTTTAGTTAGCATGGGCGACTGTGGCTCAGTTGGTAGAGCGGGTCGGCTGATGATCAAAGGGTTGGAGGTTCGATCCCCGCCATGCCACCTGTGTCATAGTTGTTGTGTCCTTGGGCAAGACACTTCACCCACCTTGCCTCGTGTGAATGTTGATAGTTAGCCTGCTATCGGTGTGTGAATGGTAACGTGTAAATGGGAACAGGTCTCCCTTGCAAAAGAGTCTTCGACTCAATGGGATTTACCTGTATAAATAAAGGTTAAAAAAAAAAAAAAAAAAATTGCTAGACTGATAATGTGCTTGGTCTTAAACAAAAGTAGGTTGTTAGTGTGGCTAAAAACTGCCAGATATTAGTTGGTTCTACCTCCTAGGATTTACTGCTTTTTGAACTGTTGGTCGCACAAAATAAGCTACTAGGTTTGAAGACAAACTGGGTGGGAACTGTTAATGATGAACTGTTGCATTCGTTAGTGGCTAGAAAGTAAAAGTAAATAATAATTTTATTGTAGAACTAATCAACAATCATAACTAGAAGGGTTGAATAAATTCTTCACCGTCTCCATTTTTAGAAAGTTTGGAATTAATGAACTGGGACGTGCCAATATTAGAAACAATGGACTTGGCTCCTCTCCTGTCCATGAAGAGCAAAAAGGCCTTCTTTACCAGAGTCAGTCATCCTCACAAAACCTTCATGCCATGTCCTATAGTAATCCCACAACACACATTAACAACACACTAAACACACTGTCATAAACAGGTGCAGCTTTGGTCTCAAGACTCAAACAGTCAAGTTGGTTGTGTCAGACAACCGTCCTCTCTCCCTCCTTCCTCGCCTTATCTGGTCAAACTTTTATCTTTTTATCGTCTGCAACAGCCCTTAACATTTCACATCTGCTCCGACAAACTCCAATAAACATTATCAAATGCTTTCCATATCAAAGCAAATCACCTGCCGTTGGTCTGAATCAACAACAGTGCAAGGAGACTTTGGCCTGAATGAGTAACGGCAAACTGGGGTTAAAGTTCTCCACACTAAGTAGTACCAGGAAAAAATCAGAGGAAAGTACCTTTAACTCGCCAAAACTAATCTATCACCGACCTCTATTCACCCATTCTTTGTTGTACATGTGCATGTGTAAATGATCGTTTAAGCGACCGCGAATCTTGAGTTTCGTGAATTCTTTGTCACACTAGACGACGAGTGTAAATTAATCTCAGAGGCATTTATCGAGTGAGCAGCACATGTGAATTTCTTTAGATGATATTGAGACTTTGGAATTAACTTACAGAATGCTCTCAACTGTCCCCAATGGTGAGGGGGCCACACACACACACACACACACACACACACACACACCAACAAACTGGCACACAGTCTGCCATCATATCGGCAACGTTTCACAGGTTAAGAGGGGTCCAGATGGGCCGCATTCTTGAGAAAACTTAAACCTGGCAGTACATTTTTTCATTTATGGGTGGTCCAGCCAGTGCAATGTGGGACAGGGTGAAGATGTAGAAAAGCACCAACTGTCGGCGGGCGGCGATGAGCAGACATCAAAGAACGTTGGGACGTTTGCTTGGAAAGTGACCCGCGCTCCAGTATGGCTAAAGTCTGTCACCCTCAGTAGTCCAGGCCTGCACAGATCACAGCCGCTCTGTCACAGATCTGCCTAGCATTGTCCCAAGAGGACCGGGGCGCTCGTACACTCACATTCCCAGCATCCCAGATTCCAATTCAAGGTCACATTATGGCACCTGCTGGACAGCACTGGGAGAGGGGTGGGGGGCTGGAGGGGGTTAAAGGGGCAGTTGGAAGCGTGTGTGAACCCCTAACCATGTGAACCCGTGACCTTTTTGTAGCACCAGTCTGGCCCTGTCTTTCAACAGTTCCATGGGGACAAGCCATGTCCTCTTCCCAAGTCTTATCATTCAAAGTATTGTATTTTACTCATATTGTATACGCAGTTCACTACAGTTCATTTGGCTTTTAAACATCCTTTTAACAGTGATGTTTTAATATGGTTGTGTTGCTCCATGTCTTTTATGTTATCCCCAAACACGCGTAAGTCACCATAGTTCCATCTCAGCTTTCAACATTCAATTTGAGCTTTAAACAAAATAATGGGCTTTGATTGGTATCAATATGCAAACACTTGTATGTTTTTACATCTAAGGTGTTTCAAACCTGACTAAGATAAATGTGGATTCTACACACTGCAGTGAATTTTACTCTGTGAACTTTTTCATTACTTTGGATCAAAGTTAGTGGTTGACACAAGAACAGCTTTCAATGCAATTAGCCTTGTCACTTGGCCGTGCTCGTTCTTCCCCGTGCTTTTTCTAAACCTGGTTCTTGGCTCCATGCGATCTTGATCAAGTTGTTTTTCCAGGGAAACTAAAGAATGAGGTCAGTGATTAACTCACAGACAATGAGACAGACCTGCTTACTCATCCAGCCCTTTCGACAGCCATTCACAGAACCCGCCACTGAAAGCCTCAAAACCTGCAATTCCAGTTTGCATAACCCATTTTTCCCCTCTGTGACTTGTCAAAGTCTATGTGTGTGTGTGTGTGTGTGTGTGTGTGTGTGTGTGTGTGGATGTGTGTGTGTATTTGTGTGCAGGTGTGTGTGCACGCTGATTGTCAGTTTGTACATGCTTGCCTGCTTCTGTGATTGACGTGTCAGAACAGCCAGAGCAAACATTAAAGCAGCCCTGTGAGCTCTAATGAAAGGTTGAAGGGTGTGTTTTTGGTTTGTGTGTGTGTGTGTGTGTGTGTGTGTGTGTGTGTGTGTGTGTGTGTGTGTGTGTGTGTGTGTGTGTGTGTGCAGGCGATATCATTCACCGATGCAAAGCACGCTGACTAAACTCAGGTCAAACGCAGCTCAGGCGAGACAACAGGGGGAGGCCTCAGGTGGAGTTCCCACCGTTACGTCACAATGGCTGTGAAATCTGTGTTCTGTCTGGCCATTGGCTCTGAGCCAATCACTGAGCTCTATGGAGGGAAGGGCCCTGCTGCCATGATGATGGATGAGGATTAAAGACTATTAGGAACATACTATTAGGAAGAAGAAAAAAGCTATGCTCACCTAACAGGTCCGATCATGCGTCTTCTATTTCTGTCTCTTTGTGGCATTTCCCCAACATCGTATGCAGGGTGAGAAGATGTCATAAGTCCTAAGATGGTGCATTTACTAAGTAACTTTCCGCAGTTAAGTTTAAGCTTTTAGGATTTTATGGCTGCATCAGCAACAGAGTTCATAAACTTACAATATAATGTTTATGTCGTCAACCAAACACCAGTAAAGGTATTAAAGTGTGAGTGTTATGTTGCCTCAATATACCTGGGTCTGTTTAGTTTAAAGTACAATATCTTCCTCTACTGTGCCTCAAAGAGCCGCGAGCATGGCTGTGTATTCTTCGATATCTTCCTATATTCATGTGAATTTATGAGCTGCAATAAAGTAACAATATACAGAAATGGTTTCTGTTGTTATATGGATTTCCAGAGTTACATTACAGTGCTGTTTTCTAATGTTTGGGGCTCCTAACTTATAAGTGCTTTTACAAAGACACCTGAGCTATAATGGCCTGGGCCCGTTTCTCATAATTACACCTGACATTGGAAACTTCAGCCGTCACACTCAAAACGACTCCCATCGAGCGATTTGCGCTGCAGTCACCTGCAAGCAATCACTCATCTCACTTCTCCTGTTCCACGGAAACACACACACACACACACACACACACACACACACACTTTTAAACATCATTTTAAAACGAGCAGTACCCAACTACACGTCCACAGAGGGACCTTTCTGTATCGCCAGACGCTGGCGTGCAAAGCTGCAGCAGAGCGCTGTTTTCATAATGACAAGAGAGATTTGTAGAAAGGGGGAAGGGTTGTTGTGGGGAGTAGACATGATGTAAAATAGCTTAACTGCTTCATAAAGTGCAATAGGGGGACGAGGGGACGAGGGAGGGAGGGGGTACGAGGAAGCTGGAGCTCCCAAGAGGGGCACAGAGCGAGCTGAGGGCCACAGTCGGACTACACAAACCACGCAGAGCGCACAGCCAAGATCAACATCAGCACGCCGAGCAGATGTTTTTGTTGCTGCCAAACTACGCTTTTGTTGCTTCTTGACTCTTTTTCGAATGCGGGCAAATTGTGTCCAACCATGCTTTTTTTTTTTCAACCACAAAATCGTTATTGTTGGTCATGTCTTAATCATAAAACACATACAAAGACATGGTGTGGGATCACAACTAGGGCTACAACTTTTCAATTATTTCCTGTATAAATTCATCAATTGCTTGATGGATAAAACAGAAAACAGTTAAAAAATAATCAATCTACTTTAATGTTAAAACATTAGAAGCTGGGACTAGGCCTATTGATCGGGTTTTAAAACACATCTTTATAGAAGCTTTTAATTTAGTTATTTCACGTGATTTACATCTGTGAGCAAACTTTCTTAATATGCTGAATAAATAAAGATTATTCCAAAATTGTTTAGTTTATTTCGGCCGATTAAAAAATTCTGCTTTCAACTAAAGTAGTGCATTATAAACAATGTTTACATTATTAATACACTGCTTATACAGTAAATGCTAGATACGGCGATGCCTTGTTATTCTACAACTGAAGTGAACACAGTGAACAGCGTCTCCAGCTGCTACTTGCTTGTACCTATAGGGAGAAAATCACACAAAGCATTATACCCCACAGCGTAACAGCATGCGTGTCAAATAAAGACATCTCCCTATATGTACATTTAGAGTGACAGCTCAGTACAAACTCTCTCTCTCTCTCCACACACATCTCCATCGCTGTGAGAAGAGGAATAACCCAACAGAGCTCACAGGTGGCTCTCTGTAGAGTTCAGAGGTTGCCCACAGCTTCATGTTAGAAATATCAGCTGTCAGTCCACACATCAAAGTTTAGCCTTTACAAATAAACGCTGACTGAGCCCCTGTGCCTTAAGCTTCATTGGCTAAAGACGGGTGAAAGAGGTGGAGGGGTTTATTTGGGGGGAAGGTCAACCCGAACCGGAAATCACACTATTTTCATTGACTCTCAGATGGGCGCTTTTTTTATTTTGAACAGAACCAAATGGTTGAAAAAACACAGGCTATGAATGTGCAGCATATTTCATAATCAGACGTCATACTGCAGCGCACCTGCACAAACAGCAGCCTCACTGTAGCCTCCTGTGGAGTGGCTCCCATGCACACAGCAACGAGCCCCTCTGCGGCTCACATAGCCGGCTGTGCCATGTTTGGGCCAACGCACGTTTTGCATATAAAACTGAAGTTTAAACACTGAGCGGAAACTCAGAGAAGCAGCTGACCTGGCTACGGGCTGCAGCGCTCGCCCACCTAGATTAAAAGGTAAGCGCTGAACTGGCTGGAGCAGTGCGGTTAAGATGTTGATGTGAAGTCTCAAACATTAAACTAACATGTGTGTCTGCACTCAAAGTCCAGCTTTAAAATCCTAGATAAGTGAAAAAAGAGCAGAAGCATTAACTCCACTTTAAGTGTCCAAAGTTAAAGTATTGATTGTGCATAAAAATGGCCCCTGGAACTTATATATATATTTTTTTTTTAATAAATGTGTGACTTCGGCCCAAACCAGACTCCCATGCTCTTCTGTAAGAGATTACAAAATAATGGGTACCATAGTTTAATCTTTAACAATTAATTGGTTTTGGAGTAGTTATCTGGACACGTATATATACCCCTCCTTTAATGAGGGTAGGCTAAATAACAGTAGGGCCTCTCGTAAAAATCTAAAAATAAAAATATGTCAATTTGGTGTTCACCACTGGTTTCTGCTGCCCCCAAGTGGCCAAAAAACATCAGACTTAGCAGGTTTAATTAAAATACTCAAGGCTTTTACAGTTGTAGGTCTAAGTGTATATCAAAAGCCCCGTCAGGTGTTGCTGCATTTTGGCTGAGAGTGTTAGATGCAGAGGCAAAAAACCAATAGGAGCATACAGAGACCCAAACAAACACACACACACACACACACACGGGCAGCCACAGCCAGTCACTCAGCCTAATGGCATCCTGGATTTCCTCAAGAGGACTCTGTCAGACAAGGCCGACACAGCCGCTGCCAAAGGCTTGGAAGCTTTGCATGGAAAACACAAACACTTCTTCTCGCTACAGGCGAGCCGTTCTCCTACAGTTGGAAAACATGACGGGCAGATAGATGATGAGAGAGGAGCGTTATGCAACAAGAAGCCGCTGCAGTTTAGCAGTTTAGCTCAGGAGGAGGAGGAGGAGGGGGAGTAATAATGTTAGATGCTTATCTTGGCTTGTTTGAATTATGAAATATTGTGTGTTCAGACATAAGTGTGAGCAGCTGCACCTGTAATTAGAGTAAACACGAGGTTGTATGACAGTGATACCGTTAAATACAGTTGAGTTATAACTCCAAAGAGGCAGTTTGCTTAGTTTACCTGAAGCTAATTTGTTGGCCGCGCCTGCCAAGCCTTAGTTACATAAAGAGAGGGAGGAGTGAGAGCGGGAAAATTGTGCAAGTCAACGGTGCACCTCTTATATCACTTCCTGCCATTATTATTTACACTTCATTCAGCGTATCATTTTAATCACATGTGGCCGTGAAAATGTTATACTTTAAAGACCTGCCACCACTTTTTAAAAGCTGATTGATATGTGTGTTTCAAATTAAACAGTCAACGCATACTATATAATACACAATGTAAATAATATTCTTCATTTTGAAAATGATCCAAAAAGTAAACGTACTCAAGTGCTGGAGAGTTTTCTCCATGACTGTAGCAGCTCTGTGAAACAGTGCTGCTTTAAGCTAAATGCTAATGTCATCATGCTAAAATGCTCGCAGTGAGCATGCTAAAATAACATGCATGTTCCTAGTCTTAGTTTAACGTGATAGCATGCAAGCATTTACTAACACAAAACGCAGCTGATGGCAATGTCATTAGTTTTGCAGGTGTCTGATCATAAACCAAAGCACTGGACAAATAAAAACTTTGATGACGCTGGTGGCGAAGTCGTACCATTATAATCCAGCCAGAAGTAATCTCCCTCTTAGCATAAAATGTCAAACAAATGGCGTTAGAGCAAAAGTTGGTACCATAAAAATCAGTAGGGTTCCTGGTGTGGAAATTAGGAACATCTGATCCAGATTTTGGGCCAATCCTTAAAGCAGATGTTGAGAAATGTCAATGGATAAGTCAAAACTTTATAAACAGAACTCTACAATTTTTTTTTACAAACGGTACTCATTAAATTCATACTGTCCAATTATCAAGACTCAACGTATTTTACATAAATACAAAATAGGGAATGAATAATATGCCACTGATCCAGAGAGGCTGTAGTTTGGGTTGCTTAATGTGCAATGTTTCTGTCCTAGCACTTAAATGGTAACAGACGTTAAGACGCAGTGGAAGCATCACAAGTCAAATGATTGTAGCTTTGGTCGCCACATGCGTGTGTAAGGTCATGTTTACTGGGGAGAAAGAACAGAGATGAAATGTGTAGTTCAGGCAGTATAAATGAGACGCCCTCGGCATTTGGATCCCTTTAAACCAAACTATGATGACATTAGAAAAGTGCTAAGTGTGAGGATTCCCACTTCAAAGTAGGGAAGGAGGACTGGCCCGGGCTGCAAGTACAGTGTGTCGTCTGTTTGGGGCTTAGTGGACCATGTTAGGACACAATGCAGACTGGGCCCTTGGGCCTGCTGGGCTGAGGGGAAGCTGGCATTAGCCATACAGGACAAATAGGACTCTGATCCATGCCCAAAAAACGTACAAACCCCGAAAGGCCAAATGGAAAAGGAAGCTGGCCTGGAATTAAAGCAGAGCATATGTGCTCGCAAAAAAAAAATAAAGACACAAAAACACAGAAGGAAGGATAGATGTTGAATGGGCCCAGTACGCCCAGTTCAAGGTCGTCCTGCAGCCGTTCACCTGGACCGCAGGAGAAGCACATTCACTTTAATAAACTGCCCTTGTTTTCTCTCCTGCCAGCATCTATTAGCATAATTCATGCTCTGCCGCGTACCTGGAGAGCAGAGCTGCTATTAATAGAGTCAGACACCTCGGACAGAGAAAAAGCACAGAGAACAGGGGGACAGGAGGGGTAACCAGTGGGGGACAAACTATTCAGATACTTATATATACATATACTCATACAGATACTTTACTTAAATCTCAAGCAAAAGCACCAATATAGCTATATAAAATAAAAAAAAATAAAAAAGGGTCTGCATTTTCTGCATGCAATTCCAACACAGCAAAAGTCCACCAAAATGTAAGTACTCCTTGTGCAGTAAATTGATTCCTGTGGCTGACACAGTTTGGTAGTTTAATCCAGTGGTTCCCAATCTACGGGTCGGGTCCCTCTAAAGGGTCACGAGACACGTTTGAGGGATCTTGAATTGGTCAATGGGGTAGAAAAAGTACACATTTGCTGAACAAATTTGTACCAGTTTTCTAGACTTGTATGCATGCATTTTTGATTATTTTACCGCTTTGGCATTCAAACTGATTTTAAATGACAACATTTAAGAAGTTAAGAGGGGAAATCTCTATTTCGGTGGAGCTCCTAACAACTCACAAGGAAAGTTTTCCAACTGAATTTAGCACAAATGTTAATCTGAATTTCCAGAAGATCAAAATTAATTTGAGTTTCCATCGCCACTTTAGTTATTTGACTACTAGGAGTTGTTTGCATCGAGATAATATAGAACAGACATTTGCCTGTTATCTGATGTTGGCTAAAATCCAGGATATTAGAAAGTGAGTATTTAGAGTGCCAACATTGTGAATATGGAAAACAGTGAGCACAACAATGGGCAGGGCTGTGGAGACTTTGTTTTCCTTGGCAGGTTCTCCATTAACCCCAGGCCTAGATCTGTTGTGCTCGAACGTTGCATTGTTATGAAAGCACTTTTCACCAGAGCTCTGAACAAACATGTTGCGGAAAAAAAAGCGATAAAAAAATCCCTCCTTACTCTTTCAGATCGGAGTTCAGTAATAGCTCAAAATGGAGAGGTTTGTATATAATCTTCAATGGTTAAACTCTGCAGATTTATACCACATTAGAGGCATTTCATACAATCACTCCTGGAATAAAATGCATGTTAAGCAGCGTGGGAAGGCGCTGCTCCCTCTCGTTATGCAAAGCCTTCCGAAGGAGATAAGCCGTGACCGTTAACAAAACGGCAGGTTTCTAGGGCGCTACAGCTGGCCACAGGTTCAAACTGTCAACATCAAATATGCACAAACCCGCTGCCTGTTGTTGCGGCTTTACATAGGAGCCCTGCCAAGACATGAAGTGTGTTTAACAAAACGGACATCTCCAAGCTCTCTCTCTAAAAAGCCCATCTTTTGAGACTGGAGGTGTCTCATTTCACATGCATTGAGACAGAAAATGGATAGTGAGAAGTGGTGTTTTAAGAGTTACCTCAGGGAATACACCTGGACAGGAGGAGAGGTCTTCCCTCTGAGCTCCAAGAAAATCCACAAATCAGTTCCACTCAAGTCGTATACCAAAAGCAATGCAGAGAGCCCTGTAACAAAGAGGCTTGTTAGATCAAAGTCTAAAAATCAGATTTAAATGTATTTCTAGTTTCCCAAAATACCTTTTTCTGGACTTCGTGTTATACTTGTTGAAGAATCTTCAGGTAGTCATGTTTCTATTTATAAATCATTAAAGAACTCCTCCCTCCTGAAACATAAAAAAATATTTTCATGGAACAATCATTTATGTCTGATATGGTTTTTCCACAAAAGAATTCAACCACCTTGTCAAGATCATCTTAAATTAAATCGAATTATTCTCCCTCATTGAAATATCCAGAATCTACGAGTCAAAAAGTTTCCTCCTAACCTGGACACAAGAAGTCCCTATACTTCACTGAAAAAGGTTTCCACTTCACAATTGTTGTATGTTTGACAGTGAAAGTAACAAAAAGCAAAACATATTTTTTGAGCTGAGGGGGACTTTAATTTAGCCCATGTAAAAACACATTATATGTATTCTATTGGATTAAACTTGCTCAGTTTGATGTGGAGGCCTGGTACGAATTTACGTCAAGAAAAATAAAGTGGGCAAATTCAATACTGGGAAAAGTAGTCCTCCGAATGTAGGTTTGCATGGTTTTAATTTCTTCCGACATCCCCGGTTCAAATGGGTGTCAAGGACTTGTTTGGTGGCTATTTCAGATGATTTGGTTTGGCCAGGACAGCATAAAGACACACAGTAAGGCAAGGTCAAAAGGAAGAAGAGTGCACCAACGATCAACGAGCCATTGTCCCTCCGCTGTTAGTCCAACCCCTGACTGAAGGAGGGTCCCACTGCCAAGCAAGCAGCCTACATGGAGGGAAAAAGTGACTAAAGAAGGGCCTGAATGTTTCCAGCAGGATCTAAGCAAAAAATACCCAGACTCTGTCCAAAGCTGTGAAGGCATGAATGTGTTTCGGCACAGGCCTGACGCATTCGCTCATTCACACGTCAAACAAGTTTCCCCATCAATGGAGGGCTCTTTCTTCAACCCGGCACTGATTCAGTGGAAATGCTAATGGTATAAGGCCTTGTGTTGATTTGATGGAACTATTCATTTTGTCAGCTGGCCCTCTCATGAAAACCTCTGCATGCCCTCCACCCCGCAACACACACACACACGCACGCACGCACGCACACACACACACACACACACACACGCACACACGCACGCACGCACGCACGCACGCACACACACACACACACACACACACACACACACACCCTCACTGACGCTCAACAAATGCACCATGACGCTGTCACTCGCCCCATCACTTCCCAATGCCAACATGACATCCATCTGTCCGAGCAACAATTAAACACACCGTCGACCCACCACACCTGGTCCTGCACACAGATAGTTTACAGACTGAAATAGGACAATGGACACAGAGCTGAAACGATTCCAAGTAACTCCATTACTGAAAGTCAATGATGGTTAGTTTCCACATTATATGGATGGATGGCTAGCTGGATGGATGGATGGATGGATGGGTGGATGGATGGAAGGAAGGATAGATTGATAGATTGATGGATAGATGGGTTTGGAGGTCCTCACTCCTCTCATCCATACAAAACACAAAAAGGGGAAGCAGCTTTAAACACAGTTGTTGTGCTAAATTGGAATCGTCTTTTGTAGCTGAGAAAGATTATTGTTCTGTTAGTGTTGACATTGTAGTAGGGTTAGGGTTAAGCTGTACAGGACTATTCATATTAATCACTGAACTTCTATCCGTTACTTCCTGTTCAGCAAAGTGAAAACCTGATACCGAGAACAATGAAATCACACGAGAAAAGCAGCATGAAACTTAAGCTCAACACATGTTACAGTACACACATATGTGAGCGCATAACACACACACACAAAAAAAAACAGGGCCCTGAAATCTGCCCTCGGGGAAGGCCACTTGTCACCAGCAGCGCACAGATTACAGGTGGTGAATCTCCATATTTGGAGTTTCAGTGACTGATTGGAGGAGGCGCGATGAAGCCACATGGTGACAGTGCCAATTCAGGGAAGGGCCACAGCAAGGATCATGCCATTAGTGCAACACAGTGTGTGTGAAGTGGACACACCCTCGAACACAGGTAAATGGGCATTGCTTTTTTAGTGGAGAGGCCCCCGGGGGCCGCGAGGAGCACTCAGCCACTTAAAGGATTTGCCAAGACAGGTAAATGACCCAGATTCCCAGCACCTGACTCAAGGTGTGGCAGCAAGAGAGCCAGGGTGATGGAAGATTTTGCTTCAGGCCTCCAGCAAAACAAAAAAATGGAAATCTGTCATCGCAGCATTACTTGTGTCAATGAGTGGATTTCTTTTCCTTTCATAAGACTTATGTAATGTTGAACTCAAAGTCAAACGCATGGCAGGTTAAAAGCAAAAAGATAATCTTTTAATACGGACTGAAATGAAAGGGCACGTCGTCGGTTCATATAAAACAGCATAAACTGTCCTGTAAATTAAATTGTAATCCAATCTGTGTTACATTGCTTTGAAAGCCCAGTCATACAACAGCTTCATGACTCCGGATCAACTTGTATAGGCTACCCTCATGCAGTATGAAAACAGCTAGTTTGTCTTTTTTGGTGAAAAGGAGCCATCGTGTGTCCAAATTAAAGTACTGCAGCTAAGTAATTTTTTTCTTCTCCATCTCGACTGCAGGAGCCGAATCTGACCTATAAATCGGCCAATAAATGGAAACAAGCATCTCGTGCAATTAGCCTATACAACAAAAAATACGCTCACCAAGAACTGGATATAGCCTAGAAAGCTAGATGACTTCAGGGCGACAAAATAAAACATTAAGGTTTTAGTTTCTATTATCTTTAAAAGGACCCGAAAATAGCTGTGTGCCAATATCCCTGGTCTCCCCCTACTCTAATTGTATTGATCCCGTCGCACTTTTTAAGTAGCCTACTAAACCATAGGCCTACCTGTCAGTAGCCAGCCCTACGTCTTGTTTCTTAATACGAATTAATGTCCTCGTCATTTAGCTAAAACATGAACATTTGAACCAGCGTTATTCAAAAGCTTGAAGTGTTGAGCTCTTTTTTTTTTTTTTTTTTTTTTTTTTTTGAGCCACTTACCTTACCGCTGTTTTGATTGTGTATTCTACGGCGAGTTCAAAATGATCGTTCCTTGCAACAATTCTGCGTTATCTCAGTTTAACTCTCTTACATTATTTCTGTCATTGTTTGATATATTTTGGTAACATTTATCTATTTGATTTCCCCCATGAATATTGTCTTATTGTAAGGAAGCAACCAAAGTCATTTTGGTTGGTAGGCTAGGCTATAAAATTACAAAGTACTCTGTTTTTTTATTTAGGCTATTATTGAGATATTTCAGTCTGGATCAAAGTGGTAGAGAGAGCCATCATTACATCAACGACAAGATTCCTAAGAAATAACTGGAATAGCCTACGCACTTTTAAGAAATTAAGAAATGTTGTTAATAATGCAAAAATAAAACTCAAAGTTCAACAGACCTCTATTCAATTGTATATTTATTTAATACATGTTTCACATACTTTTATATTGCATTAGCCTTTGTCTGAGACTCCAGAATTGCATTGCCAATGACTGCTCCTGTAACCTAATTGATGTAAATACGACACACGATCTTGAAATCAGCTGGTTAATTTTTTAACGACTTATGAATCAAAGGGTCAATGTCAACTCAGTAGAAAGTAAAGCAATGTTTGACAAAGGACACAACTATGATCAAATAAATACATTTAATCCCAAAATTAGATAAATAGAACAAAATCAAAGTGAGTGTTAAACGTTACAGTCATTGCAATAAAAACCTGTACATTTTATTAAATTATTTATTTAAAAGAAGAAAATGGTGTTAATAATCGGATAAAATCAGTTTTGAGGAGGAATTGAAGACTTTTGGACATGCGTTCTCAAGGTATAAAATACCAGAGAATCTGTTTCATGCACATAAAAGAACAGAGGTGTCTCTGTAAAACACTATACACACCCAACTCTTGTCTCTCACAAATTGCAGAGAAAAAATACACTTATTTTTTTTCGTTGCATGTTCTTGCTTGTCTCTTCAAAGTAGTAGAATTGGATACAGATTAAAGTTGCATATCAGTTATTCTAATGTAGTTTAGTAGTTTTTTTAAGAGGAAAGAGTAACGGCCTTGAGCTGGATAATCATTGCTGGGTCAGAAGCGTCTATTGCTGGTATGCCTGTTGACTAATGTGTGATGTGAAAATACATAATTGCAAATAAAACATGTAGTTAAAACATCTTTCTGTTTCTGATCCACATCAGGATTCCCGACCTTTTCTTCCTGTCCAAGTTCATACATTTTAACATTTGTTTTCAAGTTGCAGTTTGTACTTCTGTCCACTGAGTGGCAGCACATTACATGTGGAAACATGTGATGTGGAAACAGCTTCCTGCCATCCACCCTCTGGACAGTGAGGGGAAAACACTGCATGCCATTGGAGCCACGATGATGAAGGTCACACATAGGTTGCGTTCCGAATCGCATACTTTCTACTATATAGTATGTAGAAAAAAGATTTAGGATGTCCCGATTCTTGTGGCCAGATTTAGGATGGTTAGAAGTACCCGGATGTCCTACTTCATGCGGCCAAGATTGTTAGTGTTGAAAAGTGCATCCTATTTGGGCGATTCTGACCCACAATCCACTGCGCACGTGAAGTGACGTAATGGACGTAACATCGACGAAGCCTCCACATGAAAACAAACGGGGATGCGACGGATATAAAACCAAGAGGCAAGATCAAGGCGCAATGTTATGATGAAATAAGAGAGAAAAGTATGTCCCAATAGTATGCCTACTGCATCCTAACTAGATTCTTTTTATCGTTGGATGTAGTATGTAGAATAGAAAAAAGAATGAGTATGCGATTCGGAACGCAACCTTAGTCAATGGTGTTGTAGAAACATGTTTGGTTATAGTTTTTTAGTAGATATTCCATGATAAGCTTTTTGATGTGTGTTTTCACCTGCCTCAAGTCTCAGATATCAGGAAGGGAAAGTCATAAAAAGGCAATTTTCATTTAAAAATCCAGTTGCAGTAAATCTGATACTACTAGAATTGTGCTGTGATGAGACCACATTATATTAGAGTAAATAATAGTACGGGTATGTGTACTATAAAGCAGCTTACTGTCCAGTACAATGCCACAGAGGCCATTTTTTACCATTGAGCCAAATCAATTATGATGACTTGTAGCCTACTTTAGTTAGAGTTTGTACATGACATTTCTTGTATTTTCTAATCAAAAACCTCAGTGAACACTTTTTTGATCATGTGGCCACAGCCATGAGAGAAAATTAAACATTGTCTCAAAGGTGAATAGTATGATTTAACAGGAAGGTTTTGATGTTCAGTGAATGAGAAGGAAGAAATGAGGCTCACTTGACCCTAGATCTGAAAGGACATTATAGTACACAACATGGACATGGCAAGTACCAAACATGAAAAGGTTTTCTGAAAAAGCCAATGGCAAGAGGTATGGTGCCTTACATGACTCATACTCATTGCCATCAACAGTAAACCACCCTTGCTATTATCATAAAATGGACTGCGATTTAAAATACCTCTTATTTGCCTAAACACACACACACACACACACTCACACACACACACACAAAGACGTTCATATAGGGATGATGGAGAAGCTGCCATGCAGTTTGGATTTCATTGTCTTGCTCAAGGACATTTCAACATGCCGTCAGGAGGAGAATCGACCACAGTATAACTGGTCGACTGATCTACTATCGCCCCACACACACAAGCAGCAGACCAACCCAAGAGACGTACAGTTTGACTGCTGAATGAAAAACTGTAATAATGTGTATTATATTGGAAGACAACTTTTTTTCATGCGTTTTTTCCCCTGGGGCATTGTGGGTATTCACTACTTGCAGAAATACATTCTTCATGGTGGATGTTGACACATGGAGCATTGCCTCAGGGTGGAAGGTTTGTTCTTAAAGAGCTTCTTGTAGCTAGGTTTACTACAGTACTTTTGAATAATACTTAAGGACCATATTTACATTTTAAAAAGGAACATATCACAGCTTTAGCTACTTTTTGTTAGGATTTCTTTGCAGCAAGCGTTCTGCTTTCATACAGATGTGCCTTTGAAAAACAGAAATATTATTTGATCCTTCGCAGCATAACAATGCTAATCAGTAGTTGTTAGTTATTTTTATCTCAAGTTATTTGCAGTCTATCGGACTGGAGATATCGATATTGTAATATCTTTCATTTTATTCCGGTTAACCCCACATGGGAATGGGTGGATGGGGTCATAAGATGCAGCTAACACAGCAGCATGGAGTCAATGTTCCTCTGTTGACAGTAGAGGGCACTGTGAGTGATTTGACTTGCTAAAAGCCCCGGTAAGGTTTTGTTTTTACTAGCTGTTCTGATACTCTGTACAGCTCGTCTGCACACCAGGCCGGTCTACATATGGCTGAGGAGGTAGGAAAAGGTGTAGCAGGGTGTAATATTGCGCTGGTTTCAGATTGTCCCTGCTTTTCTTTGTCTTTTGATTCATTCTCCTTTAAGGTAGCCGTTAGCATCGCTACCCATCCCTCTGCTCCTCTCTCTCCTCCGTCCATCCGCGGACCAACCGTCCTCGGGCCCGTCGTGTAAGCGCAATCGTAACGTCTTACGGATGACGAAGCGCTCCACTATGAAGGAGGCGCAGAACCAGGGCACGGCGTACTCGGCCGTGATCAGTCCCATGAAGTTGTAGCTGAAGTGGGAGTAGTCCCAGGGGCAGGCGTTGAACTGGGTGAGCAGCAGCCCCGTGCCAAACTCCCACATGTACGTCCACAAAGTGTAGATGATACAGCGTAGGAGAATGGGACATCGGCCGCGCAGCTTCAAGTACATCTGCTCCACGATGAGGATGCAGGTGCCGTAGATGAAGAGCGCCCACACGCTGGTCACGCCGGGGAACTTCCAGTCGCGGTTGACCACGAACTCCCAGGCGGCCGTGAACATGACCTCGCAGAAGTAGCCGTGGATGGCGTAGAGGTACCAGCGCGACAGGACCGTCAGAGGCACCGGAGCCTCGGGGGTTTCCACGGTCACCATCCTGACCCTTCTTCTCTTTTACTGCAAATCTTCTATCAGTGCAAAACGAGACGCAGGTCTGAGGGAAAAAGACATAAAGGCAATACAGTATAATATAGGCTACTGTAGCTACTCAAACTTCAGTTAAAGTTCCAGTATTTAAATTTCCCAAAAAAATCAAACCCCTTTTTGTACTACCATCTACTTTTATTACAACTTATTTAGGCTATTACCATCATAGCATTATTTCTGCAATGAACAACATTTAATATTATTTTTGACTTTATGACTTTTACTGTGCAGGAGCTACAGGAAAGCCAATGTACAGTATATGTCACCATAGTCAGTGTAAATTATCTATCAGTTGACCAGGCATTTTTAACAGTTGGATGCGGTTAAAATGTTGCTAAAGTTGTCAGGTGAAAAGCTGCACTGGGCAAAACTCCAAGACCCTAGCAAGAAATAGACTCCTACTACTACTAACACTTTTCAAAGCATGAAATGATCACAGTTACTTAATTTACATAATGGAAAAACGCAGGCTAATGACAGGTTTAACAATACAGACATTTTGAAGTGTACACACATTCATTTTTCAACCACAACATACAGTACATCAGTCGCCGCTCTAGGGGTGTTTGCTATGGTGGAGAACAGCTATTGGTTTTTATCACGAGTAATCAACCGGGACTGAAATCTTAAGGATTACCACTTTAATTGCAAACAGTGCCAAGTCAAAGTTTAATCAAGGACAAGGCAATGAAGCAGTCGGTCGTCGTCAGAATCGGACCCAGCGGGGCTACAGAGCACTTTAAACTCTATGGCCTTCCTTCAGTGGATGCTATTTACTGACTGACTGAAGGGGGATTCTTATGTAAGGTATAGCTTTATCATCTGACAGCCTACATCATGTGCTCTTTTTCCAAATCTCGCAGCTTGACACACACACACACACACACACAGGCTTTAGTATCAGGTGTCATGAGGCCCACGCAGGGTTGGATCCTTCCTCTCCTCCATTTATCACACCGCATGTCTAATAAAAAACGCCTAAGACAAATAGCATCATAGCGAGGAGTTCAAAGACCGCGTATTCGAGAGGGCCAGCGAGTGTATATCTCCTACTATACAAAAGCCTCCAGAGGAAACTGTGTTGTAACAGCAACATTACCTTACACAATGGATCCAAACTGCTTGGTAAAATACGCACTAACATGGTGGTTAGGAGCACAAAGCCTGTTTGAAGAACAAAAGCCGATTTTTTTGGGGCTTTTTTTGTCTTCAAAGGCTGGCTGGGTCCCAGAGTGGGCCCATGGGGATTAGCACATTTCTACCAAACAAGGAACAAGGGTTTCATGTGAGGAACTGGGCCACAGTGATGGACCAAGTGACCTCCCTCAACCCTGTATACCATCTCTTTACTGCCTGCCTGCCTGGGAAACTCTCCCTCTCTTCCAATCCAATGGGTTAACTACACCAAAACACATAATATAAGCTGCGTAATATAGTTGAGCATGCTAAATTGACTATTCCCCATGACTATAGTGTTGAGAAATCTCACGTAATCCTCAATACAAGAATGATTGATGGTCAGTACCTTAGCAGAGAAAATGTAAACGGGGAAAACCTCTAGCTAGAAAACCCAGCTTGCAACGCTTCTAAAGCTAATGTATTAAACATGCTATATATTATTATTTGCTTGATCCATACAAATACAATAACTAATGTGCCTATTAAAAACCTTGTTTGGTCCATAACCGCAGCTTCTCGTTTTCACACTTAAGGGAACATGTTACAATGTGTTCATTTGTGAGCTTTCGAGGTGCTGATAGATGGATTTTGCTGTTAATAAAAAATTACAAAAAAAGTGGTTTATATATGTTTATATAATAACATTAATATGTGTTTTGTATGATTATGTCATCTTTTAATTATCTTTGGTATGCATACTAGTATTATTATTATCATAATCATGTGTCATAAAATGGGACAAGAGTGTTTTGTAACATGGTTAAGTTATTTATCTTTTTACAAAGGCAGACGAAAACATTGAATGAACAATCAATTTAACACGTGTATTCTTTAATAATCAACAGAGCATGGGGAACTTGAAACCAAAGAGCAACATCCCCCTTGCTTGAGGGGGGTTTGAAATATGATGGCTAAGCACAGGAACAAGCCATTAAGTTGAGTGTTAATATGAGACTTCAGTTTAATTTTTAACTTTCTATTATCGCTCACTTTTAAAAGGCTTGTGAGAATTTTTTTGTCAGACAGTGGTTAGCTAACTGGACATAATAGGAGATGGATCAAAAGGTTGTGGTGGCTTGAGATTACATGGTCAGAATCTTAAACACCTAAACCCACCAGGGGACCCTACAGCTTACCCTTTCCATGTGTGTGTATGAAGGCATATCTATTGACTTGATGGCTCAGCTTGACACTGTTCACACACTGAGCGCCATTCGATTTTTGCTTGAAGCGCAACGCCCACCACCCCATCCAGGCTCTGTCATGGGCCCAAAAGCATTGACGGACACGGCCCCCTGCCAGCTCTAGCCGCGGCCACCCGCTTTGCCGGCTGCACTCTATTGAACCCCGCTATGGGACATGGCTGTGTGCAGGGGATCAGACAGGTAAAATGTGATCGAGCTGCTGGCTTTGAAAAAAAACCCTCATGAACATGGGGAGACACAGGGCTGAACTGAAAGGGAGGGAAGTGTAACCACGGACAACAGAGGGTGTATGTGTGTGTGTATGCATTTAAATGTGAAGAAAAAACACCAATAAGGAAAAGTCAGTTGTGGTTGAAAAAAAAAATAGCATGCTGACAGCTGTGAACTTTGACACCATGATTCATTCTAACCCGCTGCTGACCTCTCATCTCTACGTAATCCGTGTTCATGTACTGCAGCTCTCTGCCCGTGGCACAGATGGCAGGACTATGCAGAATGTTTGGAAAGTCACATTGGGAGGCTGCAGTGGAGCTGGTGGAGAATAGCAGTATCAAATGCAGAAACATGTATTTTTAGTTGCACCCTCCTTAGAATACTGTTGATTTGAGGCTAATATTCCAGTTTTGTGCCTTTGTTTTTACAAAAATACACAAACCAGGACACTGAGACGCCAACAGGAAGGTGCTGAAACAATTAGATGAATTATTAATCAGTTGATGGACAGTTTACTTGTCACCAAACATTCTGCTGATAGATTAATAGTTTTAGTAATTCATCAGGCCCAGCTTCTAAAATATGAGGTTCATTTAACATCTTTTGGAATTGAGGGACAAAACAAATGATATCATCTAAAATTATGAATTATTTTTTGTTTTTCTTGTGACTCTTTCAACTAATTGGACAACTGACTTATTGAGTTCAACTATAATTCAGAAGGTGAGGATTGAATCACAGGTCAGTGATGAGGTTGGAGGATCCTAGACAACCTTAAGAGGCTTTATAAAAGAAGAAAAGATACTGTACATAAAGATAGTAGATTGTAAAAATAATAATAATAATAATAATAATAATAATAATGTGTTCACTTATTTGACATGTGTGATAGACAAAGGAGTTGAGAATGAAGACTGAGACAAATACTTAACCCATTTCCCTGACTTCATTATCAGCTAGTTCAGTGTTTTGAACTAGCACACATCTCCCTCCTTCCCCCAGACACTCATGAAGTATCTCACTATCACAGACAAGTAGAGCATCCTAAAGAAGTGGAGAGACGGCATGAGGCCTCAGACTAAAAGCCTGGTGACAGCACAGCCCAGTGGATCAAATAACTTTAGAGTAAAGCATCCTTTCTATATCTGCAAGGTGAAAGCCTGAACAATATTGATTTGAAAGAAATAAAAATCTGAGGTTACCTGAGCTTTAGAATGATTTGCCCCTCACACTGTATAGAAGATGTAAGTTATTACTGTATATATCACCCAATGACCCTTTAAAAAAATTGTCCTTGTTTAATGATCCATGAACAATAAAATGCTCCCTCACTCCGAGGGACACCTAGTCACTCGACTAAATCACAACTATTTGCTGTCTTGGCTCCAAAATGGTGGAACGAGCTTCCCATTAACATCAGATCAGCTGATAGTTTACACACTTTGTAATTTGGTTCATTTGAAGCTATAGTACTTGTGTGATTTGTGTTGTTTTGAGTTTGTACTGTCATGGTTGAATGCCCTTAATGGAAGTCGCTTTAGATAAAAGCATCAGCCTAATAAAATGTAATGTAATAGGTTGACATTGGGATACAACCTTTTTATGTTGTGTTTTTATGTGATTGTACTGAGAGAGCTCATAATATAATTGCACAACAGCTGGATGCATGTGTGGAGAAGTTTAAGGGAGTAGATGTAGGCAGTAAGAATTTGCAATGTTATAGTGTACAAAGAATAATGAGTCTTAAAAAAGAAGAAAAAAAGTTTGTTTCACTGGGAAACTCCGTATGAGCCAAATTTTCAGATGAACTTTGGGCTAGAGAGGAGAAGGTGCAACTCTTGTGTAAGCACATGGGCCCAGATATACTAGGGCAGGGGTGGCCAACCTGCGGCTCGCGAGCCGCATGCGGCTCTTTGCTTTGCTTCGTGCGGCTCTTCAGTTCATATCAAATTTTGTGATTATAATTTTTTTTAATTTTTTTTATATACTTTTTTTGTGTGTGGGCCTATGTGTGTGCATGTTCGCAAACGTTTCATGCGGCTCTTACGTTCGTTTTACATGTTGTTTATTATTTAATTTTTTATTTTGTTAATGTGTATGTGTATGCCTGTTCGCAAATGTTTAATTGAGGCGCAACATAACGTTCGCAAACGTTTGGTGTTGACGCAACCTAAAACTGCCCGCTCAGCTTGGAGGGAGGTTTTCCGTGAGTAAACAATTTGTGTCAAGTTCGCTCCGAAACAGAGTGGGAGAGTTTATATTTTTTGTTGAACGTTATACCAAGCCATTCTGCCTTATATGCCAGGCGTCATTAGCGCATTTCAAGGCTTCAAATCTTCAGCGCCACTTCAGCTCACTCCATGCTAAAAGTAAGTCCCACTAAGCAACATGCATAGTAAGAGAAAAACGCTATTGTAAATTGTTATATTTTTGTTTGTGGACTTGGTTGAACTGAGAGTTTGTGTGTGAGGCAGTGCACACAATGTTCATTGTTGAAAATGACTGGCCTGTCGTCTTAGTACTGTAGGAGTCCAGTTCTGTCATTATCACAGGGGCGGCCTTAACGATCTGGGGCCCGTTTCTAGTCCTAGTGTGGGGCCCCCCGTTTTTTTTTTTTTTTTAAATAAATAATGCGAAAATTAAAAAGATTGTGGAATCCAGTTGGTTCTTCGACGGATTATGAGATAATAGGCCCCTGGACCAAGACTCTCAAAGGGCCCCCCCACTCCTACCTATCCAGTCAGTTACACTGACTTTTCCGCACAGATACATACAATTATTGGCAAAAAACATATTAAGAAAGTCAGTGTTTCCCAGATGATTTTGGGACACTGGTCCTTGTTGGGGGGTCAGGGGGCATTGCACACTGGAAGAAAATGTGTACCGTTTTAAAGTAAAATGCATCAATCTGATGCACTTAGAGAGGAAAATTTAGAGGCTAAATCAAATCTTGAGCTGCAGAAGGAACATTATTTTTCTGATTTTTCTTAAGCAGGCAGCATCCTTTACTCTGCAACTGCAAAAACAGTAGATTGGTCTGCAGACCCATGTTATATGATGGAGAGACCCATTTCAACAGATAAAGGGTGGATAGCTACTTTGTATGAACAGTATAGAATTTACACATAGAAAGTTTATTCCTGTATGTGTGGGGGCCTTAGAGGCCCCTCATGAAACCCCTAAGACAGAGCTTATAATGCTGTTGCTTTACAATTGCTTTTGTATTTCTCCCCTACTAGTTGAGGGGCCCATGATGATTTATTTCCTTATATTTAGGCTATTCCTTTTTGGAACCTTTTATTGACATGAGTGATTGAGCTCTTTGACTATAAGACATGTAAAGTTATCAGTACCTTAGCTTAGGGCCCCCTTGAGCCCTAGTGCCCCTGGGCCTGGTAGCATGCACAAGCATTATTTATTTTAAAAATAATAATAATTCAAAATTCAACTGAAACGGGTGAAACATAGTTAAGGCCGTTACTGCATTATCATTTTGGTTGTGACATTTACAGTAAATCTGACTGAGCAGAGGTCTGTGTGTGTGTGTGTGTGTGTGTGTGTGTGTGCGTGTATGAGGAAGGGATGGGGGGATGTTCATGTGTACCCGTGTGATGTGGCTCTTTGCAGTAACACAGTAAAAAATGTGGCTCTTAGTCTCTGACTGGTTGGCCACCCCTGTACTAGGGGAAAAAGTGGGTCAAAAGTGTTAACAGTTTGTTCCAAATGGCCACACCGGTAGGCAGAGTGAAACACCAGTCCTTATACAGAGGAGAGGGAGAGGATGTTGCCTAAAAATCTGGATTAATGGTGCTTTTTCAGACGAACTCTTTTCAAAGTCATTGATAGTGCTGCCCTTGATTGTACTGAACTGTAGAGATCAAGGTGTCACTTTCTGCTGTTAGTACAAAACCCTTTTTTGTCAATTCGACCTTCACAGAACACCGACCGGTATTGTGTGGTGCCTGTGAAGCCTTCAGTATGCAGCTGATTTGTCTTTGGTGCCGTTTCACAATCTATTCTGACTTTTAATCTATTCTGGTGATTTATCTAAACTGCTGGTTGGGGGGGGGGTCTTCTCTTTAATGTCTCTCTCTCTCTCTCTCTATCTCTCTGGCTGGCTGTCTGTCTGTTTATCACCCAATAAATGTCCACACAGTCACCATTAGACAAACTGACCTTCGCGGTTCGCAATATGCAGAATCTCCCTCTTTCCCTTTCTCGTCCCCGTTGTTCCTCCCCCACCCACCCAGTCAGTACAGCATTTGAGCCCTTGCCGTTTTCATGAAATACCGCTTAGACCTAAGACATGGGAGCTAAGCCCACTGTCCATAATCGCATGTGGGCCATGCCCCATAGATTAGAAATCTTGGATCAGCTACAGAGAAAGCAAGAAATTTATTACTGACATGGTCATCAGACTTATGCCTCTAATGGAGGGATACATGCGCATGTTAATCTGTTATGGGACAAAGAAGCTTTATAATCAATGGTTGACGTTGCATAATTTATGCTGGCTGCTTTGTGATGGCTTCCTATGAAAAACAATAGAGGGGTTGAGCTGAACGGTCACCTGCTGTTGTGAACAAAGTGAAATATTTAGCATGGGCCTCAGTGTTCTGTCTTAAGTCAAAAGGGCAAATGAAAGGAGTTTTTTCTGAAAGTATAAAGGTGCAGAGACCTCTTCTACGACAAACACAAAGCCCATAAAGCCCGACTCACACTGATCTATGAGAGAAAAACAAATCAATATATGGGTCGAGATTGTTTTTGACTTCAGGGAACCCTTTGACCTCTGTGTAGTAGACTGTGAAGAGCTATTTTCCTGTAAAAAATACTTGTCTGTCCTTTAAAAGATAGAAATATGCAACATATACACTTTCCCCAAATCACAAACAGATCTTTGGAGTGTTCATGCTGCAATTTCCTAGTTATAATACATATAGTGTTTTTGCAATTTAAATTATTCAAATCAGCAAAAAGATTTTCTGGTTTCCACCTCTAGTCACTCACAGGAAGGAAAGGAACATTTTGGGATTGGAAAAAAACTCTCCTCCACCTCAACAATTACCTATTATGTGTACAGGCTTCCTACAATACCATAAATGGCGTGTTAAAATAAGAAGCAGGGATTAAACAAGTGCATAATGTTGACAGGCACTAAGTGTACTAATTGCTACAATAATATACACCAAGTGCTCACACAGCTGAGTTGGGCTGGCTGTTTTGTTTTGGGTCATTTACGGATGCCTTTTTTGCTTGAAGTGTGTAAGACTGAGGGGGGATATAAACTATAAGGAGACGGCAGTGAGGGAATATCTCACCCCAAAGCATAGTGAGCTACTGGCCTTATATGGAATAAATCAATGAGGGATGTTGGACATTCAACCCATAGCAACCTTTATTGCGTATTTTTTCTGCATAAAGCATAGCCTACCATAAATGACAGTGTGGCAGGGATACAAATTATGACAGGGCTGACTGCTCTGCAGATAGGCTACACTCCACGGGTTGTAATGCCATATTGCCAAAGTCATCTAATTTTGTCCCTGGAAACTACGGGTCAGTGCGCAGGCTTCGGCTGCAGCATCACGCATCCTTTCTAAAGAGCAGTGCGGTAACTGTAGCCTACAAATAATAATAAATAAGTAAAGATCCCTAGAAATTCACAAAGAGCACTTAAAACAGATCTATCCCTACGCACATTACTGAATCAGATACACCGGCCACTGCGGCAGTCCTCTTTCTGAGCTGTCCATCGTCCTGTCCATATTTGAACAGGTGTAACAGTCCAGCACAGCATTAAAAAACACGCCGAATGAAGAGGACTGCATCATGTTTTCACCTAAATGTGCAGCTATTTACTTTGCATGAATCAAAGTGCATTTATATTGGGAAAAAGTTAAAGAAATAACTCGCTTGCACATGCTGCCAACTTGTAAGTATAGCCTGGATAACCGACCAATTATAATAGTTCCGATCTAATGCTCGGTAAAAATGAGAAAAAACAACACATTTGGACCTTTGTTGCTTTCATGACCAGCTCTGCTCACATTGTAAAATGTTGACTAATGCCGGCATGTCGCTAAGCAGTCGGACATGAATCATCCTCAGTGCAGTTCTTTTTTTCCCTTTTGTTACCTTCAGGATTGTGCTATGCGGTGTTTCCCTCAGCACGCAGGCCGGCTGATCGAGCACATCACCCGGATAGGATGTCCAGGATGCGCTGCTGTTACTTGTCTGTTGTCCCCGGCTGCTCCTCCACGGTGTCTCTGCTGTCCGATTGGAAATTGACACATTTTACTTCACTGCAGCAGCAGCAGCTCATGCTCAGTCAGACGCTTGCATCTTTTTTGGTTAACCCCTTGTTCACCGCAGCTCAGCATGCAGAGTGCAGACCTCTAATTTAAGCTAGGCCAATTTACATTATTTTTTCTATAATTAAAGTATACATTTTTGGGATGAAATATATCCCAAGATTTTTAGGATTTCATCCTTAAATCTTGGTCATTTGGCCTGGTAGCCTAGAGCTTATTAAGTAATGCTGCACGAAAACCAAGTCTGGGAAAATAATTAAAACTTTTTTATTTATTTAGACAGTTTATCAGCTAGGCTATGTTATGTTACAGGCCTGGACTTTTGTAAAAAAAAAAATTGTAAAATTCTAAAATATTATTTTTATGGTGAATATTAATAAATAGTATGATCGCATTTGTTGAAAATGTGTTCCAAAGGAAGGACACAGTTTTTAAGTCTTATTTATAATATGATTTTACAATAGACGAATCTTTCAAAAAGGAATTTCATCCTATCCATCCAAAAAATAGTTCATATAGCAAGACCTTTTGATTATAGCAACTAAATTGGTAAGGTTAAAGTAGTAAAGGGTTACCATATCACTCCAAGTAGCCTATACTACTGGATTACTAAATTAAATCACACATTTAGGCTTTTCTGCTATCAAAATACAGAACACATTTTTCAAAAGGGGCCAGCATTGCTCAAACATTCCAGCAGGGGACATTTAAATTAATCTGGTTATGAGACATTTCCCTTTAAAAGCTTAGAGCAGGTTAGGTGAGTCAAATACTGACCTCATTTAACCTACATCATTTCCCATGTGCAGGCCTTACGTGCCGGTCGAGCTGCATACTTACTGCATAGTATCATTTGTGTGCCAAATTCTTGATACTAATTTCGATATCTATCTAAAATATATTAAATTATCAGAAAACAGACAAACGTGCCTATTTACCCAACATTCAATTGTCCTCATTCCTGGTCAAACAAGGCCAATCGTGCTTTTAACTTTTGAATTTTCATTTTGATTATCAACACTTTCAGACCTTTGTAATAATCCTGTTTTATTCTAAGCAGGTTTCCAGTGAGATGAATATTTTAGGAGTTTGAAGAGGCGTCAACCCCACACATATCCAGTGACACAAAGATGATACCTGCACCAGTGACAATACCTCCTTCTCTTTGTATGTTTGTTTTAGAAACAGCCAGGAGTGCTGTTTATAAGGTGTGTCGCAGCCTAAAACCATTGACATCGCCACAATTGATCTCTCACACTACTTCCTTCAGTCATGTGGTTTAGTCATGTGGTTTGGCTGCAATAATATAGAAGATATTCCTGTAAGTGAACTCCTTTTTATTCTCTTTATACATTGTCCACTTCCACAAGCTTTTAAGGCCTTCTGAAACAGTCTAATGATTTCCTCTGATCATTTATGAGATGTTACAGCAAGCGAGAACATCATTGCAAATAATGCTATTATTATATAGTTTTTCTTAATGCCTTTGTCATGGGTACACTCACCCAGGAACTACAGCTGACATAGTAAAAACACTACCGCTTTTGTCCAAAGGGAGTGCAAGAATGAACACAAACTGAAAGTTCCTCCTTTAGCCTACAACTACTGTGTATTCATTTTACGTATCCAGACTTTCCATATAGTTGTGTAGAATCTGTAACCTGAAGTGTAGCATCAGTGATCTGAAATGTTGTATCAATAAGCACTACAATGCACCACATCTCAATAAACACACACAATGGACTTGCTGCTACAGCCTAACTTGGTTTGGTATGACCAGTAGCTTATGGTGGCTAATGTTAGGCTGGCATTGCCATGTAACTGATAATACTATAGAGCCAGTTCACTGACATCATGGCAGTTTTCTACTAAAGATACTGTTGTCATCTCTTCGAGAACTCACCATTGCTTTGAAAAAAACAAATAAAGGCCAGATTCAAAGCTTGCATTATTAGTTATTGCGTTAGTTCTACTGTTGGGAAACACATTGCGCTGAACACAACACAACTAAATATACCAAAGAGACCCTAAAACTGTGCAAAATGTTGCATCTCATTCTCATCTTTTGAATAGGCCTATGAACAAAACCCAAAGTGTAGAAATGAAAGTTTATAGCTTTATAGAGGTCATATGCTGGACAGGAGGCAAACCGATTTTCTCCATCATAACTTTGGAGGAAAATTGGTGGATTTAACTCAAGATTAAAGATGAATATTCACTGGCCAAAATAAAGGAAACAGTTTAGACCTGCAATGGTTTCTGTGCAGTAAAGGAAAGTTCTTTTTTTAACAGTTTGAGAAGTGGCCTATTGGTGCTCCAAGGTGGATTTCCAGTAAGAATGGCACTGCCCACTCTGAAAGACGTACGCATAAGGGAAAAGGTGCATTGGGTAAAAGGATTACACCTGATGAAATATGAAAATGTACGGCAGGATGTAACTGAAATATCGACTCTGAGTCTTTTCTAAGTGGTCTTCAAAGGAAAATGCATCCATCAACAAGACATGATTGGCTGCTCAGTGATTTGAAGAACACTGTAATAGTGTAATCTATATGCTCTCCAACCAGAATGGACTTCAATTGGGCATTAATGGGATATTAAAATACTATTTAGTCTACATTTTCCACCATCATAAAAACAAAATCAAAATCATTATGTTAACAATCATCATTGATCTGGTCTAAGAGATGAGTGGACTGGAACAGGAATAACAGTCTTAAACACTAATCTAAGAGGAGTTGTAATAACTGATTATATTGTTATGGAAATGTTTAGTAGTCATAATAATTATGTGTTTATATAGAAGTGCCATCTTGACTCTAAATATTCGTAAGCTAATCAATAAAAATCCTGACCTTACCTTGATGGTGAAGGATTGATAAAAAAAAACTAGGGATGGGCATTTTAAGAAATTCAATTAATCGATCATCGGGAAAATTAACGAGCAATTATCGAGCAATCGTTATCTTTTTTTACATTTAAATGCCAACAGAACATCCACAATACGGCGTTTTTACCATAGACTGTATATTTTTACTCAATTACATCTTTATTCCAAGATCTTCTAGGCAAACAAAAATCTATTAAGACAAGGCAACTTTTTAAAATAAAATAATAAAATGCGGCGCTGGTTAAAGCCCGAGGCTATGAGCCAACAAGGAGCCAATGCTACGATACCTTTAAAGTTTAAACACATATGCTAAGAGGCTGCCAAAGACTGCATAAGGGCACGGCACGTTTCTCTGAGTGGTAAAGGACCTACCGTTACTTCATCTAATCATCTAAAATGTGCAAATGATTTCCCTGATGAAGGCGAAGTAGGAAAGCATAGATGCTAAAGTTAGCCGCTAATGCTAGCGGCGCTCACGTGAGACGTTAAACAGGGTCGGATGTAGGCTTCAATGTACAAGTGGTACATAATTCGGTTTGTTTAAGTGTTGTACAAGATTTCACAATGCTTAATGAACTTAGTTATTTTCGGTTCTAAAGCTCTCCGATGCCAAACTTCGCCCTGTTTAAGTTTTGCCATCTACGGCAGCTCGCAGGCTGCTGCTTGAGCCTGTTCTGTTGTCTCCTACTACTAGGTAAGTATCTCCCCCTGCTGGTAGGATGTTTAATTGCTGCCCATACAGTCTGTATTGCTATGCTGCCGGACTCACACTGCGCAACACAATGGCTATATGATCGATAACAATTTCACGTGATCGACAATATTCCTAACGAGCAATGATCGATTAATCGATTAATTATGCCCATCCCTAAAAGAAACCTTGATAGATTTCAAGGTTTTTAAAAGGTAAACAACCCTTTTTTGAAAGGTAAACTACCCTTTTTTGAAAGGTAAACTAACCTTTTAAAAAGGTAAACTTACCTTTTTAAAAGGTAAACTACCCTTTTTTGAAAGGTAAACTAACCTTTTTGAAAGGTAAACTAACCTTTTTTGAAAGGTAAACTTACCTTTTTAAAAGGTAAACTTACCTTTTTAAAAGGTAAACTACCCTTTTTTGAAAGGTAAACTAACCTTTTAAAAAGGTAAACTACCCTTTTTAAAAGGTAAACTACTCTTTTTTGAAAGGTAAACTACCCTTTTTAAAAGGTAAACTAACCTTTTAAAAAGGTAAACTTACCTTTTTAAAAGGTAAACTACCCTTTTTTGAAAGGTAAACTACCCTTTTTTGAAAGGTAAACTACCCTTTTTTGAAAGGTAAACTAACCTTTTTTGAAAGGTAAACTTACCTTTTTAAAAGGTAAACTAACCTTTTTAAAAGGTAAACTACCCTTTTTTGAAAGGTAAACTACCCTTTTTAAAAGGTAAACTAACCTTTTTGAAAGGTAAACTTACCTTTTAAAAGGTAAACTACCCTTTTTTGAAAGGTAAACTTACCTTTTAAAAAGGTAAACTACCCTTTTTTGAAAGGTAAACTAACCTTTTTAAACTACCTTTTAAAAGGTAAACTTATTTTAAGGTAAACTAACCTTTTTAAAAGGTAAACTAACCTTTTTTGAAAGGTAAACTTACCTTTTAAAAAGATAAACTAACCTTTTTAAAAGGTAAACTAACTTTTTTTGAAAGGTAAACTAACCTTTTTAAAAGGTAAACTACCCTTTTTTGAAAGGTAAACTACCCTTTTTTGAAAGGTAAACTAACCTTTTTTGAAAGGTAAACTTACCTTTTTAAAAGGTAAAGTAACCTTTTTAAAAGGTAAACTACCCTTTTTTGAAAGGTAAACTACCCTTTTTAAAAGGTAAACTAACCTTTTTTGAAAGGTAAACTAACCTTTTTAAAAGGTAAACTACCCTTTTTTGAAAGGTAAACTTACCTTTTAAAAAGGTAAACTACCCTTTTTTGAAAGGTAAACTAACCTTTTTAAAAGGTAAACTAACCTTTTTAAAAAGGTAAACTTACCTTTTTAAAAGGTAAACTACCCTTTTTTGAAAGGTAAACTAACCTTTTTAAAAGGTAAACTAACCTTTTTTGAAAGGTAAACTTACCTTTTAAAAAGATAAACTAACCTTTTTAAAAGGTAAACTAACTTTTTTTGAAAGGTAAACTAACCTTTTTAAAAGGTAAACTACCCTTTTTAAAAGAGTAACTTCTCTTTTTTTGTGTACCTTATTGTAAAGTGTTACCATATTGAGTTTTCTCCAGACCACAAACAATCTCAGACCGAGCTGAATGAACCCAGAACCACTGGTAAAATAACACTGGATTGGCTTCATAACTTTACTCCAAGTCTCTGGGCTATAATTTAAGATTGCAGTTCATAGATTGTATATAATAAAATGTCAGTACTTATTTACTGTCCATTGTGTTTTTAATAATATTTAATTTACTGAAGCAAATCCATGCTCTTCCTTTTCTTCTTTATTAGTGTCATTGCTGAGGCAATAAACACATGTTCTTGCCGTTTATTGCTCTTTAAATATTCCTCTTTCACAATAGACAATGAGGAAACCAGCGCACAGAAATACTGGAAGTTCCTGGTTAATGTTTAAATTGTTTTATCATTAAGGGAACTTTCCACTAGAGAAGCATTCCATGAGAGTGTACTGTCTCGGGCTTAGAGGCAAATGAATTTTCTAGAATGAAGAGCACCCTGGAGGGCAATTTACCACATCTTTTCCACTGGAAGGGCACCATAGAAGGAACCTCATCCTGTCTACTATCCTAGAAGGGCACCCTTTAAAACGCACTAGATCATATGTTCTTGAAAATGATGCCTCATCTTAGGGAACTTTATCAAGTTTAATTTTAAAACAAGATTGGAAAGAGCCTGTCACAACACCATACACTCAATTTCTTTTGCTGTAGTAATGTGATGCAAGAAGGGTTCAGATGTAGTCAATTTATGAGAGAAAGTAGCAATATCACACTGATTATGACAATCAGCAAAGATTACTTAAAGTATGGTAAGTAGGTAGCCTGGTATTCCCAGACCTGCCACTAGGCGCTGGCAAATTAAATTTGCTGCGCGTGTTGGTCTGGACACCATAGCTGCCAAGTCTCACTCTTTGACCGTGAGACACACATTTCAGGGTGGCCTTTTATTGTGGACAGTCTAAGGCACACCTGTGCACTAATCATGATGTCAGATCAGCATCTTGATGTGGCACACCTGTGAGGTGGGATGGATTATCTCAGCAAAGCAGAAGTGCTCACTATCACACATTTAGACAGATTTGTGAACAATGTTTGAGAGAAATGGTAATATTGTGTATCTGGAATGAATTTTAGATCTTTAAGTCCATCTCATGAAAAATGGGAGCAAAAACAAAAGTGTTGCGTTTATATTTTTGTTGAGTGTACTTATGAACATAACAGAAACGATCAACACATTGACAAAATGCCTAGACACGAAAGCAGAACACATTCCTGCTTTTCAGTATATTTTTGGACGTTTGCTTACAAAACCATGGTTGTGTTTGAGAATTTAATTTTTTCAAATAATGGTAACTTTTCGGGGCACAGAACATGTCAAACAATATGTGATGAAAGGAGTCAAATTATTTTTGCATATACCCTGTTTGCATACCTGTGAGAAACCACATCCGCCCATTCGCCTCTGTGCACAGACACCAAAAGAAGAGGGAAAATCAATTATCTTTTTTAATTACATTATCTAAGCATAGATGCATTACTTGTGAAAAAGGTAGAAAAAACAGCAAGTCTTTCTCAATAAGTTAAACCTCTCTGGCCGAAGAGCGGGGCCGGCTCACAAAACTGAAGATTTTTTTTTCCCGTAAAGCATTCAAATTCATTGAAACGAAAGACAAGGAGTTAACTTGTGTCGCTGAAATAAAAAGTGCGTCTCCTTGTAGAATTTAACTTGTTAAAAAAACAAACATACATAGAAGATGCGAGTGGCTTATGTTACAGTCCTTCCACCCTTATTTTTTTTCTCCACAGGGGTTTCTGCAAGCATTTTTCATGGAACTTCACAAGTTCCATCGTTTGATCGACAAACAATAAGCTGAGTTATACTTGGTAAAAAAAATTATAATAACAATAACAATAATTACAATGACAGTTATAACGAGAAATGTTAAGTAATAAACACAGTCCTGTACAGTCAGGCTCATCTTTCTGATTGACCATAGCCAAACTGATGGATTATCGGTTGGTCTTCAGCGGTGTGACGCACCCGTACTGACTGAAGAAAGGTGGCAAATGCTGTCGTCTCCTTACAGCTTCAACTTCTCTCAGCTGCCCTCGGCTATGGTTTATTGGAAAAATGCCTTTCCATTTCATGTCCCCATCTGGTGCGGAAAAAAGACAAACAAATGCAAAGTGAGAATGAGCCATTTGTTATCAGAGAGCGGATTTATGCTTAAGGTTAATCACCTGGCAAATGCACCGTTTAATTAACAAAGCACTCACAATATCTATTTATTTAAGTAGAGAACACGGCTATACTTACTGTTCAAAGATTTAGGTTGGCGTGAAAGTTGTTGACTAAACTGCTTTTCAGCACACGCAGTACTCACAGGATTTGTGAGGATAACACCGATTTTGATAAAAAGTGATTCTAACAAGCATTCTCCAGAATTGCTTACACTCAAATATAAAAAGTAAAATAAAAGTTGGTGTCTGACTGTTAATTATTTGAATTGCAGCTTTGCGTCTTTGTATTGAATTCTAGGGCTTTTTCCAGTTCTAGGGCTTTTTTAAATGGATGTTTTCATAGTCAGGAATTGAACTTCACTGAACATGATTTTATTTATGTTTTTCACATTCAGATTCTGATGCGACCCACTCGTCCTAAAGACTCTCTGGAGTGCAGGGACTTTGTGCTTAGTATTTCTGTTGGGTGTTCATAGCTAGAAGTGGTAGTGTGAACATGAACCGCACCACAACTTAAAGACCATAATCTACTTTTTCCCCTTGAAACAGACAGAATGAATCAAATATATGGGGGTAAACTAGATACCAACATCTGACACCTTAGTGTTGTGTAAATGTAACATCTCACCTTACTGGGTTGTTTTAGTAGAGGTTGTTCCCACACAGAGTTCAGTCCAGTTCATGTACCTCGTCCTGCATGGAGACCGAGGGCCGTGGCGCTTCGTTCATACGTTTGGCCATGATGTCCCACTGTGGAGTGTGGGCTTTGGATTTAGTGCCTGCAGAGGACCAAAGAGCACAAGATATGTTGGTTACAACACACAGATATCAGTGCACTAATGCTGCTGAATGCACAAATGGATGAAATATGCTGCCCCCTGGTGGATTCCTAAAGTACTCATTTATTTAGTTAACTTGCAGATAAAAACAATAGGCATGAAATAACTTCATTATTCATGTTTGCATTCACATATCCGCACCTTGTTTAAAAAAAAAAATCTTTGAAATCTTCTGAATGCGCTGCTGACATTACTATCCATGTTCACAGAAAGAAGAAGTAGTTAAGACACCAATTATTGTCTTTACATTTAAGTAAAGAGATACAACAAGCTAATAAGTACATTCAGATAAACCAATCTGATATAGTCGAGCTTGGCTGCTTTCTAACCCGTATGCCCCTCCTAGTGTGTTCTCCCAGCCTGGGCCTGAGGTGGGCTCACAGACCAGTAGAGATGCTCTCCCTCAGGACACACTTACAGAGCCCTCCTCCTCCTCTCTGCTGTTACCATGACAACATAGACTATAGCCTCCAGCTAAAGAAGCAAGGCCGATTCGATACATCTCCCTCGTTCTCTGGCACTCTCTCTCTCTCTCTTTCATCTCTCAGTCTCTCTCTTCCCCTCTCTCTCTCACGGGGGAGAGGGGGAAAGTGGAACGTAACCCAAAAAAATTAATGAGCCCCACACACACACACAGACTGTTAAAGACTCTTAACCCTTCAGCAGTGATTCTTAACTGAGCCGTGAAGCTCCGATGTGCCTTTACCTTCTCCTTAAGCATAAAATAATCAATGCTGAGCAAAGGCATTAAAGCTTTACCCTAAATGCATCACATTTTATGTAAATGTTAATGTTTTAATACAGTTGAGATAATGACTATAATGCTTTAAGGGTGGGGGGGGACTCATGAAAAACATTACATTTAGTTTGAGGATAACGAGACTCCAATACACAAACACAATCAACATATAGAGTTGAGTAAAAGTTCAAATACTTTGGAGCTGAGAAGGCCAACATTAACACAAATCACACACATGCTCCTCTCTCTCACCATCCAGTCCGTTGTGCTGTTCATAGGAGCGTTTACCCAGGATGGTAGGGGAGCCGTTGTTGAGGATAGGAGAGGACTTTATGGGCGTCAGGCTGCCCATGGAGATGGACGCTCCCCGGGGGGTCGGGGGGTCAGGTTTGGCTGGACGGGGATGTGCTTCTGTGGGGGAAAAAAATCAACATGAAGAGATGTGGAGGGAGGAAAGCAAGTAGGTTGTTTTAGGTGAGCAGAGTGGACGTCACAGAGATATTACAAGAGATGAAGGAATTAAAAGGTGGAGTCGGCGATTCTAGAGAATGCTTGCTGTCAAAATCAGTGAACACCTCCTCACGATCCGCTAACTGTCCGTACGGTGTACTGTGTGTGCGCTGAAAGAAAAATCTGGTGTTATACAGCCCAGGCTCTGAAAACTGATATGTTGTTAGCTACAGTGGGCCCCTTTGTTTGAAATCTGTTTGTTTACATACAGAAATTAGACTGGGTATTAAAACTGGTTTTAATTCAGCGCAAACACAGTACGGACAGATAGCGGATCGCGAGGAAATATGCTGGGTTTATGTATATTTCGAAATATAAAAAAAAATTACTTACAATGACTCAATGTAACATCAGATAATTGCACTTTCATGCACATCTGCTTTCACAAAATACAGTAAGCCAATAGTTGCTGAGATATTTCAGTCTGGACCAAAGTGGAGGCACTGACATTCTGAGAGCCACAAGACGAGTCTGACTTAGAAGCAAACATCTATCCATTTGCAACATCCACATACCCAGTAAAAACACGACTGAAAACAGAAACTCAAACGTAGGAGATGCGGTGGGTGGAGCGGCTTCTTCTTACCTAAATACCGAGCCACAGACTCCAGAGATTTACGTTCCACAGGTTTCAGTGGCAAAGGCTTTTTTGGCCCATCAGGCAACCGCAGGGCACCTGTAAAAAAAAAAAGGGAATGAGGGAATCCATTGAAAAATCCAATTAAAAAAACAGGACGTTGCTCCTTACACAAAACACAGTAAAAGTGTGTGTGGTCAGCTGCTTACATTCTGCCTTGATGGCTGCTGTGTTGACAGGGAGGTAGGGGTGCCTGGCCAGATATCGCGGCCGGATGATGTCCTGGCAGAGGCGGCGAGCCACCCGCGTTAGGCTGGTGGTCATCAGGTAGAAAGCCTGTCGCGTCTTCACTGCGAACTTGGGGCTGCCGCTGTGTCGCAGGGGCAGGCCGTGGGGGCTCTAGAGGCACAAAAAGATAGAGAACAGTAAGTTGCTATTAATGTACAGCAATAAGAGTGTGTGTGTGTGTGTGTGTGTGTGTGTGGCCTCAGTGTATCAACAGCTAACACTAGATCTAATGAGTTCTGAGGGGGCAATTATCACCTCACTGATGGCAAAGAAAACATTTGGATTGAATTGTTATCTGAAATGGATTAAATTACTCTGATTTATGTGTCCTGGTTGGAAATGGGAGTTTACTGGAATGCTTCCCAAAATGCTCTAGCCATTTAAAACACACAGAGACCGGCGACGAGCAAATTACATTTTAGTTGCTAATAATTTTCTTTCTGTACACTGCTGAACGATGTCTAAAATGTTTTATTAGGTATAACTGAAACAATTATTTTCTGTGTCATTAAATATAAACTGAATGTCTTGGCACAATTTAATTTTTGATTCATTAGGAAAATAATCTGCTGAATCAGTGAAAATAACAAGTCCCGATGAACCTTACATGATCAACCATTACTTAAAGACAGGCAAACAGGGAGGCGGCTGTTTGCAGAATAAGGAAACGTGATGACCAGTGAAGCGTGTGTGTGTGTGTGTGTGTGTGGGTTTGTACCATGCTGCTGCGGTTGGGTCCAGGCCTCTCTCCGTCCAGTCTTGTGGGCATCTTTAGGCCTCCGTACTTCTTCCAGTAGGTCCAGCATGAAGCGCACAGACGACACTGCATGTTGGGAGGTCCCCACGAGTACCACTGGTAGGAGCTGCTGGCTACACACACACACAAACATAGTAACAAAATATTTAGGTGATGCTAGCAGAACACTGTGCACTCTCCATGATCTCTTGTACTTCATGTAGCCTTCTTAAAGCGGTGGAGCAGGACAGATGTGGTTGTGACATACAGCTTTCATCTCATTGCAGGAATCAAACTGAAGTGAGTGCATGTATGCATATGTGTAGAAATCAGTCAATAAATCAATCATGCCCAAGATGACTCATAATCCACACAACATCATGAGCACATTCTGGGGTGCATACGAGCGAGAGCACAGTCTTTAATCACTCATCACTGAATTAACAACAACCATTAAAAAAGTATATAAAAAAAATATGCTGCAGGGGATGTAATCATATTCTCTCTCAACTCCACGTTGTTGATCCAATATCAAATGTGCCACATACAGAGTGCACAGCAGCAATCTGCACTCTTTGAATGGCGTGTTGTTTTGACTGTTTGTAAGGACAACCTCTTGTTGCTTGTTAGTTAAGTATTACTCATACACCACATGTTTTTTTTAAATTAATCTAATTATTCTCTTTTTTTTACTTTTGTAGGTATTTCTAATTCAAAATCAACAGCCTTTTTAAAATACGATTGCACCTGTGGCCAAAGCCATTATTCTCATTATGTGCATGGTTAGCTTAAAGACTGACTGGAATCCTATTCAATTCAGGCCAATACAGAAACAGCAGTGTCACACATATTAATGACTTACTGTAGCAGCTTTCACAGGCTCTGCCGAGGTTGGGGGTCGGTGCTGTGCCTGGAGGTGCTAGCACCCCGGGGACCCCTGGAACCCCTGGTACTGCTGGGAGCCCTGGGAGCCCCTGGACCACTGGCAGCCCAGGCAGCCCTGCAGGGGCCGCTCCATTCACCAGAGCTGGTTTTACATTGTTGCTCAGCTGGTTGGGGTTTGGCTTGTTACTGGAGTGGCACAGAGGCAGAGCGAGGGGTCAGAGCAGCAAATATAATGTCCGAGAACAGATAACATATGTTTATTTCAGACAACAATAGTGTAACAGTACTTGAAATGTCATGAACCAATAAAAGAAAGCAGCAGACACACCATTGATGTTGCGGAGAAGTTCAAAAAAACTTTCCTTGATATCTCAATGTATTCAAATGAAAGCATTTTGCACAAATGATGATGAAAAATACATATAATTAAATCCAATGTGTCACACTAAGGTACTCACTAGTTAGGGATGTAGACCTGCTTCAACTTGCTTTCTGCCTCGGCTGCTTTTAATCGTTTCTGGAACAGAGACAGAGGTTGAGGAGGAAGTAGAGAAGAACCATATATGGATTCAAACAGACATGAAGACAGTGGAAGGGATATCATTTTAATATTATTATTTATTCTTTAAGTTTATGATCATCAGAAGAAAGAACGGAGAGACTTTAAAGTCAGGCTGAAAGGAAAGTATTAATTCATTCTATTAAAGATGTAAATAAACAGAAACAAAAAGATAACTGTTAACAGTTGTTTGGGCTGTAAAGAAAAGAATATCATGCACAATAACGCAAGCGCTATAACAAGCTAGCACTTTAAAATGGATTAAATCTCTGCTTACCTGCTGTACATATCTGTCCGTGGTCTTCCACATGTAGTAATACTCAATGATACTCGTAAGGGACTTCCAGGGCAGCTGGAGAAGGAGAGACGGCACACAATTCTTCATTACTTCAGTGTAAGGGTTATTAAAGTGGTGGGCGCAGGTGTGTGACGGACAGCTTTCTAGATTAAATCTCCAGACCGACAAAGACACCAGTTTTCTACACATACTTGTACAGGGTCCCTATATCTTAAGGCAAATTAGATTTAAGACTACTTTTTGATGCAGCTTGTAATTAAATGTAAGACCAATTCTACAATACCATCAGTGACCTAGGGTTAGGGACAACTTTGCCGAAACACAACTTTTTTGGTTCAATTAAATGAACTACTTTTTTAATATTTCTAGTGATGCTCATTGTTCTGTCTTTATCAGAGCAGAAGTTAATTAAAAACTGCCACATGAATATACTGTATACATGTCTTAAGTCGACTTTATTTTACCTGTACGTCACAAAACAAAACCAATTTATACACAGAGATTCTTCATATGAAATGACCAAAAGCAACAGAACTGGCCACAAAGTGCATTTGAAGCCACTACAAAGTTCCCTCTAAGAAGTTTGAAAGGAAAAAGGAGCTGTAAAGTGGAAGCCCCACCCCATAATGGAGGTTCTAAGTCCTGTTGTTTGAGAGCAGGCCTGGGTGGAAACCTTGGGTGAGCAGCACTGAAGGCAGCTGGCCACCAGGTGGTGGAGTGATGCACACAGTGAGAGCTTAGCACAAAGTCCACAAATGTTCAATCTCAGGGCAAAGAGGACTCTGAGGAGCTTTGGCAGAAATAGCAGCTTTCTCTAGGCCTTCTCAGTAACTTTGATCTTTTTTCCCATCTGGATTATTGGTTATTGTGCTTAGCTTTAACATGTTTGCTATTCACTGTGGGTTGGCTGCAGTCTTAGCTGTCAAGTATACTACTATGCTTGAAAGTTGTTCTGTATAACATCCGCTAAATGCTTAAATTAAGTCCAAATGTTTGCTACAGTTCTGTGGTTTCTGCCCTCGGAAGCAACAATTACGGGTGCAGTAAATACCTACTGTACACATCTCTAAATGAGACTAGGAGCATCCCACACACAGGCTCTCAAGCAGTATAACAAGTGCTCAATATGGCGTCCTCCTAACATCTCTCATCAACACTATCTAATTAGGCTGAAATGTTTTTTAAACAACAGCAAAAAGACAAGTTAATAAAACAGCCGTGACACCTCTGCACGAGTAAATATTCTTTTTACTTTCTCGCTACGATCAATAACACTTCAATCCTACTATTTCATTTGATTAAAATGAATTCAAATGTACATTGTAGTGAAAAAATAATGAAATGTCACGTTACCCCTTGGTTTTTTTTCCTCAAAAGAACTAGCCTGAAACCATGATCTTCTTATCCAGCAACTCACATACATTTTTAATGATTTATGAGATTTTTATACAAGAAATGCATTAAATTAGCCCCAGCTGTAGTTTGGGAAATACGCCTACCGGCATCTCTATAGATCACTCATTAATGCTTTAATCTTTATATTCTTTGTTTGGTGCGTTGTGGTTACACAACAGGTTATTTAACAGACTTTTTCTTCTCTCACTCTCGCTGCTTCCCCGTTTCAAGTCTTAATCATTCTCTGGCTATGGTTTCATATTTTAAAGACAGATACAGACGGTGATATAGATCTCAGGGTCATTTCCCCAAAATATCAGTATATTGGCTACTCACAAAATCCTGCTGGATATCGGTGAAGTCTTTGCCGTATTTCTCCAGTGCCTCCTCGAACAGGTTGGCCTCCGAGGCGCTCCACTCCTCCATCTCGTCCCTGCAGAGGACGGGCCCGCCCTGAGGCACCAGCGCTGAGATGGCTCGGGTCATGTCGTAGCCCGTGGCGTGGAGGGTGTCCATAGCATGAAACTGAAGCACAAGACAGATACACGTGTTGATCACAGGACTGTTTACTGTTGTTTGAATCACTTATGAAATGAATGTCTGCGATATTTGGCTGACTTGTTGGGAGGAGTGCAACACCATTTTTAAAATTTTATTTTTTTTATTTGTTAAGTCCGGGGAATTTTTTCCACAGCGCCCAGTGCAAAGCTTTGGGGTGTGTTACTGTTTGTGTGTGTAGCTAGAGGGCTTCTCATCTATGTTTTATAGATGAGGATAAGATCTAGGGCAGAATAGAACCGCAACCAGGCCTTCCGGGGCCAAGTGCTTGTTAAGGATAACCAGACACAGGCTTCATAAACACACATGTGCACTCCACGCATTTTCTTTGATTAACTGCTTCCCCCATCCGCTACATTGTTCATCTATGGTGCGATGCTGATTAGAACTCCAAGGCCGCTGTCTTTGTGTCTCTCACCAGGGTGATGTCTCTGGAGGCTGCGGCAGCGCTCATGTGGAGACTGGGCTGCCGGACAGAACTGCTGCAGTCCAAGGCTCTGGCGAATGTACCTACTGACCTATCAGGGCAAAGGCATGACGCAAAAGAGAAAATATATATTAGGGTCAACAGGAAAAAATAAACTTTAACTTTCAGCATCTAGATTTTTTGTTGGACATATAATTCCATCTGACAGGCTTTTTCTGAATCATTTATGCAAAAAAAAAAGAAAACTCAGCAAAGTTTTAATTGCAGTGCTTACTGATAAAATATTCAATAATGTAGTGTTACAACCGACACAGCTTAAGCCAATTAGCAGTGAATAAAATTCCTCAGCAACCATATTTTGCTCTAAAAAAAATTAGGCTCATTAGATGCGAGAAAAAGTTGAAAGGATTTGGGGAATATGCTTATTTGCTTTAATGCTGTAAGTTAGCGGAGGAGACATATGAAGTAGTAGCAGGGAAACAATTAGCAAAGCTTTACATTATGACAGAAGGAAAGGGGGAGAGCTAGCCCAGCTATGCTCCTGGATTGTAAGGGTCAAAGTTGTGAGGTAATATATTCATTAGGTGAGCTTTAGAGTTGTTGTGGTAATCAGATATTTGTTGTTAGCCGTGCCAGCTGTTCATGATCTCAAGTCTTCATGCTATGCTATGCTGGAGCAACCTATTTAGCATGCAGATAGAGCGTGTTATCGAATCTGAAGTAACTCCCAGCAAGAAAAAACAAATAAACAACTATTCCATGTACTTGTTTTGTTTTGTTTGTTATTTGTAATGCTTTTGTACTTCTGTGTTGACTTACCGAGCTACAACTAAGAACTGGTCAATCTGTTTCTCTGTCAGTAAGCTGTTGGGGTCCCAGATCTTCTCCTCTAGTTTCTCCAACTCTCTGCCATCTTCCTCGTCTACGTGAACACAGAAGACACACAGACGGACAAAGTTCATTATCTGATGCTTTTCTAGGCCTCTATTGTTCCTTATTGACCACAAATGTACAATTTGGAGTTTGTAAAAAATCCACATTCAAATGAGGTTTTCTACCTGGTTGATCCTTATTGTAAAATGACCTAAAGAATAGCCAACCTGCTGGCGCTTCTAACATACGTGACTACTTTTAATTAACATGGGTTTTAATTATTGAGTTTAGTGCCCCATTGAGTCCTAATTGGAATTTCAGAGGATTTCCCACCTGCTGAGAATAAAAAAATCTGGAAAAATATTAAACACTCAAATCTGGCAGGTAATAGTCACAGCTGAAAATACTGCATGGCTGCACAAAATACTGGCACGATATGTTTGGAAAATATCCGTCAGGTCGAAAATAATTATCTAAACTTCATAATAATATTTTTTTTGTGCATATGATCTCCTATGAGATGTGTCTTCCACATAGTTTAAAGTCAATTATAGACCAAAAAAATAAAAACATGCCTGTCCAAACAGACATTAATATAACTTTAACTAGGGGCTATTTTTCTAATCAGCAGACAATACCGTATTCATAATAACAAGTAGTTGCCACTGCCTTCATTGTTTTCAATATTAATGACACTTGGTCAAGAAGGGTCAACGGTTTCTGCTCAATCTGCGACCATAGCAACCACCTAAACTATGCAACTAATGCTGGGCTTACACTACATGACTTTTTACGCGATTTGACAGTCGCAGACAATCTTTCAATGTCGGACTGAAATCACGGGAATCTTGCTGGAGTTGTGGCGAGTTGTATCTCAGTCTGTGATAGAGAACTAATGACCAATTGTCCTCAGGTGTGAGTTGATTGTCTTTAGATGTGAGAGGGTGTCAGTCTTTTCAAAGTCCTGTAGTGTAAACCCAGCATAAGGAAAAAAGTCTAGTTACAGTTTGTGATGTGAATTCACAAAAACAATTGTTTAAACCATTTCTGTACTGGTAGCACGCTATTCAAAGGTTCTTGTGTCTGCCTCAGCCTGTGTACAAGTTTACACGTTGTTTTGTCTTAGGAAGAAATGTCAAGAAACAGGAAGCTTGTCACCCTTTACTAATTAAGCAGTTGTCTAGTAACTTTAGGAAGTTGTCACCAATGCCATCCTGCACCCCACTGTTTCCAAGCTCTCCGGGTGATGGTAAAATGATCACTTGTGCAGCACATAGACAATAGGGCATTCTCTATTATTTTAAAGGTTTTGATTTTGTATAATCATGCTGCCAAACTGTGATCACCATGGAAACGTAGGTTTGTTGTTTAATTGTATAACTTAACTTTACTGAAATATTTTCTTTTTAATTGTGTGGGGCACAAGAGACCACTTACAGTTAATGAAATGTATCTAAGAATGTATTATAATATATAATGCAATTATAAAAACACGAAAAGTCAAAAAGTTTATGATTCAGACGTCACTAGTAATGCAAAAAAAAAAAAAAAAAATGCTTGAAAGGGTCCCCTTAAGGAAAACAGTTACATGTTACCCTGTGAAAAAGCTTCTCTGGAAAACAGTGCCGTTAAGAGAACCCCCCTAAAGATTTGACTTGAGTTGTACCTTCTTTCAGGAGGTCCGTGATGTCGGCCTGGAACTTGTTCCCCACACGGATCTCCCCCTTATCAGCCAGCAGAGTCTTCTGCTGCGGGTCGTACACCAGTGAGTAGAAGAACGCGTCCTGGGGAACAGACGGATGGAAGGCGTGAGGATGGAAAATCAAAGGAAGAGGAAGAACGGACGGGACGAAGCGGAGAGATAAGCGCAAAGGAGGAGTGTGTGTGTGTGTGTGTGTGCACGTCTTGTCTCTGCATGCGTGTGTGCGTGCAAGTACTATCCACCTCTGTGGGTCTCTCGTCTCCTCATTACTGTATGTGAAAAGAACATTCTGGGTCAACACGTTGAATAATTCATCTGGAAACAAGAATCTCTAAACTCATAAGTCTCTCACACACACACACACACACACACTATCTCTCTTAGATAACCCTGAGATCTAACACACCTGATACCAGTTGAGAAGACCCCATATCGTGTCGTTTGGCATGCTGAGCTGGTGTACATACCTCTCTTTCCAGGTACGACTTCAGAGCTTCTGTCTCGTTCAGCAGTGTCACGCAGCACTTCCCCCTGGAGGCCCAGCCAAGGTGTGAGGAAAAGGAAGGGAAAAAGGACAAAACGTAGAAAAATAAATAAAGGTGGAAAGACAGGAGGGAGAAGAAAGAGTGAATAGTTAACATGTGCAACACAGAATAACACACAAGACTTTAAAAGGGTCCAGGGGATAACATGTTACATAAGTGTCATATACAGTCATATGAAAAAGTTTGGGACCCCCTTCTAATTTTGGGGATTTTTGTTAATCATTAGCTGGGATTTCAAAGAAGCAAATTCTTTTACATATATGACATACCTTAGGTAAATAGAAGCAATTCAGCGGTGTCATTTTGTTTATTGGAATAATAGAAAATATGCAATAAGCATCATAACAATTTGACTGGTGCATAAATTTGGGCACCCCAAAAGAAAAAAGTCATCAGTACTTAGTTGAGCCTCCTTTTGCAAAAATAACAGCCTCTAGACGCCTCTGGTAGCCTGTGATGAGTGTCTGGATCCTGGATGTAGGTATTTTTAACATTCTTACATACTAAAGCGATCCAGTTCAGTTAAATGTGATGGCTGCCGAGCATGGAAAGCCTGCTTCAAATCATCCCATAGATTGTCGATGATATTCAAGTCATTGGACTGCGACGGCCATATTAGAACATTGTACTTTTCCCTCTGCAGGAATTTGAACTGTGTTAAGGGTCATTGTCTTGTTGGAATATCCAACCCCTGCGCAACTTCAACTTTGTGACTGATGCTTGAACATTATCCTGAATAATCTGTTGAAACTGGGTTGAATTCATCCGACTATCCACTTTAACCAGGGCCCCAGTCCCTGAAGTGGCCACAGCATGATTGAACCTCCACCAAATTTGAAAGTAGGTAGCAGGTGTTTTACTTGGAATGCAGTTTTCTCCTTTCGCCACGTAAAGCACTTTTTATAATGACCAAATAACTTATTTTTTGTCTCATCAGTCCAAAGCATTTTCTTCCAATATGTATCTGGCTTGTGCAAATGAGCTTTAGCATACTCCAAGCAACTGTATCTGTGGCGTGGGCGCGGAAAGGGCTTCCTTCTCATCACCCGGCCATACAGATGTTTTGGTGCAAATTGCACTGAATTGTTGAACCATGTACAGATACACCATCTGCAGCCAGATGTTCTTGCAGGTCTTTGGAGGTGATCTGTGGGTTGTGTGCAACCACTCACAATCTGCCGCATATGCCGCTCTGGTACTTTTCTTGGTCTGCTAGACCTGGGTTTAACTGCAACTGTGCCTGTGTCCTTCCATTCCCTGACAACATTCCTTACAGTAGAAATTGACAATTGAAACCTTTGGGAAAGCTTATTGTAGCCTTCCCCTAAACCATGACAATTAATAATATTTGTTTTTAAGATCTTTTGGGAGCTGTTTTGATGATCCCATTCTGTCTCACTTCTGCTGAGTCAAAGAGAAGTGCAACTTGCATTTAGGCACCTAAAATACCTTTTCTCATGATTAAACAGACCTTTATATGAGGTTCAAGGCTTAACAACATAATCCAACCAATTTTGTGTTTAAAGTCCTCAGTTTTACATGCTGTTACATGCATTAAAATCAGCAAAACCACAAGGGTTCCCATATTTTTGCACAGCCAGTTTTTCACATTTTATTTAATTTCATAAAACTAAATACTGCTTTTCAAAAAATCTTTGAAAACATCCCAGTAGTTAGCTCTTCCTGGTAAATGAAAGACATACCACTTTTATCTTTTTTGTGTGAAAGCAGAGTCAATTATAATGCCGGCTGAGAGGGGTTCCCAAACTGTCCGAGGGGGACACTTTGAAGCAGGGTACATGTCAGAATCGGGGACAATATTGATTTTGTTCCAGATGGCACTGTGTGTTATTTTGACCAAATCCCGGTCAAAGCCGCCATCTCTGCCCCTTCACTCAAATCAAAATGATTTACCAGCTAATTAGTCATACCTGTCTGCAGCCTGAAGCAAACAGGATTTGGCAGGATGACAGACTCAAACACCTCGCGTAACCTCGCTGCACAAAAGTTGGAAAATCTTGAATCAGGGTTGAGTCCTCGTTAAACAAACGGATTGTCAAGAGTATTTTTTTATTAGAGCAGATGTCAGTTTGAACTTCCGGTCTCTCTTCAGAAATGTCAAAAGTAATAATGTGGTGAGGATTAGGCGTGTTAGCCTGGAGGTAAATTATAAGCAATACGTAGAAAATACTTTCTGTTGACATTTACTGAACAATGTGCGCACTGACTGAGTATCAGTGCAATATTTTGAATCTGCTTGACTCAAACCTGATTGGCTCAAATCTTATGCGAGTTAGTTAGTGAAATGTAAATGATCATCATGCAGAATCCAAAGGTTAGAAATGTGCTTTAGATACAGAAATAATGGATTAAGTAGTCAAATTATTTAATTAAAACTCCAAGTTAATTAAAAACGTACGATCTGTGTCAGAGATGAACTACTCCTAAATAATTTATGCTTATAATTAAGCACTTAATAAAGCTTCAATGATTAGTCTATTACTCTGCAACCATTGTTTCTGTCATTTTTTAAGAAAAAAATGCAAAACATTGGATGGTTAGAGGTTGGCTTCATTCACAAGCTGGGATGGGGAGGGGCTGCTACTGGCTCAGATGAGGTGTCAAGAAAAAAAAGGTTAGTGGACATTTTTAAGGATACTGTCAATACATGTAAACTTGAATTATGTGACAAAATAAGGCATATCTAACAGCACATTTCAAATGATGCAGCAGTAGCAGTTGGTGGGGATTTATGGATCTGTGTTAGTAGGTTTAACCAGAACTTTTTTGTCGGATGTTATCGATCATTGGACTAGCTTCAACGGTGAGTTGACTCAACTTTGAAAGCGTTTGTTTGCTTGTTAGTGGACCAATAAAAGGCCTTGATTGTAATTGCCGCTGTGGTAAATGTCGCACTAGTACCCACTTAAATACTGAAGTTGTGTATGCAGCCTACTAACAGCTCAGGGCGTCTCATCCCATTACTTGAATCAAATCAATGAAATACTGCGTAGAATACTTGACAATTCAAATAATCAATAGCTGCAGCCCTAGTATAATACCCGGTTGGTGTTCAGCAGCGTACCTGATGTGTGTGGCAGGTAAAGACTCCAGCTGGCGGGACAGGAACAGCTCTCTGTGTCTGAGCTGGTGTTTCTGTTTCTCGGGGAGGTCCGACATCTCTGGATTCTCCATCTCCTCCTCCAGCTCCCCTGGGTGGTAAAAAGAAAATAGATAAAAAAGGGTCACACATACACATATTAGATGAGGTGGAACAATGGCGCCTACTGGGGGAAGATATGGATCTGGTTCAGTCACAAATGGTCTCTGGTGCATGACAAGCGGGGATACAAAGCACAAGGATGAACACTTGATGAGCCAGAACAATGAAGTCCTCTGGGAGAATATATACATACACGGGTGTATTTTACATACAAATGTCACTGCTTCTGTCTACATGAGGCCTGTAATGTGAACCAAACAACATCCTGCATAAGTTTTTCTTTTTCACCAATATTCCTTTCTAGCCATATTAGAAAATTGATGTATCAGTATTTCACACTCCCCTGCGTCCCCTCAGGGTTCTTCGTCATCATAATGCCCTCCAAATGTGTTTTCAATATACCATTAGTTTGGTAATCTGTAATCTCCTGTTTTTCAAGCGTGGAAACTACTAAAGCAAACTGCAAGGGATGTTAAAAAAGCCACCAATGTAGAGTCTTTTCTTCTTTGATGTCCGTATGAAAACAGCAAAATAAATACACACTGGAGGCCATTCTGTAGCTCCCAGTGAGAACAGAGACGTCTTCTCTTTATGAGAAGCAATCTACGTTTCTGTGAGAAATGTCTTTAATTTTGTCAGTGTTTATTTTAAGATGAGGACTTTATTTTAGGAGTTCAAGACTTTTCACGGGACTCCACTTGAAGTCACTGACCTTTGTGTGCAAAACTGTCAAAGCTTCCCTTGTGAATTAGGACTGATCATCTCTCTCAATTAGCGGCGCTGACATGGATTCTGTAAGATTTTTCTTTTATTCCAGGTGTAACTTTTTTTTGGGGGGTGGGGGGGATCCTGGTGTCTTGGATTAAAAAAGAAAAAACCTGAAAACTCCCGGTCAATAAGTAGACCCAGCGACGGTTGAAGGACTGTTAGCCCATTTGAGACGGTCATGTGTCTTAGTCGTCCTATAAGAATAGATTTAGCTACTGCAGCTGCTGGTGGTAGGCAACTACTCCACCGACTTGTATGTGGATGAGGAGAGTGGAGGATATGAAGGAGGGAGAGATATGAAAGAGGGGATGAGCGAAGGAAGGATGGACAGGACAACAGATAAACAGACTCAGATAAAATAGACGAGAGAAAGTGTGGGAAAAGTGTTAAAGAGGACCTATGATGCTTTTTGACTTTTATGACCTAAACGTTGTTATGATGATTCATAGTCATGCTTAACCATACTAAATTATCAAATAATGACTTACATGCATTTCGACATATTCCCTGCTGACCGTCTGGGGTGTCTGTGCAGAGCACTAAACACTATTCTAGCCAGTCGAGAAGTCACGTCTTCAAAGCGGTCTACCCTTTCATAATTTGTGACGTCGCATAAAACTTTGTGACGTCTCCACGCGGATGTTTCCATGTATGGTAAGGCTGTCACTTCCCTGTTCGCGTCTGCCTCGCGCCCTTATAGGTCCATGCTCGCGCTTCCCGCCACTGAAAGTGTTCCGGAAGGAAGGTAACCAATCACAACGGAGTGGGGTTTGCAGGAGGGGGGGGAGGGGAGCGGAGATGGCCGAAGCACAGGCGGAGGGAGCCGAAGCACACACACTCAAGTGTTGACAGGATGTGCTGGATCGCCAAAATAAGAGAAAGAGCTTCCCGAAAATCTACATAGTTTTTTGTGATGTGATTCGTGTCAGGTTGCTCTATAGCAGTGTAAAACAAGAAATTAAGACCAGAAAAGTAGCATAATAGGTCCTCTTTAAAGAGCAAGTGAGCGCGAGATAAAGACATTAAGACAGAGAAAGAGAGAGAGGGGGAGGGAGGGATGGAGAGAGAGAGAGAGAAAGAGAGAGAGGAGCAATAGAGAAATCAGCAGGGAGAACAAGAGACAAAGGCTTGGCGGAGAGGGGAAAGCCAGATAGAGAGAGAGAGAAAGAGAGTGGTAGAGAGAGAGTAAGAGAACAGTCAGTACATGCTCCAATTCATTTGGAGTTTCATTAGAGGAAGCGAGACAGAAAGAGGGAGACGGAGAGCAGAACAAAAGCAATCAAGGGATTTTCAGGAGAAGAGATGTGTGGCCAAAATCAATAAGTACTCCTTCACTCTGCTCAGCACCCAGCAGACACAGCATCAGAGCCCAGGCAAAGCGCGCACACACACACACACACACACACACACACACACACACACACACACACACACACACACACACACACACACACACACACACACACACACACACACACACACACACACACACACACACACACACACACACACACACACACACACACACACACACACACACACACACACACCATCTTCTGCCATGTTAAAGCAACAGAATATGGACTAGTTTACTAATAAAAAAGAGATTCATTGGAACAGGAAATGAGTAGGGAAGTTGGAGGACACTAAAGTGTTAATATGAAGGAGTTATGTATACTGTGCCATGCCACGTAATTAAACATGCATTTTTCATGAATCTCCTACATCGTGTGAATGAGCACATTTACATTTATCATACATTTTTAGATACAGCTGTCTCTCAGTCATTATCCAGCCAGGCAGCTCATAATGAGCTGGAAACCACAGGTAGTGATTCCTCTACATTAGCATACAAATCTATAACATTGAAAAACTGAAACAAGATTTAAATTTAAAAGGAGGAGTGTATAAATTATGGGCAAAACTGATTTTACTGTAGAGCATGTGCCATGATAAACAGAAGGCTTACTTTGACAGAAATAGATGACCGCCGCTCCTAAGGGCGCTTTCACACCTGCCAAGTTTGGTTCAATGGAAACAAATTCGGGTTCATTTCCACCTTTGCTGCGTTTTGTTTGTGGGGTAAAAACACAGCAAACACAGTGGTCTCTGTATTCTTAAAAACTAACTCTTGTGCGGGTCGTCGTTGTGTGAACATGTAGAGTATTTTTGCACTAAACGAGGAAGACGTAGTTTCTTTCTGTAGTTTTCCAGCATGGAAATTCTAGTTTGTAGAGCAGTTAAGGAACTACATTATTGTTCCCATCCCAGACACATCTGACTAATTCTGATCGTTCTCATGTGGCTCTTACCGCTGCTTCGGACCAAAAGGAAACTATGTGTGAAAGAGAACCTAACCTGTTGAAAAAAACTAAATAATATAAATAATATATCACTCTCTTTTTCTGTGCGAACCAAGGAAGCAGAATAGACGCGGACCATCAGGTGAAAAACTGACGTAAATTATGCAGGGATTGTGTTTCTGAGTTTTTGTGCAGCTGTTATTAAAAACAAAGATAAACTGCTTCTAAGAAAAATTGATTGCAACCAGGCACATGTACAAAATTGAAAGGAAACACGTCAAATTTAAATTCATAGATAACTGGCAGTCATCTGGTGTTTTTCGCCTGCAAAATGATTCAGAAGAGCTAGTAAACGCTGCGACAGATTGGGTTTGTTTATCTTTTTTTTCCCTCCCCTCTCCCATCATTGCCACATGCTGCTCTGCTCGTTACATCTGAAGCTTAATAAGCCCTATATTAGATTCCATAAAAATATAATAAAGGGTACTTTCTCTATATAATCCAAGCGACGCAGGGTGCCTCCTTCATAAAAACCACTGCAGGGGAACTCTGGTCATGTCTGCATTTGTCAGAGCGAGCCCGGATAATAACCTCTGTGAACCACTGTATGACCATATAGAGAGGAGGAAGCACTCTTGCATGAAATAAGCCTAATGCAGCCTAATGCATAACAGGATATTATTTTCACTTAAGAAAAAGCAGTTTTAGAGCCAAGCTGTTATGTCATTATTGGAAATAGTGATTTTTAAGCAGAGGAAGAATTGTTCCTTTTGAATGCAATCTTTTTTTAATATTTGTTCAAAATAGAGTGCATGTCTGTTGGTCCTTATGTGGTTACTGTCTTTATTTTATAAAAGTTTATGTTGCTTTGTTTGAAGTGTTGAGGGTTAAGTATCTTTAGTACAGGTTTTAAAGGAATTTTTGGTTTCTATAAATAAAACTGAGTTGGTGTGTGTGCTTGAATGTGTGCTACTCTGCATCAGTACGCACATATCCATGACTTCACACACAGACACACTCTAGCCAGGTTATGTAGTGTTACATCAACCGGCTGGCCCTTAAAACTGGCCCCTGGCTGTGCATCCTTCAGTAGCAACTCAACTCTCCAACTTCAGTCCCGCTCCTCGTCGGGTGCCTCAGAGCCAATCTCCTGGCAGTGCAACCACACCACACTCTCTACAAATTGCCTCTCCATCTCACCTGTCCTGGCCAATTATCAATTATTGATGAATGGGTCGCCTTACCGGGCTGAGGGACCGCGAGGGGAGGGGAAGGGAGAGGAGAGAGCAGGCCTCCGGGCGAGAAGAGACACAGCAGACCGTTATTACCTTAACAAACTGACTTCACCTCTATGATACAGTGTGTGTTTGCACCTGCCGGTTGTGGACAAGCCGGAGACAGAAGCAAACAAGCTGCAGCATCTTCTGCTCAAAAATCATTTGTGGAAAATAACTCACTTGCAATTTTCTGCTAAAGCGGTGCGTTCCATCAATATAAAATCAATGCCGTGATGCCAGAGCACATCATCTGGGAGATGGGTTTTGGCAATACTGTGACATAAGTTCAATACCTTAACCTGGTCTTAAAGGCTGCATTACAGCACGTTCCTGACCATGTGTAACTGTCCTCTCCATTCATTCAACTATTTTTCTTCTCAGTGAATAAACTACCAACTCGTATATAAAAAAAAAAACACAATGCATGAAAATACCAATAGCTGCACCCAAAACATCACACAAATCAATATTGATATAACAGTTTAGTCAATGCTGCCTAACTCCGACCCCCATATTAAATGAGGTGATTTTGTCTTCATATCTGAAGGCTAAAGCGCAGCAGACAAGAATGCTTACTAAAAAAATTAAAGGTTTATCAAGTGCATTGTGGAATTTTTTTCCTCTCCATTCCCATCACATAGCAGCATAGTCATTGGAAAACAAAAACACAACTACAGGACAATGTGGTGTTGTAGCGCTGATTATCCTGTGTTTTCTATTATGGTCACAACGGGACAAGTCAACAAGCTGACGACGTTGAATCCGTTGGAGGTGTATCTCTACAAAGAAGAGTGAGACGAGAAGGGAGTGAAGTGGCCTTTATCGATAAGCACTATTTATGAAACTACAAAAGCAGAGGACGTATCATCTGAATGAATGCATTGGACTGACATGTTACACTGGTGTGTTTTTACGTGCACTTAAAAGAGCACTTATAAGATTTACTATCGCGGATGTTATTGAAAAAAGTTGAAGCAGCACAGGGCAAACTCCAAAAATGATGTTTCCTATCAATCCCATGGGGGCTCCTGAATGTGTTTTTCCGTTAGACCTTTGCCGGTAAATACAGTACCTATGTCTTTCAAACTCCACATCTCCACTTTCCATTAAAGATGTGCAGCCTCAAATCCCCAAGCTAAAATAACTTTCAGAACAAGGCAAAGCTTTCTCCAGAGAAACAGAAGACATCAGGAAGCCGTTTTCAAAGCGGATGGGTTGTCTCCTCGTGATATCATGTGTAAACTGATTTTGGAATAAAATATCACAGGGATTTACATATAAATTACAAGAGGAGTCAAATGTTTCTCCAATGTCATTTAAACAATACACAGAAAGTCAGAACTGGGGGTGGAGATATCCACCATGTAATGCATTTTCTTAAAGTGCAACCCAGTTTCTTACAAGAGTGCATGTGAATGACAATGGACCCAGGAAAGAACCTGTCTTTTCAACTGCATATTGCTAATCTACTCACCAGCCAACTGTATTTAAACAATGTATTTTATCAGTAATCATGCAGCATCGCCTTTAAACATGTTTAACCTCATTTCTCCTAGTTAACCTGTTTAATAGGAGTGCTGAACACATCCCCAGAACTATGTTTTGACATCATGCAATCACTCTGTATGCATCATCCTTCATATGTTAAGCTTTATTTAAAAAAGACAAACTATTTATTAGTATCACTTCCCCTTTTCTTTCAATGAATATAAGTTAATAATACATTTAAAACATGTAGGATTAATAAGATGCTTAATATTGGTCAACAACTGAGCAGACACAAGGCGAGAATGTTCCTTTTATCATCACAGCTGATAAAGCAGTAGTTCATAGAAATCTGCAGGGGAGGATGCAAATGAGTAATTGCTCTTCTCGCCATAGGATTAAGTCATTATTATCTTCACTCTCGTCAACATAAAGCTCAGGTGGCAGTGGCAAAACATGGCACTACACTCACAGGGTGAGGTATCCCTGCAGACACCACCATCCCGTAATAAAAGCGTCCAAAAAGAACAAGGGATTTAACCTAGGTTCATGACCCACTTTGGAGCCAGAGCAAAGAGAAACTAGTGCCGGTGATGAACTGTACTCGGCCCACGACCAGTTTGACTTCTGTTTCTACTTTAATGCATCCGTTCACTGACAACATGTGTTGTCTATTGTTTATGAGGAGCTAGGCACTCAAATAGAAAAAGGATTGAGTCATGGCAAAATTCAAACGTCTGAAGGGAGGGGCTACGGGGGTAAAATGCCAAGTCCGCCACAGAAGCTGACCACTCATGAGGCTGCTCCGCTCACAGAGGAGGGGCATAGGCTGGAGTCAGAGGCCCCAATGAGGGAGTGCTCCGAATCTCTGCAAGCAAAATATTTGATCAATGACTCACAGCAGACACACATTAAGACACGCGGGCTCAAACACACACACATACACTCCTGCCATTCTCCACTGATCCATAATGAAACTAAATTAAAATGTACCCCTTCAGCAATTCAGGGCCCAAGGCTAAAAAACACAAGTCCATCACACACACGCATAGAGACACACACACACACACTGAGAGAAAGGCACATGCAGTGAGGCTGCAGCTACAGACAGGATACAGCCCACGCCCATGCGGTGCACAGCCATTCCCTGCCAATGCATTTTTTACATATTGCAAATGTCTAGAATCCCCTTACCCACTCTGCGGCTGGCAGAGCACAGCCAAAACCAGGAGGCCAATATAAGAACGGCCTATAAACGCTGAGAGCAACGTCCTGCTACCTCAATCAGTGAGCCGTTGCTATCATGTACTGTATGATGGTTGGTTTGTTGAATCTGCAAAAAACAGGTCTAGGCTAAAAAAGAAAATACCCCACCACATATTTGTTTTCTTTTTATACCTTTGCTGAGTATTTTAATATCAGCTGCACACACACGGAAGTACATCGCCAGCAGAGTAGCCAAAAGTCACCAGCAGCAAATGTATGAACGAACACAAACGCTGCCCGATAATTAATCAGAGACTTCTTAAAAAAAAGGGATACAGGAGATACAGACAGACAAAATTATGCTGTGTGGTCCAAAAGAACATAAAATAATCTCCTGCAATGGATACACCCCCCCCCCCCCCCTCGCCGCACACACACACACCAAGAGCCAGCATTAATCCTGCCGCACCCAGTCAAAGTCTAGTGGTAGGATTTCCGAGCCCGGACTACAGGATGGCAGTGTTTCTACTGTGAGTATGTTGGCACTACTGGTATGAACTGTTGAGTGAGTTAAACCAAACTGTGCTCAAATAAACCAACCTTTTATTTAACACTGATTTAACCTGATCCTTTATTTTTTATTTATTTTTTTTTCTCATAGTGTTTCTACTTGTGTGCACAAACAGAGGATCAGACACCAAAAAGAGCTGTAACAACCACAACCTGTTATCTCACTCAAGACGAGCAACAGACACAGCCTACTCAGAATATTGTGTTTGCTTTGGATGTTTAAAAAAAAAGTATGTTACAGTCAAAGAAATTATCGTATTTATCTTGAAATGTACTGGTGGATCACTTGGCTTCTTTAAGTTTAGTGTTCTTCAAATGACGTGCCTGGCAGGTTATCAGAGAGTTATGCCTTTTGCGACTCTGGAATAGACAGTACCACAAGCATGTCTTCTTTAACAAATCCATCGGCTGGTGTGTGATGAGAAAGTAATCCAGGATTTAAACTTTTTTTCTACTCTGTACCCGTTTCTGTGTACGAATCACTGCAACACAGTAAAAACGAAAATGGTCTCAAAACGAGTGCAGTTATCCCCACATGTAGTATTGCGTCTCGACCTTATCCATGTGGACACTTATTTTCGCCTCAAAGTGTTAAACAGCTATAAACACATTTGCCCTTTAGACGTGGTCATGGTTAGATTCAAGCTTACCCTGTCCTTCTGTCCAAATACATGATTTCATTGTGCATGTAAGATTACAAAAACTACTCACTAAGAATATCATAGCAAAATAGTAAAAATATCAATCTGAAACTAGAAAAGCGACTCAAACAGGATTCGGGAATTGTTTAGTTTGCTCTCATTTGCCTTTTTTTGCATTTCAGGATAACTAAAAATAAATTATAAAAGTGACTGGTAAGGATGACTCACTTAACAACCTGCATGAGTACCAAGTAATATATATTAATACTGAGTATTTCATGTATTTGCATTGTATATTGTGTATGTATTGTTGTTTTTGCTTTGCATTTGTTTGACTGGACATCATTGCAAATGAGGGTCACCACTCAATTGATCTCGAGTATAGATAAAAGTTCAATGAAATTAAATAAATCCCCCCCACCCCCCTAAATAAGATCATACTGAAAAAGGATCAAAAGAGAATGGATGATGCCCGAAGTCAGTCTTAAAATAAACCTTTGTCTGAGGCAATGTTAGCTCATAATTTCGCCACATAAAAAACACCATAATATTAGCATACAGATGTTATTTGAAAAGATAAGAGAATCCCTGTATTCATACAGTGTTAAATAGACTCTTAAACACAGTCGAAAAAGTGACATAGAATCATGTGTAAAAAAAAAGAGCACAATATCACATTGTTCGAGCAAATACTTTATTCCTCTCTGCATCTGCACTCTTTGAATTTAGGAATGCTGGAGCAGTGCCCTGAAGGCATCGTTTCAAGTGGACCACTAGGGAGATGACCTGGACATTCAAGAATGGCTCTGACCTTAAGGTGACACACTTTTGTTGCCTGCAACTTCTTCCACTCTCTTTTACCACTAACCATCTTAAACTGGCCATCTCGGCCTATCCATTTTTCATTTACTATTCTTCCACCATCATTATTTTTTTTAAATCATTGTTTGAACATTAAAAAAAGAGGCCAGGCAATACTGCGTCAGGTAGAGCCCCTTCCAGGTCTGCCAGCTGTTCCAGATACTGCAGAATATGCTCCGAGCCCTGGATATCAGCACCACATTCGAGTACATGCTGCACACCCACGCTTAAACAAAGGCACATACGCATTAGAGACGCACACACACACACACACACACACACACACACACACACACACACACACACACACACACACACACACACACACACACACACACACACACACACACACACACACACACACACACACACACACACACACACACACACACACACACACACACACACACACACACACACACACACGTCGTCATATTGATACACCCAACAGGTCGAATGCTGCCTGTCAGAGGAGGGGCTGCAGTCTGAACCGTTTTTTTTCCCTTCAGCTCAGCAACAGTGCACAAACTCAATTCACTGTTGTATCATCCCTTGATAAAATTTGCTGTGCAAACAAGCCATGCAATCAAGGCAAATAAAAAAAATGGAGCTGTATTTTCAAGTGCAGGGAAGTTCGATTGGATGTGAGGGCAATATCACTTTGCAACAAAATAATACTAAAAAACTGCAGTCAGTTGCCAAAAAGAATTGTTTCTTAATCCTGGTCAGGGTGTTTTTTTCTGGCCAGTGTTACGGTTGTTCACTCACTTGCATGTTTGTCTGCCAGGGCGATGAGTGTGCCGGAGATGTCCCTGCGCCGGTAAAAACACACCACTTTGGCCTCCACGTTCCCATTGGCTGTCTGTAAACCAGAGACAATCGGCGTTACCACGGCAACAAGTGGTTGCCGCTCACAGAGCACACACACACACACACACACACACACACACACACACACACACACACACACACACACACACACACACACACACACACACACACACACACACACACACACACACACACACACACACACACACACACACACACACACACACACACACACACACACGACCCATAGATGAGGGGAGTTGTTAACTATGGCTGGAAACGCAGTGTGAGACTTCAGCGATTCTCCAAAATCACTATAAGTGCTGCAGTTATCAGTGTGTTAGGGCTCGTATGGGCAGTCCTGTTATTCATTCTCCTTCCATTTATACTACAATGGTATGTTGATATGACATTGTTTTGAAAAAATTAAGAAGCTGCAAGACAATGTTTTATCGAACGCTACCTTAGAGAAGGGAAGAAGAAAGCTACCACTTGAAGTACGAAAAGCAATAAATTGATTTGCAGCTTTACACAAAGAAAATGGAATAATAGAGAATAAATTGCACTATTGATTAAAGTGTGATTCTTTATAGTATAACATATCAATGACTTTCAAATGTTTTATCTTATTATACGCCCAGTATATTGGATTAGGGACTTGTGAGGTGTAATGTGAGATGGAGAGTTGCACAATGAGCAAAGACCAAAGTCCACATGGCATATTTCTTTATATTCTGCAAACTTCCAGTAGTGGAATCATTAAAAATTTTCCCCATCTCCGTGTTGGACAAACAATCATTGGTAGCGTCATCGGTTTTCTTCTTAAATGAAGCAAGGTTATTTGTTCACAATTTGAATAAAGATTTTTGCTCTCTTTTTTTTGCTTGCAACATATTGGCATTCCATCTGAAAACTATAAATGTACAGTTATTGTCAGCATTTCCTTAAAACTGCAAACCTCATTTGGTCTACAGGGCAAGTGAAGGTACCATAGGATAATAATCATAATCATAAAAAGGAACAAATTTATAGTCAGCACAATGCCATGGGTATTGCTGTAAGAAAAGCAAGATAAAGGCATATCTACGATCATGAGGTATAATTTAAACATGTACTACTTAGGCTACCTTGATAACAGTTTGACACAAATCACAAAGCAATATGATCATGTGAAGCAGAATAAGGACTATGACTCCCTTTAGCATTTTCATTAGAAGATTCATAATAATATATGGATGTGTGCACTTTAAAACTGTGTAACCTGACAGGAGTATTTGTGTAAGAAACAAAGAAAAAAGGGAAAAGGCTTTTCTGGTTTGATCACAGGGAGGCATCCAGGTGCAGTTTAAACAAGCAAGCAGCAAAGTTGATTCATTCTTTATAAGCATTTCCCCAGGTTGGGTTTGAGTAAGTGAATGTCACACTTTGTGCATAGTTCTGTTTTGCATAGAAACTACTCTGTTGACCAGTTAATCACATTCATTCTTTTCAAGCAAAACGGACACATTTTCTCTGGTTCAACCTCATTTTCTTATCTTCTTGAAGTGTGAAAACAAGGAATATGATGTCATGATCTTGCAATTTAGAAAATGATGATGTACACTTTTCTCACAATTGTCTAATACTTCATGGAGAAATGAAATCAAGAAAAAAAATCATAAAAAATGTGTTATTTATTTATTTATTTTTTTAACCTTTATTTATACAGGTATATCCCATTGAGTCCGAAGACTCTTTTTCAAGGGAGACCTGTTCCCATTCCCACGTTACCATTCACACACACATTCATACACCGATAGCAGGCTAACTATCGACATTCACTACTGGTATTGGGTAGAAAGGGTTTCGGGTTAAGTCAGTTCAGCCAAGTTCTTAGTTTTCTGTTTCTTTTTAGGTAGTCCTGAGCAGCTGCAAGTTGTTCCGACACTTTCCTATACTTTCTAGATTTGTATCTCCAACCTTACAGAGGAGAAACCCCAAAGATCCCCAGAGGAGAGCAGAGAGACTGACAGCAGCAGGCAGAGTAGAGCTCCCTCTGAGCTTTGTGTCAATCACATTAAACAGCCTCCATATCATCTTGAACAGGCCTGGGACGGGGGACAGACAGACTTCTGCTTCCTTCACTAAACAATGTGTAAGACTGCAGGCTGGGATACACCTGTCATCATTCATACTATTTCTACAGCTTTCAGTGCAATGACAATATTAGAAATCATTATGATAGCTGATCAGCAATGACGACAATCTCACTAAAAGCTGGTAGATAAGTTTAGTTTCTTGATTATTTGATATAACACAGCTGCAACTAACAAGGGATTATTCTGTTGATTATTTTCCTAATTAAATAATCCATTTATAATTTGGTGAATAAAATGACAGAACATTAGACATCTTCAAATCATTGGTTTTGTTGGATCAAAAGTCTAAAACAAAGCGCAATCTCAAGTTCACTGTCATTTACGACACAGAGAATCTTGTAATCCTCGCATTTCAGAAGCTGATCATTTTAGGTACTGGATAAAACTTCTCATTTTTGGACATTCACACACCAGAGTTAGCTTTTCTATTCAAATGATTGGCTGCCGTACCAAAGCGAACTGTACCGCTCAGTCGGAACCAGGCTTTATTGTACATTCCAGGGACTACAGTATAAAGTAATTTCAGCTTTATGAGATCGCAAAAGGGTGACCAAAACAGTTCTTTGACACTGGGCGAATGTAAGATTGTTTTATGCTCTAGGGATAAAGTCAAGAATAAAATTACAGGCATGAAATGTAATGTACGGCCGTCAGATCTGCGCTGCATTCAAGGTTCTATGAAATGAACCTCACGTACACACAGAGACACACGCGTACTCACCTTATTCAACTCCTCTATCCTCCTGATCAGCAATGGGTTACTGGACGAGTTCTCAAAATAAACATAATCTGCAATGGAACAGATAGAAAGAGGAAGAGAGAGAGAAAGAGAAAAAATGTCAGTCAGCATTGCGGAATCTTCAAAATGTCGAAAGGTAATTTCCAGTCAGAGCCACACTATGGCAGCTTAATTAGTCAACAGGGAAGCGTGACACGGACATCCACCAAGTGTTGGCTTAACTTGATTAGGATCATTTCATACATGGACGATCCAGCTGTAGTTGGGAGGTCTGTGACCGAAGCACCAATACACTCTCACACATGCAGCTTTCAGAACATCCCCTTCAGACTGAGGCCTTGTCTTTCCTCGTGCTCTCTTTGTGTTATTGCTCCACTCATGTGTTTTGTTGTTGATTGTGTGCACAGTTCACGCTGTGTCTGCATTCGTACGGGTGTGTCGGAACGAATGCACAAGCTTTACTACGCATGTGTGACTTTACGATGCATAAAAGTGTGTACGTGCATGAGTGTGTATCTGCGTGTCTGTGTGTGTCTGTGTGTGTGTGTGTGTGTGTGTGTGTGTGTGTGTGTGTGTGTGAGTTCCTGGCACTGCTCCAGGCCCATTGGAGGCTTAGCTCACACCAGGATGTCCCCACAGGCCTCAGCCTTGGTAGGGTGCCTGGTCTTAGCCCTGCATGTGTCTTGGCTGAGTGCTGTCAGATTATACCCCACACTTGGAAGGTTGCCTGGAGCTGGAGCTATCCTCCCATCACCCCTCTCCAATCCCATCCCCCACCCCCGAGGCCCCCCACAGTCTTCTTGACCGACTAGGCCAGAGATCGTCCCAAAATTCCACCAGCATAACAGCGACTGCACACTGAACTCCTGCTTATGTTGACTGTTTCAGGCACACAGGATCGGCTGGCACTGACTTCCAAATGTATCTTGCGCTGCGACGAGTGCCAGAGTTAAAAGAGAGAATCCACCCGCAAACAACTGCACTGTTGAAACATCCATCTGTAATAATGAATATACTGAAAAGAAGAATGGAGTGTTTAACAATTTGAAGACGATCTGACCAAAAATGTATCAACAAGTACTTTGAGTGGTGACTTGTGATGCAAATATCCAAAACTTTATCCCTTTCCTGCTTCTCAAATGTAAGAATTCATTGATAGAATTTGATAATCGATAGCTGCAGCCCTAATCTGAAGTGATCGCTTTGAGCTCTTGGGAACTGTGATGGGGGAAAAATATACTGTTCAAACAATTAGGAAAGTAATCATAAGACTACATTAGAGCTGGATACCCGATTTTTTTTATTCCATTCAAGTTCAACTGTAGTTGTAAAACAATAATAATTTGTTCTTTTATATCCGAGATAGGAGAGGCAGATATAGTGATCTTTTTCACTTGCGCTTCTCTTCAGCAAAGCAGTCACTGCCTCCGAGTAAAGGGAACACATTTGAATTTTAACAGGAAAACCTTTTGGTCCCAACTTGCAAAACTGAATAGAGCAGATTCACACCACTTCTTTTGAGCTTTCCTAAAGGTAAATGCAAGTTACCAATTAGTAAAGTAGCTAACAAAGTAAATCTTATTAAATAATTTCAACTATAGCTTGTGTATATGCACTGAATGATCATATGTATAAAAACACGTAACAACTTTAACACTTCCACTTGTTAACCAAAGCAGCAGTTATACTAGATGATGTATGTCAGTAAATTTAGAAAGCAAAAAGAGTGTTGTTTCTATCACTGCTTCTTCTGGTTCCCACAGACACATATTCACTTCTCAACATCGCCACGAGACGGGGAGACACCGTCACTTTGTGCCCGTCTACTCTTCACCCTTTAACAACTTGTTACTAGACTCCGCTGCAACTCTGACATCTGTGTCCTGCTGCTGCATATCAAGTAGGCCAACTCCAAACTGAGTCGGCGCTGAGGCAGAGAAATGAAGACAAGATAACTGACTTGCTCGATTTGTGAAACGCAGAGGGAGGCGGAGGGCTGGTGGTCAGAGGTTAGAGAAACCGGCGTGTGAGTAGTTGTGATCACCAGACTTGGGGAAAAAAAAACGATTTGGCAGCCAAAGTGCCTTTGAGCAAACCTTAATTAGAGATAAAACAATTTCTAAATTGAATCGATTAGTGCATCACTAAAGGGATAATTGGCTGCAAAGTTGTTTAAAAAATAAATAGTTTATTTTCAAGAAATAAATGCCTGAATGATCTGGAATCTAAGTTTTCTATTTTTAGGTTTTGAATTGTTGGTCATGCAAAAGGTAGCAATTTGTAGACGTTACCCTGGGCTTAAATATATATTCTAATTTTTTTACAATTTTCTAGATAAAAAAAATAATACAACAAACGATAGAATAATGGGAACGTTATAATCAATAAGCCCTGAATTGAATCTTTCGATTACCTTTAAATTCATTGCCTAGATTGTGTAATTTTCCTAAATAAAGTCATGACTCATGCCCTAAAATTTAAGCCAATCTTAAATCAGTAAAATGTGACTTAATTTCTTTTTTTAAATGGTCTTCAGAGCTTAAGTCATTGTTGTTAAATTGCTTATATTCTCGGACAATTAAAAGCTTTAAGTCTTTCATTTGAAAAAAAAAGGCAGCAAATCATCACATTTGAGAAGCCGTAACCAGTTTCGGATTTGTTTTAATTGATAAATGACTTAAATGATTAATCAAATAATCCAAACTGTCAATTAATTATTTAAGTAAATCAAGTAGTTGATTGATGGACTAATCCCCTCATTGTTTGATCTTTATAATGAATGTACGTACTGTGACCTGGATACACTGGATCACATAATGCTTGTTTAACAGAGATAACTCTTCTGTGGATTAAAAAAATAAATAAATAATAAAAAGGTAAATAAAGCTCTCAATGTTCAAAAAGAACTGATCAAAAACGTGTGTCACGTCTAAAAACTGGGAACGGAGAGAAACCGCCTTCAACGTTTGCAAGCTCTCCCATTTATAGAGAGCCAAAATGCGTCATGACCGTTTCAAACAGAGCCACATTTCAAACGTTCAGTTTTGGTATGGGCTTGATGGCGTGAACCGCTGCCACACAGTCAGCCACTTTCTTTTGAGGGGGGTGTGACGTTGGTTGGAGATGGAACATTTCTCGCAATTCTGTGAAGGTGGGATATTGGGGCAAAGCTCACCCTCTTCCTTTTTTCCTGGATCGGAAAACTTTAGTTGCCAAGGATTGGATCACGGAAGCAAATATGGGACAAAAACTGGTTAAGTGACAGTCCAAAGTGGGTTGTTAGAGTGTTGGAGTTTCCACCATGTGAGGAGCTGAAGCCTGGTAGAGAACAAGCTGGAGAGGAACTCAAAATGAGAGCAACAAAGGAGAGAGAGAGAGAGAGAGAGAGAGAGAGAGAGAGAGAAAGAGAGAGAGAGAGAGAGCCTGTAGGCACTGAGCAGCGTCACTCAGTCTCTCCATTTCCCATTAGCCCTCCCATCGCCTCAATCCGCGTATAAACCCCCCAGCACACACACACACACACACACACACACTCCATCCCCCGCTCCCAGAGTCAGCCAATCATCAGGTTCCGGCGCCAGTGATGTCACAGTGCAGTCGAATTCTGTGCGAGCCAATCAAGGCATGTTACCGAGCTCCAAAAGAGAGAGAGTCTGCTGGGCTGATTCAAACCAGGCCAGAGAGAGACAGTCAGTCAGACAGATGCAATGATGAGAGAGCGAAAACAGGAGATGACTGATGCAGTGAGATGCATGGACACAACAAAAGACTGGAGAAGTACAATCTGGCCAATTAGTTAGTGATACAAAAATTCTACACAAGCGACTGAAACTGAGGTAGAGGACTAGTTGGAAAAACTATGCACCCTACGCCCCCCCAATAAAAACTTTTGCATGTCTAAACCACACACGTTCATCTTATTGGTAAAACTCAGGGGTTGACACTAAGGTTTCAAAAAGCACTTGCCCATAGGGCAAGTACAGGTAATGTTTTACTTTCCCGATTGTCGTGTTCACCTGCCCAAAAAAACTGTTAAACAATGATATATATAGGCTAATTAAATTATACATTTTAGCGAACCGTATCTCTTAAATACAAACACAGCTTACTAGTCTCATCCTAACCACATACAACCAACAACAATTCATATAAGCCTAGATATCATGACATCACACTACACCAAGCGCTTGGTCCTGCTGCAGCATCGTAAAAGGGCCTCTTTTTGCCATGCTCCTGGCCTGGTTTTGGGGGTCTCAAAAAACTCAGTCTAGCTTAGTGTCAAGCTGAAGGTAAGCTTCCACACAAAAATGTTCAGAAAAATGTAACTTATTTTACTTATTTAAAACGGTCACATTGTGCGAAAAAGTGATAGTCTGCCATAAAATGATTAAAGTCCACCATGTTAAAGCTATTGCCCAGTTATACTGTAAGTAGGGAGGGCGATCATTCATTTCTATTCATATTGATACCATTATAAAGACTCCACAATCCAAATCTTTATTGATACTTTTCTATTATTTTGTTAAAAGAGAACTGGTATTATTGCTTTAATTGCTTATAAGAATAGAAGAGCTAGGATAGGACTTTAAACAGGTCATAATTCCATATTTAGGCCTACTAATAATTTTATATTGCTGGGGAAACAAGTTTTTCACCCAAACTGTATTATTCAAGCTTCTCAAGAAAACCTAAAATTTCTTTTTTTCTTGCTGTTACATTTGAACACATCATGATGTCATTTTATTGACCTGTGCCAAATAATAATTTTACTGAGCCGACCTGAACACATCACATTTGAACGGTTTGCGATTTTTTTTGTTATATACACATATAAAATATATATACACATATATATATATATATATATATATATATATATATATATATATATATATATATATATATATATATATATATATATATATATATATATATATATATATATATATATATATATATATATATATATATATATATATATATATATATATATATATATATATATATATATATAGCAGTAAAGAAAAGGGATGGGCTACAGCTGGAAACGGAGATGGAGAAGCAGGAAAAGAGAATATCCGCCCATGCTTGTCCATGCGCTCATTCCCCCCTCACTACCATCCAATGCTTACTCGACCATGGAAGAGATGATGGCTCAGACTTTCATAGCTTGAGTGAAGGTTTCTATGGTAATGACAGATAATTCAATCTTCTGAAACATTTCCGCAGCTCGTTTTAACACTGTGATATTAATTTTCACTTTCACTTTAACAGACACGATCAACCTAATACACAGCTGCACACGTCCGTTTAGACTAGCTAGGGAAGGTTAAATATCTTGTCATTCTCTACAACTTTCAAAATAAAGTATGCCCTTTTCATAAATGTCAGATTTAATCATAAGTTGATCGATGTTGAAGTAGGTGGTTTCAATCTCATAAACAGTGGCAGCAACTTTACAGCCATTCCGCATCAGTCTTGCACCACTGCAGCTTGTTCACATTCAAATGTGTTTAATCAGCAAAGATGTGGAGTTTTTACTTTTACGTTTTTACTAAAACTTCCCTTTCGAAAAAACTATTATAGGGGAAGGTTAGACGACCACATCTTTTAATTTCAAGTAACTATAGTTCTGCAGATACAAGGCAAGGCACTCATGGCAGATAAGACTGATGCAAGTCCATTTTTACTTTGATGGATGCATGTGTCGTTTGACCTTCAAAGGAATGTGATGATGGGGACAGTATGTTGAATGAATCTAATAGCTGTCATGTTGTGTTTATCCAACTGATCATATTGAATTGGGCAGGATGGGGGCGTGCGAGTCACAGGACTTCACTCTACTTCCACCGAAAAGCTGCGAGAGAAGCGACTGCCAGCACAGCGCTGAAATTAGTCAAAACACTACAGCACCTTTAAGCAGGTTGTGAATCAGAACTGGCAACGTGGAGATCCTCACCAGCCAAAAGAAAGGTGCGCACCAAGTTAGTAAACACCACAACACATTTAGCACATTCTGTACAAAAGAATTCTGTACGCACTTCAACAACCTTTGTGAAGAGTATTTATTTAATAAAAGAGAGCTTCACAAATGTGCAGGTCCGTCTAAAAACACAAGTTAAGTCAGGTACCCTTATGAAAATTTAAATGTTTATTTTGCTGTAATAATTCCTTCTGTGCTTACTTGCCCTTCCCTTCCCATTGTGCTTCCAATGTTCCCTCTTTGTGCTACTGTCCCTCCACTGCAGCTCAGCACAGATCGTGTTTGAGGAAACGCAGAGGAAATTCTGTATTAAAAAGCCAGTAAATGTGGAAGACATCTACTTGGTTTTTTTTTACCAAAAGCAACTGTAGCAGACTTATTTGAATGGGCACAATCCAGGTGATGCACCAGTGTGAGTGTGGGGGGCAATAGAGGGGGCTCAAGAAAAAGAAAATCCAATAGGCAAGACAATTGAACCTGGCTTTCTGAGCAGTAAGTCTGCAGCAAGTCCTTGGTGATTCTTTTGGAGACTTTTAAACTTATGTGTGGCGAGTACACAAAAACCCTGGGCTAGTTTCTGATCCCTTCCCACCATTAGGATGATATGCCTCATGATATAGCCTATACTAAGTCACCAACACCTTCCTGTGTTTGTCGGAGAAGCATTAGGAAAAAGGAGCAGCAGGCACAGGACGAGTGGCGTGTGGCCTGCACAGTAAAAACAAAGACATCAGGGCCTACGGAGCAGGCTTATTATCCGCGGTTCATTCACAAGGGAAGTAATTGCTTTTTCAAGATGATCCAGCATTGTCTTGCAAAGTAGCGGCCATCTTTCCGAGGGTACTGCTTGGTTCCTTTGTACTTTACTATAATGAAGAGTCCTTCACTTTGTTTTAACATTCCTTTACAGTAATCGTTTAATGCGGTTATTTTAGTTCCTTTTTAATGTTTTTTTACTTTCTTTAACAATTTTAAAATCCATTTATCATATTTTTTTATGTGAATGTTTTATTTTCAAATATTTTAGTGCTTGCTGTATGCTCCATCTAATGTATTCCTATTAATTGCAAAGAGTATTGGGACAATGCTGCATGGTGATTGTGTACGTCAAATACAAATGTACCAATTGATTGATTGTTCTGATCTGGGTTGAATTGAACTCAGGAACAGCATCAGTCAATTATGAGGTTAATTTTTGGCAAAAACTGTCAAAAGTAAAATCTCATTTGTGACAGTGGGAAAACAATCAAATGGTATGTTTATTCAGGAAATTAATATTCATGCTATGTGGTTTCAGATTTGTTTAGGTTGTTACACAATTAGATCTATTTCATGTCTTCGTTATGCCTACCAAGGGAGAACAATAACTTAATAGTGTCAAAATACCAACTTTATTTGTTCAGTAAAATGTAATTGAGTTTAAGAGCTCTTTTGAAAAGAGAAACCTGAGAACTACACAGACACACAGGGTCAAGAAAATTAATTCACTCAAAACAACCATCACACACACACACACACACACACACACACACACACACACACACACACACACACACACACACACACACACACACACACACACACACACACACACACACACACACACACACACACACACACACACACACACACACACACACACACACAAAAATTATTGATATAGTGGAGCCTTTCTAGTCTCTCAGAGGAATAAGTGTCTCTAACTTCAAGCTGTATGTTGATGCATTCTAGATGTCAGTGATGACTCTCCAACCTTTTAGAAACATACATAATGCATACCTACAGATGTGAGCGTGACAGCTACATTGACTGATGAATTAAACGGCACTGTGGTAGACATGTATCCAGTTGTTTGAGGGTAGTGGACATTACACATGTACAGGATATACGCACAATTGCACATGGAACGTACTGTAGATAGCGTTTTCAAGAAACAATCTAATTAAGGTGCAAAAATCCAATTTGAAATTTAGATTTTTCGAGCTAATATGTTCAACATAAATTGTATGGATTGATAAACTGCCTATATTTCTCAATAATCATCATGCTTTGCTGTACAAATGATATCCCTCAGAGCATTGATTTGGACCGTCAATGGTTTGTGCTCTTCTGAAAACAGGCTTCTTGTCTTTTGGGCCTAGTTGGAAAACAATATTTATAATAAATGAATTATAATTATTAGGATTACAGAGTAAACGGAAAGTTGGCCTAATATCGATCCTTGAGAGCCACCTTCATCAACCATTTGGGGAATATCAGTAAAGTTTGAACTATATCAGAAAGATTTGAGTCAAACCACTTGTAGGCACAAGAATCAGAAAGCAGATCTTACTTACGAGTACAGCATCATGTTGCTTTCTTTCAACTGTGTTAAAGGTGCAACCCAAAACAGCAGATACTGTATCACTATCAGGACCAGTTGTGAGTTGTGATTGAAGGGTATAGGACCGACAGGAAAGCTTGGATACAGGTCGGTACTAGGTAGGTGTTTACATATTAATGTGAATAGTTAGATTCATTATTAATGAATTAGGAGAATGGGGGCCAAAATACAACATAGTACAAGCTACAATGTAAGCAGACGGGCAGGGAATTGGAGTATATCACTGTTAAAAGCAAGCAGATGCAAGCTCAACTGGGAACCATCATAACGCAAGAGGCCGCAAGAGTTACTAAATTCAGCAACATTTGGCCGACTTAGGGTGTATTCACACATGCTGTGTTTAGTTCGGTTGAAACGAACTCAGGTGCACTTCCACCTTCGGTGCGCATCTTTCAGACAGGTGTGAATACAGCAATCGCACTCGGGGGCGGACCAAACAAACGCTCCGAGACCCAGCTGAAGAGGTGGTCTCAATGCGCTTCGAAACGCACTCTGCTGCAGTTCGTTTGTGGTGTGAATTTGGCCGGACTCGATCCGACCCAATTGCAGGAAGCACTGCGCCTTTTCTTTCTTTTCTTTTTTAATAAATCGCCATCAGCTTCACATTATGGGAAAGTGTTGTTGTCGCCATTGTTAGGAAGATTAGTTGTGGTTTGACCGGGAGCCCCGAGCGAAAATATTACATTTGATAATGACAGGAGCGTCTCCCGTAGCCTACAGTGCCAACAGGTTCACGCTGCGCTTTGCATGAAGTGTGTGTTTTTATTGTTCTTCCCAACGGGACCGTCAATACTATCCCCGTGTCAGTTTGGTGCTGAACTGCACCGAACTGACACCCAGCTGATACACAGCTAAATCAGCTGTGTTTCAGTTTGAGCCTATTCTTCACGCGAGCCGCGCGTCCAGCAGCAAAAATACAGTAAAAATGATGTTTCACATCGTAGGCTAGAAGCCACATAACGTGGCATTGACATGGGGCTACATATTATAACCATATGAAACAATAATAATTTGATGTGTTTCTTCTTTATTTATAGGCTAGATGTAGGCATTTTTATTATTTTTAACCCCATATTATATCAATGATATATTTCGCAGTTTTTACTTCGTTCTTCCTGCTTCTCTCCACCCCAGAATGTCTGTCCAATGAATGAATGACTTCAGATCACGTGTGGTTTTGCTTCGTAATGCTGGTTCACTTGCAAAAGGGGCAATATGAAAGTGGACCACACCAACAAAAAAAAATCCAAATTCTATTTGGTCTGGACCAAAGCAAGTGAACTAATGGACTTTCCATGTGTGAATACACCCTTAGTGTAGACTTTTGGCCCTGCACTGGACATAATCCGGATCTCTCTCTCACTCAGGTAGGCCTCGTTTCATTTGACTAAATAAGAGGGCTATGACGTTAACTACAGGCTATTTTTGATGCAGGTGCCTAGGAGAAATCAGTGCATTCTTCATTCACAAGAGTATTTTGACAATACACAAAAACGTTTGCATTGAGTAAAAGATGTCAGCGATTCAGGAGGAAGGTTGTTATCAAAATCCCCTTTTGTCAAAATGGTTGAATATCACCTCATGATCTGCTTCCTGTCCATTCTGTGTGAACTGATAAAAATCCGGTTCATACACACAGCCTACGCTCTGTAAACTTAACTGGTATGTAAACAAAGGGGCCGACAGTAGCTAGCAACATGCCCATTTACAGAGCCTAAGCTGTGTATGAGCACACATACATTACATACAGGTAGCAGATCATTTGGAGATATTCACTGATTTTGACAAAAAGTAATTTTGACAACAAGCGTTCTCCAGAATCGCTGACTCCACCTTTGAGTAGGCAAAACGGCTACTCAAACATAAGTTGAGTGAACAGAAATGTCTGTAGATGGATGTACAGACTGAGCAGGTCATAACACAGACAGGGGAACCGTCACACCTGCAATCGAGGCATGTGCTTGTTGTTCTAAGACTTTTCTGAGTGTGAAATAATACCCGTGACCTAATGAAATTCTGCAAAACCAATACTTTCTGTGCGTCAAGGATCCCACTGTCATCCTACCCTATCCTTACTTTTCTGTTGCACATCACCGTCTTTTCTGACATCCAGCTATCCAGGGAAACAAATTCAGGGGGGGAAAAGTGGTCAACCTTTTCCCCAGAAAAAAACGAGCCGCCTTATTTAAATTATGCTATAGCTGCATATGTGCCTATTTTGTACACAGTACAGGATGTGAACCAGGGGAGCACCATAAGCAGAAAATAAGTGGGAGGGGAAAACAGGAATCTTAATTAGATATCAGCAGGAGATGCCTGGACAAATTAAGAAAATACATTTAAAAAAGTAAGCCAGGTTAAAGATGTAAAAAATGCTTCTTTTGAGCATGCGATTAGATTTTTTATTCCGTTTTCCCATCCCAGCTACTGTAGTAAAGAGGTAACTTTATTTCTATTCTTGCTCTTTTCTCTGCATTTTCTCTGTAAATCCATGTAGTCGCTGCTTCCAAGTCTTACAGAAATCTGTGAATCACTCATGTTAGTTGCCTTTATAAAAAGAGTAGTAAGGAAATACTTTAATGGCACGCAAAAACTTTTTGAATACGTTCGCCATGGTACCTTGAATATATGTAAACACAATGCACGTTACTTTAGGTGCATCGGAGGAGTTGTTTGGATGCATCGTTAAGTTAACAACACAATAGAAACGAGGGAATCCAGCAGCGGTTCAGCAATGCGAACCGCTGCTCTTCATCACCATCCTCCTCCTCTTCACCACCACCACCCTCATCATCATCAGTGAAGCACACGGCTCTTCAGCTTTAGGGAAATAACACAAGGGAAGGAGAGACGGACCACGCTCTGTAAATACATGATAAAGACCCGCGGCGAACCATGGCGAGTCCGAGTAAAAACATAACGAGAAGGTTTTTAAAATGTTTCCCCCCACAAACACCACCACCAGCTTACCTCCAACCCGGTACATGTTCGCTGCCATGGCTGCCCCCGGTCCCTGGCTTCCTCTCCAGGTAGAGGGGTGGCTCTTTTCTTTCTCGCGCTGCCGCCGCCGCTGTGTGTTGGAAAATGGTGGCTTGATCAATACGAAACAGACTAGCTGAGAGACCTTAAAGAGACAGTGCGCTTTAAGTCTAAAACACGAACTTTAGCGGGAGTATTTGAGCTCCAAAAATACTAAAATTACACAATTTACCGTTCTAAGACGTGGTTTGATTTTCTTCCCGCTTTTTCAAAAATATAGCTTGAAGCTTCACCAAAAGCTTTCTCTGTATTCCAAAAAATGACGTCACTGACTCATCCAAAACCAACGGTTTTCCCGTTCATCCCCGTTACTAAAGTAACGTTACCTTAAGTTAATTAGTTGTTTTCTCCTGTAATTGCTATTTTTAGATGATTGGAAGGTCGAAATAATTATACGTGTCTCGCTTGGTTACCGAGACAGTTTTACTAAACCAACCTGTTTCAGCACATAAGGTAGATTCAAAAGAAAGAGCAATGTATCATCCATGGTATCATCAAGTAGGGCAGTATCCCGTAATCCCATTACTCTGGCTCGAGACAAATCAAACTATCGCGATATTTAAAAGTTGGACCCTAGTAGTTGCATATCTTTGATGATATTGCTAATTAAACATTTTCAGTCCATCTTATTTGGACCTGTCTCAAGTAGCCTAGCCTACTACAGTGAATGAGAATGTCATGATGTTAGGCTTAATAAATAAATAAAAAAAGACATAGGTTACCTGGAAGTTGGAGTACAAAAAATAAACATCCCTAAAACCCCCTGCTGTGATCTTTAATCCCATAATCATTGGTGTCAAGTGAGGTCCATGCACCACAAGAGGAGGGGGTACACCTGACCTTATTAATGTATAGCCTATGTCTTGGTACTAACTAAACCCACAAGTTCACTCCCTAACTGGTGTGCTACACTCAAACTTTTGTGTAAATGTTCATGTAGTTGTTGGTCAGATGTTGTGTGGAAAGCAAAGAGTTGCACAGCATTATGTCAATGGTGTGCAATAAGGGCATCACAGAAATGTATGACATGATATTATTCAATCTTCTGGCAGCTTTACAGGGACATGTAGGGACTATTAAGCCTATTACAACCACCTATTGGTCAAATGTATGGACCTGCATGCGCATATGCAGGAGTTTACAGTTTGCATATTGTGCCACAGCAAAATGAGAATTTTGAACAGCAACAAATATAATAGCGACACTGTAGCTGTTTACAACAAAACACACCTCAAGTTTTATATGAATATATCATAATCACTAATTGCTTCTATTAAAAACACAAGATAACTGCTTTTGTTTTCTCTAAAAAGAGTGTGTAGCAGAAGATTAGATACAGTGTGACCAGAGAGAAAATATAGAGTATTGTGTTTTAGCGATAGTTGGTTGATTAGCTCAGATTTCGTAGTGCACTATGGGTACAAGCTTAGAGCCTCTTACTGGAGGAATGCTGTGGTGAAGGCTACATCTGATCTATACCATATGGAAGCCTCAATTACTATTTTCCTAACACAGGGGACCATGGTTTGCAGTCACATGGCCACTGTAAGCCAATCACATGAGCTTACAGTATACCCAAGTGTGCAACCTCAGTGTTGGATCTATGCTGCGTTAGAGGGTTACTGTTTGTGTCTCAAGGCTCTGAAAAATAACGAGAGATGGTTTCTGTGTGTGTGTGTGTGTGTGTGTGTGTGTGTGTGTGTGTGTGTGTGTGTGTGTGTGTGTGTGTGTGTGTGTGTGTGTGTGTGTGTGTGTGTGTGTGTGTGTGTGTGTGTGTGTGTGTGTGTGTGTGTGTGTGTGTGTGTGTGTGTGTGTGTGCGTGTGTGTGTGTCATCATGTTATGTATGGATTTAAAAAACAAAATGATTGTAAGTGTGATTTTAAATCACAATGTGCATAGTGCAATAATAAAATGAATTCTGATGTGAACTATGATGTTGTTAAAGGAAATGAAAGAGCATTATACAAAAATGTATATTTTACGCATATAGCCCCATGTACTGTGCAGTGCTATGTACAACATTTCATACCCATAATCTGTATGAACATTGCTGTTCTCTGTATTACCCTTTATTTAATATCCTATACCTTGTTAATTGACTTTCCTGTGGAGCAATAAAAATGTACAGTACTGCAGCATATCCCTGCACAGTGTGTGCATTATGTATCATGCAGCGACTGATAAGTGAGCTGTTTTTTAAGTTGTTGTAATGTACCCCAATAAAATGGGGAGAAAAATTGTGCCAATACTTAATATGGGCTTAATTAAAGGAAAGTAGGCGCCCAACAATGAAGCTTTGTGTCTGGAAACTGGGACTACTTTCATTAGGACTGTTTGCTTACTTGGCTGCTCGCTGCTGTGCAGATGTTCTTTTTGAAGCCACTTGCTCCTCTGAAGCAGATGTTGCTGCAGTCAGGACGACAGGACAGAGCGCTGCACAGTACAGAGCGGTGCAGGTGTTCTCCCTGGTGAAGCACAGTCTGTGGAGATGGATGAGTTTTTAAGACACATAGCGTCTGAAGAAACTCCCCTTGGTTTGCTTGCAGTCCCGCAGGATGACCTCTGATGGCCTCTCTTTTTGTCTCACGTGTTTGCTTCTTCGCTTGTCCTCTTTCTGTTTCTCCATGTTGCAGATAGATGCACATGGAGAGACAAAGACACAGAGGAAATCAATTAGGCCTGTTTCTTGGCAGAGACCATTCCATGTCTGATTGTGCTTCCTCATTTGTTCTCTCACTGGGGAGAAGGCGACTAGGTACAGATATAAAAGGACTATTGTAAGAGTTCTCTCTACTCTACAAAAAGGTGTAGTTCTGTATAAACATTGAAAACACTGGAATTATCCAATTATGTTTCTAAAGGAACAATACCTGTGACTGTGCTCCTAGCAAAATGCTTGAACATTGCAAAGGGACTCAGAGTCCCTGTCAGGATAGTGACAGTTCATTTTTGGTATAAGACATGGTGTCTGAGATAAACATCATCAAAGAGAACTCACATTCTGTACACAAACCTGCTCATATGAACTGAAGAGGCATCTCCACCATTTTGCAGTTTAAAGAAAATACTCTTCAAAGATGCATTCTTTCATGTCAGTTTTTGATAGTCTGACATGTTGCAGTTCTCTGTTGTAGACTTCATTAGTGACTGGCTTTATTTTCACAGCTCTGAAAAACGTTGGCACTAGGCAGCGCTGACTCTTTTAATTGGGAATCTCTGCTTTAGGGGATCTGTCACTCAGATTTCACAGCTAAAAAAATAACAGTAACAGAATAGATACAGTAATTCACCAACAATATTGTACAAGGACATAGATCTTGTATTTAATCATATGAGACTACAGGTGGAGCTATTGTCTTGCTTTTGAAAACATGTGCAATTTTAAACAGAAGGGATAGGTGCTATGAGGCCAAGCATGGTTGGAAAAAGTGTTATCTATCATATTTTATTAGTATATAACATACACAACAGCTGCCAGACCAATAGGAAACTATTTTATTTTTAAATTACCTGAAAAAGCATAATGCTCCAAGTTGCACTTACCTCATCCCACCAGCAGACAGCATCACTCACAAAGCCTTTTTTGTTGTCCTGAGATGCTCCCTATTAAAGCAGTGATCTAGTGGAAGGATAAAAAGACACTGTGGAAACTACACTTCAATAACTTAAAATTAGTTCTGGTACCAAGCCAGTGAGTAGCATCAGGGTAACACACAAAAATGTTGACTTAGGACCTCAAGGATAACACAAATCAAAGTATGACATTATGTCCTCCATTATCTGTTACATTGGTAGAAAGCTGTTGTGTGTGTTGGTCTTTCAGTAAATCCTCTGTATCTGCAGACACAGCTTGGCTGAAAACCCTCAGCCACACTTATAAGAAACCTTGGCCCTTATCCAAAAAGGATTAACCATATTGCACATTTGCTGGTAATTGATACTGTGTGACCTTCACAGAATGAAAGCGGAATAGCTATGACACTGAGAAGAAAGACTGGGTCGGACACAGATGCAGACAGTCAAATATTTGCCACCCCCAAAAAGACGCCCCGTTGTTAAGTCCCGGGCCCCACCTCACAAGGGAATCCTCGAGAAAGTGTCCACCCTTGCTCCACCACAGGATCAAGTGCAGAAATACTAGGAGCCACCAGAAGCGAGCAACGCATTTTTTTGCGAAACAGCTGATGAACCGCCAAGTGTGTCTCCATCCTCAGAGGGAGAGGCAGTGGCAGTTGGTGAGAGGACTGTGCCATGTGGGGGGAGAAAGACTCACCACACTCAGACATAACAAAGGAATCACAGGAATGGCAAATGGCATTAGAATGTTATGTATTGCATTCCCTTTGCTGCAAGAATGCTTGTCATTTTATTGGTAGAGACCATAGGAGCGTCTTGGATCAGCAACTTGTGATACATATGTTTAACCACAAATACACTTTTATAGATCCAATTCAACAAGCAAAAATGTACCGTGTCCTAATAAAAGTCAAACGTGCAAAAAGTTGCAACTTGGCTCTGCAATGAGGGCTCTAAAGTGATACGTGATGTATCATGGGGTTTAATGTGCCGAAGTCGAAGTGGCTGTTGAGAATATATATATATATATATATATATATATATATATATATATATATATATATATATATATATATATATAATATATATATATATATATATATATATATATATATATATATATATATATATATATATATATATATATATATATATATATATATATATATATATATATAATAACAGTATATGTTGTCTAACCAAACACAAAATTGTCTTTATATTGTGCTAATTGGACATGCCACCTTGTTAGGTTCCTGGTTTGAATAGATCCTTTTGAGGATCCATTGTAATAGAGTCTGTGATGTGATGCACCTTCAGCCAGTTATATTTGGATCTATCTATCTATCTATCTATCTATCTATCTATCTATCTATCTATCTATCTATCTATCTATCTATCTATCTATCTATCTATCCGATGTATTCGTTCTTTGGGAGGTGAGTATACCAGTGGGAGATTGACAGATCATCCTACAATCCCACCATGCAGTATGTTTGACTGACATGCAAATCCACATGCACACAGTGTACCTTTCATGACACTAAGGAAGCCATACAAAGAAAGAGGTGTTTCCAACCTTTTTTTTAAACTGTAGAGAACAGGGGAAGGTAAGGATCTGCTTTATTTTTTCATTGCCGCACCACCCATATTCAGAGCTTCTAATCATACACCACAGGAGCTCAACTAAAAGTGCACAGCATGTTTCTGAAACAAAACTATGTACTGTGTGTCATATGTTAGTTTGACTTGGACCAAATACGTTCTGAAATGTCGCTGCCAGTGTGGAAGAAACAAGACAGGCTTTGTTTAATGCTGAGGTAGAGAAAGTGTTCCATTGCTGAATTTTTTTATTACGAAATTTGGGCTCGAGAGGGCCAAGCAGGCAAGACCTTGTCAAAGTGACAGATATTGTGTGGACAGACTCAGCATGGAGATTGCCTGTCAGTTTGAGGGCATTTGATAGAGTTCCTCTTGGGGATTTCCAGCCAGCATCACTTTAAAAATATACTTCGGACAGCAAGTGTCTTTAAAAACTAAAATACCCCCATTGTTGAAATTAAGAAGTGTTCAAGATACTACAAAATGATGCTTTATTTGAATGCCAAAGCAATTGTTTAGAGTAGATTTTTTTTTCACATGCTAAAACTGTAGCTAATTTTGACCCTAAATACTTTCATGTGTTGGACAGAAAATTACCAAAACATTGCATCACCATTAAATCAAAAGAACAGTCCTCTTTCTTGCGATGATTTAGATGAGAAAAGCCATAACACTTTCTTGTCTTTAGACTCAATATGAAGCTAATCACAAATTGGCATAAGCAGGGGAAAACGGCTAGCTTGGTTTGGCACAAAGCTGAATTTTTTTTTGCCAGCACGACTAAAGGTCACAAATGAACACTTTATATCTTGTTCGTACAAATAAGTCGTGTTTTTTTTTCTCACCTTGGAAAGAACAACCATAGCTATATTCCGCTGTCTTCATGCTAATCGCAGCTAATTACCTGATGGCTGTAGCCTTATACTTGGTGTTCAGACATTACAGCGGTAGGCTATCAATTTTTGATTATTGAATTCTTGGTAAGGTAAAGGAAATATTTTTTTCCCCCCAAAATGTCAAACTATTCCTATTATGTTTTGGTGCAACCCTAAACCTCTACACATCTGAGCTTCCATTTCTGATACAGTTGATCAGTTGTTAGCACTGAATGACTCTTTTGCTGATTGAAGCAAGCTCACACAGCATGTTGACCACAGGTACATCTGCTGATTAAGATGGAGTCTTCACGAGCAATGAATCTATCGATCAGCCGTATTGAACAGAAAAAGCCTTGATTAGTGAGACAAACCCCTGACTGTGCCATGGGCAGAAATGTGCAGTAGAATGCTAAAAATGCAGGTATCTTAAATAGCCTATACTAACAAAGCTAAAAGTGCTTCAGTCATGTTCAAATAACCAGTTGATATTTGATATGTTAATCATCCCTTAATGATAACATTTTAATTAAAAACCCAGACGAACATGAGGACATGCAGGTTGTCTGTATTTAAAGTCAAATTCCCATGTGCACCACTTTACAAATTCCCTCGGAAATGATTGGGAGCTAGATAGAGAGATCAAAACCTCCAAAAACCTCTGCCAGCTGCCTCTACCACACCCTCCCTCCACAGGGGCCCTCATTGGGATCGGGAGGGCCACGCCTCTATACAGCCGTTGGAAGAGCACAGCATGTGCACTGGAAAACCCTTGCTTCATGTTGCAAACAAACTTAGGGAAAATGAAATGACAAATTTATTTAAAAAAAATATGCACTATGCCCCAGCTAAAAATAAGCCTCTATATTAAACAAGGGAGCGGTGAGAGTGCATACAGTGGAACCTCCACCCGTCACCAGTGGAGATGTTTGCCAAGTAAAACAATACACCCACATCACTAAAAATGGCATTCGGTGGAATCTAAACCCCTCACACTGTCCAAGTGGGAGTGAAATGTTTCGAAATTGACTCTCTACGGCTTAAGAAAACACAGGAAGACCCTCCCATCTGCAATTAAAAAGTGCTGTGTTCAGTTGTATTGTCTGTAAAAACAAACAAACTAAAATATATAGTATATATACCAAAAAAGCCACCCAAGGCTCAAGGATCAAAAGTGCTAGTGAGCCATGCATGTGATGGGTCAGGGTTAAAGAGGTCGCTGTGACTGTGACTAAGATCTGGAGGAAATCTGCGACCTGAGGGGGAACTTTTATACAAATGGTAAATGGACTTGACTTATATAGCGCTTCTCTAGCCGATTTTCTCAGCCCCAAAGCGCTTTACATATCTTACCACATTCACCCATTCATACACACACTCATACACCGATGGCAGTAGCTGCCACGCAAGGCGCTCTCTGAACCATCGGGAGCAATTTGGGGTTCAGTGTCTTGCCCAGGGACACTTCGACATGTGGCGGGTAGGCAGGGAATCGAACCTCCGACCCTGCACTCCAGAGGCAATCTTCCTACCCACTTCGCCACTGCCGCCCAAACAGAAGCACCCATTTAGCCAGAAGTAAATCATTTACAAAACAGCTTCCCAAGTGGTGTTCATAATGGAGTGCAACTGTGTGGCTGCAAGATCACCATAATAACTTGTGGACATTATATTAAATACAAGCACACAACAAAGTTGGTACATTGCCTGAGGGTGTAAGACCAAAAGGGGCCACAAAACTTTATTGTATGCAATCAGTCTTGGTCATGTGATTACTTTAAAAGTCACACATTATTTAAGACTTAAGCGAGTTTAGTTTATGATGTTCTCAAATGCTGTTAATCCTGAATGCAATTGTCTGTAAAGAGCCCATATAAATATTTGAAAACTTCAAATTTCCATTTTCTGCTACTTTATACTTCTAAAGAATTACATATCAGAGACAAATATTGTTATTTTTATTGTTACTTTACAGATTCCGATTAAAAATACAAAACTTGATGGATAGCTTAAACTGTAGTGATCCCCGCGAGCTAACCAGCAGTACAGTCAAAATCAGCTCCACCTTTACCAGCGTCTTTAAATGTTCACGACTAATCATCAATAATTATCAACCAAACTTGAATTTTAACATTAACATGTAACAGGGTAGTTCTACACTGTGGAATAGCTACTTTTACTGAAGTACAAGATGTGAGTACTTCTTCCACCACTGATAACAATTTGATAATTCCTCTTAAGGAATGGATGTCAAGAGATCCTTCTGAAAGAAATGTTAATGTAAGAGGGAAACAATATCACAATCCTCTTTCTGTGCAGAAATGTATTGCAAAAGCTTCGGCTGTCTCAGTTCAACAGAGCCAGTGAAAATCTAACAAACACACACATCACACACTCTTTGAAATTGCTCTAGGAAGAAATCTCTTTGTAGAAAATTTTGACATGATGATTAATTACTGCAATTAGAATGTACATGTTAGCATGTGAACCCCCGACCCTTATATATACACAAATTGCTGTGGAACAAGGTAAATACACAGTGGAAACTGCACAGAGGGCAGTAGGTGCAGGGTCAGTAGAGAAAAGGCCAATTATGGTCTTAATGACATGTGTAATGTTAAACTATTTTGGGATGAGCTATTCATTGGTGAAACTTTTTGTCTTAAGAGGAACAAGACTTTGTTGAAATGCTTTCCTGTTTTCCTAATCATTTTAATGCATAATGAATGGGTACATGATTTGCAACTTGCTATATTAGAGTTTTGGCTTGAATGCGCTTTCTCACAACGAAAAGCATTTTGAGTACAACTGAAAAAGCTTCGGAATTCTCCCTGATGAAGGCCTACCGTCTGAAACAAAGAGACTAAATACAATATAAGCGAACGGGATGGCTGGTTTAATTTTATTATTAATTAAAATGTGAGACTCACAAGTGTATTTTCATAGTTGTGTGGCTTATATAGTATATTATTTATGCACTTACACTTGTTCGCTTACTAAACCCTGAAAATTAAAGCGGCCACCGTTTTGAGTCTTATCCAAAAGATAGAGTGTCTGTATGTGAATGAAATCTCTGTCTGTCACCCGACATAAAGCTTATCATCTGCTGAGAACGTTTAATCTTGCCCCCTGTCTCCTGGCAGAGCTAAACATAGGCTACTGTTTCTAAAATAATCGCCACTCTAGAAGCGTGTGCTGTGGGAACATTTCAATAATTAATTCTGGCTCTTTTTTCTCTCCCTCTTACTCAAAGACAAGCACACGCTCAGCCAGTCCCGATCAAGTGTTGTTTTTCTATACAAACACAGTGTGTTCTTACATTTTCAGAAATACCACGGATGTCTGAGGTCTTACAAATGATGTGCTTCTCCACTCTAAATAGAGGCCTCAGTCTCAGAACCCCTCAATCTGACTTTAACCTCTTAAGCTCTAGCCTATTTTTTAGGTTTCTGCTCGAAAATGACATACCCAAAATGAATAGAGTATATCTCTGCATCTACAAGGTCTATTTGAATAATTGTGGTGTCATTATGAAGGGAACACTTGTGAAATGTGTTCAGATGTGTAAGTATCAGTATTTATGTCACTGGCTCAGAGTCAATTAAGTTTGCACACAAGCATAAATGACTGATTTCATTTCCGCCTAAAAAAAAGAAAAATCACACTTTTTCAATGAATATCTCTTTGAAATGATGCTGATGGGGCTAAAACTCTACATCTAAGCATAGCACAAGGTGTTACCATTATCCCTGCAAAGTTTGATCCTCATAAAGTGAAGCAGAGCAGAATTACAGATGTTTTAGTACAGACTAGTCAGACGGACTCTCCAAAATAGTTATTTGGCACATTTTTGGCACACTTTGGCACTAGCTGTGCCATTTGAAGTTTTTGATGTACTGAACTATATTTTTCACTTTTATGTCAATATCTGTGATCATCACATACATTTTCAAGAGTTTTTGACTTTTTTTTGATTTTTTTTTTCATAACCAACCTAAACTATATACAATCTTCAAAGAACCATAAAAAGCAACTGAAGTTTGAATCAAAATTACACATTTATCAACTATAATAAACAAACTGTAAAAAAATAAATCACACAAAACTATTTACACTGACTGAAGTCCAAATAAAAACAATATATCAACAATAAGTCCAAACTAAAAACAGCCCCTCCTGAGTCTCCTTTTCCTCTCTACTTGTTGTCGTGCCAGAGCTGGAAACAGTTCTTTTTTGCAGTGAGACAGTGGTACCTGACATTTCCTGCAATACATGGATGTCTTCACCCTCGGGATCCCAGTATTAAGGCCCCACTTGCAATGCTTGCAAATTTGCGAGTCATAGTAGATGGGTAATGCAAGCGGTGGAGTAGCTGCTGAGCCTTCAGCAAACACCAACTTCCTAGCTACATCTGAGAAGGCAATGGCTCTGTCTGGGAAGATGAAGCTGCTCATCATCACTGCAACACCAATTGTGGAAGGAAACAAATATTATTTAGTGGCCTTATTTTGAAAGTGTAATACATTCACAAAAGCTATCACAATAGATGTGTGATAATAACAATCTTGGAAGTAAAACACACACACAATACATGCATTCACAAAAGCAATAGACATGTGATAATAATAATCTTGGAAGTAAACATAAAATAAAAAAACATTCCCTCCCTCCCTCCCTGCCTGCCTGTCTCTCTCTCACACTCACACACACACACACACACACACACACACACACACACACACACACACACACACACACACACACACACACACACACACACACACACACACACACACACACACACACACACATTATTATATATGAACATCTCTTTGAGATGTCTCTCTAGTAACTAATGAATTGAATTGTACCTTTCTAATGGCGCCATGTAGTCACTGTTGCTGCCGAGGTCTCTATCGTCTGAGCTGGAGTCCCGTGCAGAAAGTTCGTCCAGCTTCAGCATTGTCAGCAGTTATCATTTCGATCAACTTATCCATACTGCACTTGGTTCGGCGATGTTCTGCCATTTTTGATAATAAATTACCAAAAAACAACGACAAACTATCTCAAAACTATCTCAAAACTATCTCGAAACTCCTCAGAACTGCTCAGAAACCGTCTCACACCGTGCGCTCTGCGCACTCTGCGTAAAGATGGCTACTGCTGCATGTAGCCTAAGAAGGTTACGCAGACGAATAACTCAGCCAGTGATTGGTCGTTTTGGATGATTGACACCTTGTTTTAACCGTAAGAGCCAATAGATTTTAGGGAAGGTATCGAAATGTGTGCCAGACACATGATTGGCTAGCAGTAAGAAAGCAAAATGGTACCCCCGGGAAACCTTCTCCGATGCACACTGAGCCAAATGTCCATGAGCCAACGAGACTCCTTGAAAGTAAAAAAAAAGTCAGATTCACTTGGAAATGGTTGGAAACGAAAGGGGACATTTACTATAACAGGAGTTTTTTGCTCTAAAGTACAACTTTTCATCAAAATATCTCAAAGGTAAGAGTGAATTTATGTTGGTCGCTGTAAGTAAGTGATTGTTTACCTTTGTATTCTTTGGCCGCTAGTTCACTGAGTTTTTATCGTAGGGACATGACAGTGGTACTTTTGAACTCGTCATGATCTTAGCTTTCATTTGAGGGTTGACTTTCTGACGCTATTCGGATTTTGATATTTGATCATTAATATGCTTGGTGTTTGAGTTGTGTTTGGTGTGTGTAAAAATGACTTATGTGTGCTTGTAGCTGAGTTTCTCATGTTTAATTTGATGTGCAGTAGGACTATTTCTACATTGTTATGGAAGTGTTGTATGCCTTTTGCTGCGAGAGTGATCACTAAGTCCCCCAACTGGGGGACGCTAGAGTTTAAGAGGTTAATCATCATGGTTTCCTCTCTCTCTTGCCGCTCATGCCTGCTTGCTGAAAGAAGCAGAAGCCCTTCTGTGGTCTTGGGGCTGCATGGGTTTAGGATTGGCTACGGTTCTTTGGGCTCCTTCGAGAAAAAAACAGACTTGTCACGTGGCTTATGTGGATTATGCCTGCAATATACATCTGCGGACCATAAATGTGTAGCGGGGGGGGTTGAACAGGAAGGAAGAAGGAAGGAGCAGAGACAGTGGGATCAGTCACTGTCTAGGGCCAAAGGCAGCAATGGCACCTGTTTGGCCTTGGAGCTCTGGGTTGGGTTGAATGGTGTTAAGGACAGGTGTGCAGCTAAAATGCATTAACACCTCCTGCATGCTGCTGGCTGGGTGGGTCAATACTCAAGGCCTGGTGGTCCTGTTCAACCAAAGGTCATCCACTTATGCAATAGTTAGGAGGAAGTTGCATGCATTTATTAAAGGCTCCGGAAACATATTTTTCCCATCTGCTTCGTACTATGACTGATGGGTTCCAGATATGAACATACTAAATTTAGAACTGTTTGGGTGATTTTACTATCTTTATGGCTCTCTTTTCTCTGGTTTGAAATGGGTGAGGCTCAGTTGGAACATCGTGACGACAGCTGTGAAGTTTTTTTTTTTCGATTATGTTGCTTGATTTTGTTTGTGGGTGGTACTTATAAGTGGGTTTTTATCCATGTTAACTTATTTGAGCACATGTTCTCTGTAATTCTGCTTCTACTGAAATTGCACGACAATAAGTGCTATTTTATGAAAATCTAATGACCATTCCATTTATTTTATGTTATGTTTATCCTTATGAGATTTTTATGAGATTGTGCACTTGGTTTTGGTGAAGAATTCGGGAAAGACTACATAAGCTCAGGCTTCTTATTCTTTTTTCAGACAGGACCAGTGTGTGTTATGTTGAAATTGTTTTGTTATTCCTTTATTTATTTTACTTTGTTGTAACAAAGATGTTCATTTTTTTGTTCTTATGTTCAATGATTTCTTTTCTTCTTCAAGAATGGTCAAAATGTATGCCGTTCAGGTTGAGATATCCTGATTTATAGTCCAGGTCAAGCTCCAAAAACATGAAACCCTAAAATTCCCATAATGCATCTATCATCAGACCCTCCTTTCCTTGTAGATTCCCACAACATTAAAGCAGCACACACTAGCTCTTACCACAGGTTTTCTCTTATAAATCTTGAAGTCTCAAGCTGAATAAATAGATACTCTGATGATTATCTTATCTTGACATCATGTGAAGTGTGCCCCCCTCCCATTCACTTTATCTTAAGTGTTTAAAGTCCTAACATGCTTTTAAGCTCTCAGGACCACCTCACCCGTCTTATCAGTCTATTCCAGGCTTTCCCCGTGGGGCTGGAGGCTTGATCTACTCTTGAAAAACAGTGAGGACATTTCTGAACCACGCTACAGATCAAAAACCAGTAAAGAGTTAAACTAGTGGCCTGGATATGTCCACTTCTGTCTCCCTAGGAAGGTTGCTTCTACTCCTCAGAAGCGTCAGATCATTCTGGCTCAAAGAACAAGCCTTTCAGTGGCATCTGTTCCCTCACTTTTTTTCATTTTTGCCCCATTTATGGACCACCTCGAAAAGGGTTTAAAGCTATAGTGCGTAACTTATGTAGCCCATAGTCATTACAAAAACACTGTCGGTGCATCTATATCAGGTAAGCCTTAGGAGATTGATCAGGGATTGTATAACTTCTGCTGTACATCCAGTTGTTTTCTCTCTTTGCAGTGGAGTCAACTGCAACATTTGTTTGCCACTTCTTGGGGTTTTTCTGAGTTCCTGCACCATGAGTGTCAGGGGGCGACATCAGTTTGTAAACGCTGCCATAGTGAGAAATAAAGAGAGAGTTTTTAGAGCTGATAGGCTTAATTAACTTAGTTTCGACTCTTTAATCATCAATGGCTTGAATGTAACCAACATTCATTTATATGAAAAATAACGCAACATAGAGTTGAACAACATTTTTAAACAAAATAATTCAAGGGGAGGTTTGCTGATTGCGCAGTCTCCTTTTCAGCACCACGTAAATGTTTTATATTACCGATAGTGAGAATAATATACCCCTTCTTTCATCTTTATCACAGGTGTCAGTGAGGCGAAAGATTTCAGAGAACATTGGCTCTTCCATTTTCTATTTCCCATACCCCTCTTTGTCTCTGTATTGTGTTTGACCTCCTCTCCTCTCAGCAGGTTTCGGATTGTGCGCCACAGCTGAACCGGCAACAAACCTGCAACCACAGCAAACAACTGGAGGTGAACGCTAATAAACTCATGTCCTCTGTGAAACACACACCGTCACGGCCTCCACACACATCCTCCGTCTACCTCTGGAGCGCGTCGCCTTCCTTACTGCTGCGTCTCCGGACTTTTCCCGGACACACATGGAACGTCTCAACTGCTGCTACTACTGCTGATGCTGCAGCGCTGCTTCAAAATCACTGTCTTTCTCTGTTGTTTCCCTTTGATTATTCTCGTTCACATTGTAACCGAGGGTGTATAGTGTGTCCTACTTTGTCATTGTAGAAATAAAGATACGGGAACTCCATTCACTGAACTGCACTTTATTCTAGCGCTCACAACATCGAACTTTTAGTCAGACACATTTACACGGCTGACACTTACGTTCTGCCCCTTCATAATAAAAGCACTCAAGAGGAACTAGAATAGACCAGTTGCGCCAACAGCCGATTGCACAATTAAATCGTGAAATAAAGGGATTATTTGCGTATACGACTGAGGGATGTTTTATTTTGAAAGAAACACACCGGGAAATCGTGTAACTAGAGTGAATGCTGCTGGTATGACTGTCAACAGAGTATTTCTCTATCAATTAAAGCACAGAGACCCGAGAGAATAAAATAGACGAGCCTCCTGAGGTAAAGGGGAGCGTCGCTGCAGACGTGCCTCCGACGTGCATCAGCAGTGCGTCTGAGGTTGGATGTGTGCCCGCTCTAGGTTGATTACACGGTCAGTGACAAAAAGTCAGACGCAGACGCGAGGTAGACGCGCAGTAGAGGTAGGATGTGTGTGGGGGCGTGAGCGCTGAGGCAGGGATTCTCTCTATACTCTCACTGTATTGTATAGCAATACACTGTGAAATATCTCCTTGGGCTTCTCTGCTGCTGATCAGGATTGCCCCAGAGTTGCCCTGTTTGCAGTTTTGCTGCCTATTCACGGTCGTTAAGTCAAGCTTTTTTTAACACGGTGAACTCAGAGATAAGGAGGAAGCAGTGCTATCAGCTAAGACACAGATGGGGGAAATATCAGAATGTCTGTTCCTGGACCGGGGACCTGCACTGTGTCACTATGGCAGACAGACCAGACAGCACCCAAGTGTGAAAGAGATGACCTCAGTCACACACTGAAGAGGCCCGAGTGGAAAGAGACGGACGCACTTTACCAGAGCAACTGATAATTCCTTTGAATTAGTCATCATAAATGAATGCATCAACCACTTGCCAAACTCAGGAGCAGGTTTTTCTGCCCAGCCTGTCTCCCTGTCTGAGTATAGGCCTACTATTTGTCATGAAGCCAGCAGGCAGCCGTCTCAAGGGAAAGCTGATCCTCCCTAGCCACGTTTCAGCGTCTTCTTCCTTTTTGCCTATAAGAAATTCCTACGAGTCACTCACTCTGAAAGAGAGCTTTGTGATTCGACCAAACACTGCTCCCACTCCTCTTGTGGAAAAAAGGGGAAACCCAGCACTTGCCAAAAAAATCTTCCCGTCTGGCCCATAGGCTGGCTGTGACAGACCACAGGCTGGCCCATAGAGAAAATAAAAGCTGCCTTCATGTGCTGCTCGTAAAAAAAGGGTAATGCTTGAAAAACAGCTAAAGGCTGGAGTAGCCTAGGCTATGCTTGAAACAACATAGAAGAGATGCAATGAATGGTACAAAAAGTCATTCATTAATCAAGTTATTAAAAAGTAAATGTAAAAGAGAGTTTCCGAGAGTAGTTAGAATACTGCAAACTCTTCCAAGTGTCAGGTTGTCAGTCTAGTTGACCAAGACAAGAATGTATCAAGTCCCAAACTATACCTAGATTTTGTGCAGATAAAAAGTGGTCTCAAGACCAAAACTGATCTTGAGTGGCCATACTAGGCCCACATTACGTGATAAGGAGAATGTTGAGTCTCTCTTAAATAAAAGAATAGCCTAATGAAAGTGTAATGGGATAACTTACCTTTTGATTTGGCGTTCTACAAATAAAGTTGACTTACCATACAATACTTATTTAGGAATGAATGGATAGATGCAGCTACCCCTAAGTAATGAAAAAAAGAAGAAAAGAAAAGAAAAAAGAATAGGCTATCAATAGCTTATAGGATTGTATATTTGCGAGCCAGACACGTTTTTTTTTATGTGATTCCTTTTTTTATATGCTACCTAGGCGTAATTGGATTCCCTTAAGTATACTAGTGGGTAGGCCTAGCTGTTGTTTTCTAGTTTTTAGAGGTAAACTTTTACAAAAAAACATGCTCAAGGAGGCAAGATGAAAAGTGAATAGGCACTGATTTAAGACGTACAGTCTTTCAAAGGTTTGTGACAGTACCTTAAAGTAGGGACACTCATATTTCCCAGGACAAGTGAAGGAGGCACGAGGACGGGCATCGTGGCGGCAGTAGAGGGGGCGGGGTTATGCAAATGAGCAGCCGTTGAGATGCTCGCTGCTTCTGAACGGAGCGCGAGACACTTGCTGTGTAGAGAAGAGGGAAAGTGGACGCTCACGCTGCTTCGAAGAGAAACAAATAACACATCACTTTCACTCGACCCCACAGCTTCGCAACTATGTCTTCAAAGTGCCCCAAGTGTGAGAAGACGGTGTATTTCGGTAAGTCATTGCTGCTTTATTTGATTCCACTTTTTTTTAAATGTAGCCTACTTCAATTTTTTTGGGTCAAGATGAGAGTGACGCGCGTCAAAAAAAAGATAATCCTGTCAACGGATCGATATTTCATTTCGGGACAACTTGTTCTGACAGTTTTTTGTCATGATATAGTTCTTTAAATACAAATGTATGAATAGTGTATATTTTCGAATACGAAGCAGTTAGTGCCCATTCATTTTAATACAAATATTGTTTTCAAACAACCAGAATGTAGGCTACCAATGTTTTGTCAAATTTTATATGAACAGAACATAGGCTAACTACTTTTCCATCGTTGTTTTGAATGTAAGCTGCAACATAGGCCTACATGCACGTTTGCCAATTTCAGTTTTTTTGAATAATATCATACATTTTCAGTAGGCCTAATATTATATTTAAGTAACCTATTAGTGTAGTGTGTTTGACAATATAGCCTTACATTGGATCCATAAAGCTCAATATTGCTGTAGGCTTTTAGTTCAGTGGTGGGAGATGTCCAATGTACACCGTTCCTACATTCCCCAAAGGAATTTCTCACATAGGTGAAGTTCACAGTGTTCCTTAGATTAGACATTTTTCAAGGGAAAGAAAGAGTTTGCCTGGCAATGATTTACAAAGGCAAACTTTGGGAAACCCAAAAGCTGGAGTCAGGCAAATCGGGTCAATGTAAACAAAAGCCCTGGGTGCAAATATTTCACTGAATTTCTACTTTTTTTTTTTTTTTTTTTTTTTTGTAACGTATGAAATGCTTTTTAACGTCCGTGAGACAAAACATGCCCTGTGTCTGCTCTTTCTAGTCAAAACTGGATAAATGATTCATCTTGTTTTGACAACATTCTGTACCATTTTTAATTTGTTGTGTTTGGTAATCATCCAAGTGTGGCAGTTGGCTTTGATAGGGGCTTTGCTGATGGATGGATGCCCTTAGTTCAGAAATGCCATATGCCCAGATTGCCCACTCGCGGAGGAGCACGGCGACACCATGCTGCGTCCGTGGGATGCAAACCTGTAAACACGCATCTTTTGCATTCTCCTAAAAACAAGGATGGGGAAACAAAACACCCACTTAAGTCACACTTAGCCTCAACAAGGAAGAATTCAGTGATGGTGACATCCTATATATTTACTATAACAGATGTTCACAGTGAAGGAAAAGTGCATAGGCAGAGGATTAAGGCGGCTCAGGACATGACGGTAATCAAAATATGGCAGTGCTGCTTCAAATCTATGCTGTTCTTCATTGGTGCTGCTGATCTTTTTTACACTTCGCAGCACACATCAGAACTGTCACGGGGTCAAAACCAATTATGTGAGTGGATGGATGGAAGTCCTCTTACGTAACAGGAGTAGCAGCGAACCTCACAGCTGCCGCTGCTCATGCTACCGGTCCCAAGAGTGTCATGGAATAACATCATCGCAAATTAGATTTATTTTCCTCACAATGTAGATTTTATCTATTTCTGAGTATTCATTCATGTCATAACCATAATTCGCTGCAATGAGTGAGTCATGGCTCTTCTGTGGTTAATGTTGTTTTCTTTATGTAATCTACTGAGATACATCCTGTTGGAGTTATTTTTGGCTGGGGCGTGTCGTATTGATGCAAGACGCCCAGAGCTGACTCGTCTGTGTAAGGATGATGACTAGAGAAAGTAAAGCATCATGAGAGGAATTAGCTGGACACCACAGAGCAGGGAGGATGGACACAGTGAGGAGAGGTGTTGATGAAAAAATTAAAGTTTCATTCACTGCAAGGAGAGGCTATGAAAGGGTTTCCATTAAAATGTGCATAAAAGCAGGGTGACATCTCATCAAAAAAGGGTCATGTAAATGTCAAATTTCGAGAATTAACTGTAAAATTAACTTATTTCCCTGTTTAACAGGTTACGGTGCGTTGCCAGGCAATAAGCCCATCTTCAGACCAAACTAGTGTAGTTCATCTGCTCCAACCACTTTTTCTTCGAACTTTCAAAAGATTAGTTTTATATTTACATAGAAAGCTAGCTTAAGAAACCTATGACAAGGCAGACATGGGAGAGGTCAGGCGGTGGGGGTGGGGAGGTGGGAGTTTGGCATGTCCCTCCCCTGCCTGAAGCATGCGGAAATGATGTCAGTGGTGGATTTCAGTTGCTGCTCCACCACCTACATACATCCTTCCATCCGCGTCTAGAAATCCTGTGTCGGGGTCAATTTCCAGGTCTGGAGAACAGTTTAAAAGTCCTATGAAAGAGGATGTGGAGTGGTGGAGGGAGGTAAAACAATCTCCTGCTTCTGATCTACACCAGGACATGTGTTATTGATGGAGAAAATTGTCTATTTCCCGTCTCATTCTGCTCCCAGTTTTTTTTTTTTTTTGCCTTTTCATGGTGGTAATGGTGGTTAGCGGTTTGCTATATAGAACAGTGATTGGCCCACACCACCCCTGCTGTTACCCACCTGGCCTTTCCAGCTGGTGTTGCCCAATATTGGATTCAGCAGGAGAAAAAAAGGTATTTTTCAACACTTGACTCTCCTCCTCTTTCATTTCTGAAAAAAACGTCATTTCACATGGCGGCGGTGAGCCACAGTCTGGGATTGAAATTCTTTTGGTTTCGGGAGGGGAAGGGTTTTTTTTTTTTATTGTTTTCCATTCGTTACTTTAATAGACAGCTGTTTTATGGTGGTGACGGTTCAATTTTATCCCCGTTCTTCTGACATTTATTTACAACCTCAACGTGCAGGAAGCCGTCGCTTGTTGCTGGTGTTGAAGGAATTTGAACATCTTACTTTTCTAATTGTAGGGTCAAATTCCCAGCGTCCACATGATTGCGGCCTCGCCATCTGTGAGTTCATGTGGTACAGAGATGCTTAGAACACACCAGGGGCTGTTAGCTGTAATCGGGCTCCAGTGGAAATGGCCCTGTTTAAGCGTGTGATAGAGTCTGTGCACAACACAACAACACAGTATGTCTCCGTAATTCACCCAGTTCCCAGACCGACCGTCCCAAATTCAGCTCCCTCTTTATGCTGCTAAGTGAATAAACAAGAACTTGAATGGAAACTAATGGGGCTCCGCTGTGAGTTTCTCTTTCTCTCTTTCTCTTTTTCATTCCTCTCCCTCTAACTCCCTTCTCCTCCGCTTCAATCACTCGTTCTCTCTTCAGGCGCTGGATTCCTCTAGCGGGGACTGGGGAGGGGAAACGGGGTGAGGTGCACTCTCTTGCCTTTTATTGCAACGGAGACTCTCAAAGTGCCTCATGCATTATAATGAGAAGCGACATCTCTATTCACACAAAGCTCTTTCTGTCTCCGCTGCACGTTTGTCCTTCCCAGTCAAGCAGAATACCTCGTTCCTCTCAGGCTGGCGCTACAGTTCCCACACACCTCCTTTTTTAAATTTATCCCCAAACATCCACACAAAGGCACAATACCCGTTTTTTCCATTCTCTCTCTCTCTCCCCTCTGTCAAGAGAGTACCCTGTTTTCCACTTGGCTGCCCGGCTGGGCCTGTGTGAATGTACCTCGTCAGTTATGTAAGATCATTTCTTGAGTCGTTGCCTCCTGCTCGGTTGTTGCCATTGCATAACCAGCTACTGTGTGCGCGCCAGACAGACCACAGGGTCCTTTCTCTCTGCCTTTTCGGAGGCACAAATCTGATCCCCCTAATGGATGTGACATTAAGCTTGGTGCTGACAGTCACGGACACAGGTGGAACCATTCTGCCTTGAAGGAGAAAAAATTAGCTGTTGCGTAACGACAAAGGAACAGAAGAAGAAAAGTTGATTGTCTGAAGTTAGAACCAAATGATGTTCAATATGTTACATTTTATGTTAAATCCTATTTATTCATCTTTTCAAACAGTAAACAGTCACTGTCTCCGCATTCTATTTTGTTTCTCTATACAGTATTCCCTCATTGTGCATCATGTACAGGTGCACGAGCTATGCAGTGAGCCGAACAAACTGACAAATCATTTTGAAACCGATTTGAAAATGTATTTATTCTGAAAACAAGTAATGAAAAAAAGGAAACAAATACAATTATCCACTAGTGGACAGACATAGTTATACTCCCAAACGATATAAAACAAAAGAAACTGTCCAACGCTCGCTTTCCATGTTCGAGAAGTTTCAAATTGTAGTCGGTATATTCAGCAAAACAGATTACAAATCTGCATGTACACAGTATTCGCTATCAAGTGATATCAAGTTCTGTATTACAGTCCAGTGGTCAGACCGTGTCCTCTTTCATTCTTCTTAATTAAAAACAATGTGACAAACAACGTATTCTAACTGAGCCTTGTCTAGACACAGACAATTATACTACCCCACTATACAAGACTCAGATGATTTCAATCAAAGCAATTGTACAATTGATGCCTCTGTCATATGATGCCTACGGCTGATTATCCTGTTACCATTGGCTACATCTGTAGGTGCCACTCTATTGATAAAAGTCCCGCCTCCTCGTTTGAAGACTGCTCTGTAAGCTGGTCATGCAGAGTAGATCTGTTTGAAGTGTCTTTCGCCAGGGACACAGAGTGCTGGCCAGTTAGAGATGAGGTGCATTGTGGGAGAATTGGTTGTTCAGGGAGAATGGGACTGTGGAGCAGTGCGCTTTTGCCTGCGGCTCCCTCTGACCAGCGCAGACAGGATGCAAGTTAACTGCAGCCCAAATACGTCAGCAGGCTGGATTCACGAGGTCAGCCTCTTTTTATCCACTGAGGGAGGGGGGGAGGGAGGGAGAGGAGGGAGTAGGGGGGGAGAAAGGGACAAGGCCCGGGGAGGAAACCTCGCCTCGCCTTGGCTATAAGGCGACAGACGACCTCCAGAGCTAAGTTTTGCCACACGGTTGCATCAGCCACGGGCGGAGAAGGATCTAAATGTGTGTTCTCCACTAGCTCTTTAGCATCAGTCCCCACCCTGCACAGTGAGCACCACAGGGAGCCCCATGCACAAATCAACCGTGAACAAATCAAATCTAAATGCCCGGGTCATCTCACTTTCAACTCCCTCACAACTAGCAGAGGATGAACTCTTAAAACCTTAGGGAAATTATTGACATTGTTCATTATTTATGCCTTGCGATATTGGCATGTTGCCTATAAACATACCATTTCTTAGACTTGATTCTAGACAAAAGCTTTGCCTGCAGGAAATGATCACCAAATCATTAAGATGAATCCTTTTAATCACCATATCTAGCGTAACAATTCAAGTTATTCATTAAGGATTTGTCCCCACACTCCCTAAAAGACACTGTTACAGGCAGGCAGTCGACCATGCTGAAAAAAAGCCCTGTCTTCACAGTCGCACCGCCCTCGGCGAGGTTGAATGGCCCTGTGTGACCGACTGAATGGCCATTGTCTTAAGGAGTTAAGTAAAAGGTCACAAGTCCCTTCAGGGTGTTTGTACTCTAGAGAACAGACCAGTGAGAGGATGCAGAGAAGGAAACGCACGCTGCTTGTTTTTTCCTTTCTTGCATTTCTCCTGAGAAATGAGCTGAATGTGTAGCCTGCCTTTTGGGTCCCGGTGCTTCAGTCGGTCAGGTGTACGGTGTTTATTAGGACGTGCAGTCATCACACACACTGCTGCGTAACCCAGCATGTACTCAGCTGTCACTGATGGATGAAGGGAATAAGAAAAAGGATGGAGTGTGTGTATATGTGTGTGTGTGGGTTTTTTATTGTAGGCAGAGCTGAACAGATGGGTCCACGTTACCAGAGGGTGCAAACAGAACACAGTCCAGCCATGCTTGATTTAATATATATTTACAATAACATTGGTTACATCATGAACATTACAAAGACACTTGTTCAAGAGCGGAAGTTCACATCAACGTTTCATCTGTACATAAACTGTACATTTTCATATAGCATTATGGATTTATGATTAGTGTGTACCATCCATTCAAGTGTGTACATCCATGTACACTTGTCTAAACCGTAACGCCTTTACAGTTTGACCAATTCTCCCTTGATCTAATTGTTAAGTGATAAGAGGGCACTCATGAGATTTCCATCCCCATCCCTCTCCCTCCAATACCCTGGCGGACATTCGTGCTGTGATGCATGCTGGGAGTTCAGCTGTATAAATGTTGTCCTGCTCTTGCTACTATTGCTTGTTTGTTTGTTGGTACATTTTTAGGCTTCAAGTAAAACACTTAAGGAACAAAGAGGAGGAGGAGGACAAATCTCAGTCCATTGTCTGCTCTGGTGTTTGGGTCGCAGCTGCCCTGGCTGTCCCTGCAGACAATTAAGCCTACCATAATTAAGTGATTTGGAAAAATGGGCTGTTAATGTTTTCCCCACTGCAAACCTATTTGTTAAAAGCCCTGTTACTAAATGTTGCTTCTGAGCTGTGTGTGTGTGTGTGTGTGTGTGTGTGTGTGTGTGTGTGTGTGTGTGTGTGTGTGTGTGTGTGTGTGTGTGTGTGTGTGTGTGTGTGTGTGTGTGTGTGTGTGTGTGTGTGTGTGTGTGTGTGTGTGTGTGTGTGTGTGTGTGTGTGTGTGTGTGTGTGTGTGTGTGTGTGGACCATTGGGCTGTAGGCCTTGTACACAGGGCTTATTTACAGAAGTATCACTCTTCGTTTGATCTGCAGTTCAAGGTAATCACATTACAGAACAAACAAAATGAATGGACTGGCAAACTGCCCTCTGAGTTGGATCAAACCCTTTGCAAGGCGAGTCATGCGATATCGATTCTGAATCTTTTTGATGTTGAATTTCCTGTTGTTACCTCTTTACATTAGTTTGTCTCATGACTCCAATTTCACAGTAATAAAGTTAGGTCCACTTAGATGTCTCTTTATGACCATCTATTTTTCTAATGCTTTTGTATTGGCTCCTAATTCTTAGTCTCATGGTCTGCTGTTAGGGATAATATGCCAATAAAACGGTAGTAAAGGCTCAATATTTCCAACTTAAATACGACCAATTGACGGAGAGCTGTGCTTTTTCATTAGAGATGGTCTTTTTACAGATGCTCAAAGTATGCCAATATGTTTGAACCAATGAAATGCTTTATTTAAATTTTAAAATGCTAACCTTTAAAAGCTCTATAAAGTCTCAAAGCTTTATAAATTCAGTGAGGCATTAAAAAGCATTTTGAAAGACGCAAAGAACAATTTTTAGATGCTCACACTGTATTCCCATTTCCATTGGGCGTCAACTCAAGTCAATTTTCCTTTTGCACTTGTTGAGCCTGTTTGCTCATTTCCCGTCTCCAAATCCACTTAGCTGTGCTGCTAACAGCTGATGTTGTGTCTTAACAGTTTCGGCACTACATAAAAATTGTTTCTTTAAATCTTATATACTATTGCAAACTCTCCAGCATCAGTTTTTGTGGCTCAAGTTGACTGACGTGCACACACAGACCTCTTCAAATCACACAAACAATTTGTTTTAAAGCATGTTCTATTTGGACCTTTTCCCTTGATTTAATATCCAGCTAAATCAGTGAAACCAAGAGCTGGTAAACACTGTGGCTAAAACAGTAGGAAGAGGAGTCAGCAGCAGGGCCGTCTCGGTGATTTAAACCATATTGACAATGCAATCAGAGGAGAAAACGGCAGACCGAAGAGCTTAGACCCAGGAATTTACAAATGAAGTTAAGAGGCTTAGCATTGATGCAGCTATCATATGGTTTTGGGAGACGACCTCTCACCAGCCTGGAGCTGCAGTACATGCACTGGCATCGTCTCTTATGAATCAAATATTTAGTTTTTCACTTTCTTTATGGACACAGACACAACAAAAACATAAAAGAAGAAACTTAAATCAGAGTTGTATTGTATTTTGAGTCCAATAGCCTGCCACAAATATTCTGCCATATCTTGTCACCTGATTAATTTAGTTTGCAGCGCCACTCACATTAAATATATCTGGCATTTGCTATTTGGGGAAACATGCGTCCTCTTTCATACTGAAGGTAATGTTCTGTAATATAATATATTTGTAATGTTATTTAAAGGTGGTTTTCTTGTGGTCAGATGAGGTGGAAAAACCCTGAATTGCTGGAATTGCGTAATTCAATACATATCTCTTAGTGGGTTTTATAGCAATAAAATATACAAATGTCAGATGAGATGTTCTACAACTCCCAACAGCTTCTTCTTCTTTTTTTTTTCAGCGCTCACCCACTGTTTACATATAATTACAGGGAGATCCTTTTTGTTGTGCGCCTCAGAGTGAGGGGAAATTGCATGGTGTTGTGAGAGCAGACACAGACTGGCTGAAAGGATTTGGCACATCCTCATCGGTGTTGGCTTTGTGAATGTTAACATCCTGAGACACTTCCCTGTGAACACCAAACCTGTTTGTTTACACAAGTGGGTGCATTCACCCGCAGGTAATTGTCTTGATGAGCTAGTTCAGGGAGACTCGGTGGGCTATTTCTGGTGACAAAATCGGTACATTACTGCAGTCATTTTAATTATTCAATTAATTTTTCGTTTGTTTGTTTGTTTTGCATGTTAAATGTCAAAAAAATACATATTTACTGGTTATATGACAGTGTTGTGTTGTTAGCGGCAACATGAAGGATTATGCGGATAGAAACTGGCTTGTGGTAGGGGGTTATAAACATCTGGGCTAGAGGCAGATCCCTCCCCCCCTTCCAACTCTCCCCCTACTCTTTAACACCCACAACACATAATGCACACAGACAGGCTTATAACAACAACTGCCCTTTAAAACAGTGAGACGTTAAATGTTGGACTTTGTCACTACACACAGACTGACTTACAGAGGAATGAGGACAGACTGGCAAAGGCACTGACGACGTCCCATTCCATTCATACGTGGACTTTTTGTCTGCATTTACGAGTCAATCGTTGGCATGACCACACACACACACACACACACACACACACTGGAAGGATCTTTTTTAACACTAGAGGTGTCAGGAGGTACATGAGTCTCCTCAGATATAGAAGGAAATAAATCACACACTCAAACTCAAGGGCAGAAGGGTTAAGGCCCTGCTGGTTCCATTTACACTGACATTATACAGTGTTTGAAGGTGTTCAAAGGTTTGTTCTAAAAAAGACCATGTGTCTTATCTCTGAAGCAATACAACTATTTCTTTATTGAAAAAAAGATTTTAAAGAATATTTTGATGATTAACGGTATAATATTGAGAATCGCAATTATTTTAGCCAGGATAATTGAAACATGAAATTTCCCTTCCTTCTCATGCCTAGATGAGAGCAGTTGAAATGTTGGTTAAAGTTGACAGTTGGACTGTGCGTGCACACTGTAAATTGCAAAAGTGTCAGTTGCTTACATGTAAGCAGTGACACACCAGTTGTGCCAAACAGCAGGTTAGACAAACAAAAACAGCCACACCCAATAACTCACATGTTTCCTTTTAACTCTATAGTGGTCCCATCTGGAGGATTTCTTGGCCATCCTTTTTGATTTACGAGCATATTATTGATTTTTAAAGAGTGATTGATTGCATCCCTTTTTATATCTTAACAGTATCTCTTCTAAGAGTGATTTAACATTTCCGACAGTTGTGTCTTAAGTCAGCATTCCTCTACTCCCCCAAACGATGGTGGGAGGTTTCCATCTGCCCTCCTGCCCCTCATGCCCAGCTGTTCTCCAGGGCCTTGTTGTCTGCAATTTGCCTCAGTGTTGTAATTCACAATTAACCATAATGTAATTTGTCACTCTCAATCATCGTCAAAAGAACGATATTCATTTAGTCGAAGATATACAGTAGGAATACACAGAAGCAAACACACTCAATGCACAACATAAACCAATTGCTGGATGGGGGTATTCCATATGTAACTATTCAGAATCAAAGGTGTATACTTCTCTACTTCATTTTCATTTAAGTTAATATACAACAACTTAATAAGGTTTTTATTGTTTTTAGAATGTATCTCCTGAATGTTAATGATCATACTCTTATATATTGTTACCCCCAGAATAAATAAATAAACAATACAAAATGTGCTTTCTGTGACAGCCTTGTTCAGTTAGATTTTTCACCTTGTCTTTTTTTGTATGGCGTTCATAGAAATCTCTTATGTTTTATTGCTTCCTGACATGACTCTGACAAAGGAATTTGACATTAATCTATACAGGTCATGGTACATTTGGGAAAATCAGCTAGTGAGAGGAAGCGTAGGAGGAGGAAGTAATCGTCGGTATGTTTGCGTGCATTCGTACAATGTGTGTGTATTTGTTTGCTTGCATCTTTGACCGAGGCTATGTAGGAAACAGACCCCAGCATCCGGCTATTTGTGCCCTCGCCTTGATAAGAAAAGGTGTTTCCTGCGCTGCCTGCACGACTCCTTAGGGCCCATTGTCTGGACACTGCGAGAGGTTTATTATTGGAATGGGTATAATTAGGGGACCCTTTGCTTGTCTGGAGTGGGCGGTCGGTCTGGGAGAATGGTGGAAAATAAGGGGACGGAAATGGGGTTGAAGGGCTGTCTGCAGCAGGATGGGTACAGTAAACTGGGGGGAAGGGTGTCTGTGTGTGTTTGTGTGTGTGTTTTGAAAGGGTTGATGCAAAGGATTAGGGTCAGATGTGGGCACCCCCTGCTGCTCCAGCTGGACTGGGACTCAACGCCACTGTATGTCTGTCCCATAATGACATCATCACTGCATCCTGTGTGTGGTATACAGGCATTCCCAGTACCCCTCCCCTCCCAATCCCCGCTCCAGAAAACAATCACTCGGTTGGTTGGCACGGTGACAGGAATTCCCCCTGGGCAACAGCAGCCCTAGAGTTACAATACAACAAGCTAATGGTTATTGTGTAGAGTGAGGCAAAGGGTGTGACGTCACTCCGTTCTGCCATGAGGGATTTAACGGCACATTATACCACGTACAAAAGCCCACACACAGTCAATGGAGAAAATGAAGGCTGTCATTTGTAGTAATGTGTATAAATGCTGCTTTATATGAATGCTTGCACTCACCAACACCACCATAGCTCATCCTTCTGTCTCTTGTCTTTTGTCTTTCATGTGCAGCTGAGAAGGTGGCATCTCTGGGCAAGGACTGGCACAAGATGTGTCTCAAGTGTGACCGCTGCAACAAGCTCCTGAATGCCGGAGGCCACGCTGAGGTCAGTAACATGCCACCAGTGACCTAAGTATCGAGTACTAAGAAATGTCTGTTTTCTGCAGTGCAGCAACTAACAATGAAGGAGAGTAAACAAAGGAAAACTACTGGAGTACTGTTTTGAGATGCTTCAATTCATGCCCTCATACTACTAGTCATTCATTTTAAAGCTTCAGCTACTGGTTGCATTTCATTACTTTTCAGATTAAGAGATTTCATGTAAAACGTATGATTAGTTTGTAAGGTATGATTCATTTCTGTTTAATAAACAACCCAAGAGTCTATAGAAATGGTTGGCAATTTTGGCTTGGAGAGACTATTAAAGACTAAGTGCTTATTGTACATTCATTCATCATAGGAGCCATTCTACATAATTTAAATATATTAGATATTTAGATTTGAATTTTAAATATTTAGCCATTGTTAAAGGATCTCAATTCTTCTTCAATCACTGTTAGCAAACAACTATTTTTATTAACAGTATATTTTATTTAAGAAAATGGTAAAACCCAACAAAATGTAATGTGCAGGCTTAGCTTCTGTTTAGCTATGTAAATTCATTTTGAAATTCTAACTGGAAAAACCCTCAAAGCACTGCGTTTTACCTCTGAAACTGGGGCAGTGATATGGTGGACTCGTGGTTGCCTTTGTAGCTGTGGCTGTGTGTACATGGAGCAGGTCACTAACATCGCCTGCAGCAGGACTCCACTTCCCCTCTGAGCCCATTCATGCCATCGTTATATGCACTTAGTGATGCTGTGGACTGTGGAGCGCTCTGACTCAAAATGTCCACCAAATGGCCTTTATGTCATGCCCCTCTAAATTAGATTAATGGGCCTTTTCTCTGCTAATGCAAGTTTCTATTTTAGGTAAGCAATGTTAGCTTTTCGTCGCGGGGTCAAAGGCCAAAATACACCACAACATTCTTTACAGTTCTTTGACTGCTGCTGTTGTGAAATCCAACTAGGGGGAATCCAGTGCTGCCTGGTCGCGTATTGATTTATTGACGGATTTGTCCCTACAGTGGATCCTCTATGAAAAGTGTTAACCATGTAACTGTTTCAAATAGTTTAAACACTTAAAACAAAACTATGACAGATTATAGTATAGGAAATACAAGAAGAGTATAATTGAACATTTCTTTGGTTCCACTTGCTGATGCAGGGACTACACTCGGTGCTAGCTCTGCAGCTGGCGCGTTAACACGATAGCCATCTGGGGAAAATGGCGTGAGTCGGTCACAATAGCTGCTCTTTATATTTCCCTCATGTTTGCTCACAGGATAATTCAATAAAGGAGAAATGTAATGGTGAAATGCAGCTAATAAGCAAAGATAGCAAAGGTATCCTATTGTAGACTCAACAACTCTTCGCTTGCTTCAAAAGTCAACACAATTTAGACAGTGTAGCTATCGGCCAGCCAATAGAGATAAACTTTTCTGAACTTCGCAGATATAATTTAGTTAGAGTGACCGGGCCTTTTAGAATGAATTGAAAAGGGGTCTTATCCAGTGGCTTTCCCTTTCATTTCACTGTACAGGACTTGTGCATTTCAAACAGGAAATTGCTGCATGCCCCTTTTTCCTGCCTTGTTGTGCATCTGGTTGCATCTGTCAATATGAGATGTCCTCATGGGAATTTTAACCCCCTCAGTGTCACGGAATGAGTTGCCGTTTTTTTTTTTTTTTGCCTCTGTCTGTTACATAATCGCACTGCAGTAGCACGCCACGTCTCAACACAGATTTCCACCGTCTGACCGCTTGGCTCACTATCTGGCACCTTCCTGCCCCCTATCCCTTTTCCTATCATGACCCAGCCAACAATTTAATTCTCACCCTCTCACTCTCACTCTCTCTCTGTATGTGGGTGAATATCACACACACACACACACACACACACACACACACACACACACACACACACACACTCACACCTTTCTGTATCTCCCGGTCCTTTTTTTTTCCACACGAAAAAAGGATGTGATCTCAGCGCCTTTGTACACAAAAGCAAATGTCCCTGCAGACCTCAAAGGATGCTGCTGCTCTGCTGTTTAATCTCTGAATGATTACAGTAATGTAGTCACACAGTATCTCTCTCTCTCTCTCTCTCTCTCTCTCTCTCTCTCTCTCTCTCTCTCCTCTCTTTTAGTAGGCAAAAAAAACAAGTCGATACTCAATCATCGTCATGGAAACAGAGTGAGGCAAAGAGACATTACACATAAGAATTAAATCTTGTTAATTGGGCTGTCTTTTTTGGTTTGGGAGGGTGTTGATGCTTGGTATGTGAACGGTTCTGACCCTCTCAGAGCAACACTGACTTCTGTCTTCTTTTAAAGGAGAGGGGGGGGTGCGGGGGCGAAGGATGAAACCCACCATGGCCTCTTGCCTGTTGGGCAAAAGGACAAAGGCAGTAGCTTCCTGAGGCAGCTTCCCCTTAAAGATGATGGTTGTATAAACCTTTAGCAGCAACCATACTTTGCATAGTTTGTGTCAAACGATTGCATTGCTTCTTCTGTGTCGTGAATCAAATCCGGATGTTATGACGTTATATCCTTGGAGTCAGCGTATTCTCCAGTCAATCCCAAAGGTCCCATGATGTTTGAAACCTGTGTCATACAACTCGCGTGGCCTGCGCCTCGGACATGGGGCAGGGGACAAAGCGCAGCGAATTGTAATTGACAAGCTCTTGGAGAAGACAGACATATTGTGCATACAAGAAACATTTTTAGCGAAACAAGACCTAGATCAGCTGAACTCTGTCAATAATGACTTCCATGGGGCAGGGGAGTCTACAACAGATCTAAGCACTGGAATACTGCGGTGAAGAATTCCTGGGGGAGTGGCCATACTTTGGCATAAGAAATACGATCCACTGATCAGTGTGATTCGGCTTGAGGTTGACTGGGGTATTGCCATCAAAGTTGTTCATAATGTTATTTTAAATGTTTATACTCCATATGAATGTTACAAAAATGAGGATGAATATATTAACCGGCTTGGTTTTATTAGCTCTTTTATTAAAGAAAATTAATGTACATGTATATTTATTGTGGGCGACATGAATGCTGATATCTCTGACAAGAAATCCCTGTTTGGCCAACACTTAGTGCAGTTTTGTGATGACAGCAAGCTGGTTCTCTCCAGCAAAGTACTTTTGCCTATAGATAGCTACACATATACAAGTGAAGCATGGCATACAACATCTTGGCTGGATCACTGTGTATGTACAGATGATGCTCATGACTGTTAAAATGAAATTGATAAAATTGAGATCATGTATGGGATGGCTACAACGGATCACATACCTGTATCATTGGTGTTAAATGTTAAGAATGTACCTGAGTTGTCCAGCTATGATAACCATGAACCAATAGGAAAGCTAAATTGGGCAAGGATGACAGAAAAGGACCTCTGGCATTACAAGTCATTGACTGAAAATGTTTTTAGTAATGCTGATATCCCATCTGATGCTATCCTTTGTGATGACATTAACTGTAAGGACCAGACTCATGGGAAATGTCTGTGTATGATATATGAGAAGATTGTTAACTGTCTTATTAGTAGTGGTAAGCTTTTCTGCAATAAAAGTGGTAAACAACATAATGTCAGACCAGGATGGAATGAATATGTGTATGAACTCCATGCAGAGGCCAAAGAAGCTTTTAAAACATGGGTGTTATCAGGGAGAGCTAGGCATGGTCCTGAGTGTGAGCGCAAGAAACGGGCAAATGCAAGATTCAAATATGCTGTACGCTTTATTAAAAGAAACGAGCAGGCTATGAGGGCTAACTCCATGACCAAAAAGCTTCAGCAGAATAATTCCAATGATTTCTGGAAAGAAGTAAAGGTTATTAATAACAGTAAGGTGCCCTTGCCGTCTAGTATTGCTGGAATCACTGGACCTGAAAATATTGCAGAGCTTTGGAGAAAACATTATAGTGACATTTTTAACTGTGTTAAAAGTGAGGAATTTAATGCTGGAAAGGTTCTTTTTAATGATGGGGTGATTATCAGACCTGATGAGGTGTATTATGCCATTGAGAAGCTGTCTATGAACAAAGCATGTGGTCTTGACCAGATAACAGCAGAACATCTAAAACATGCTTGTGGTAGAATACCTGTCTTGCTTGCTATGTGTTTTACTGGTTTGTTGATGCATGGCATACTACCTGACTCTATGTTGTCCGTATTGTTAGGGCCAGTGATTAAAGTCAAAACTGGGAAAATCTCCAGCATAGATAACTACAGGCCAATTGCTCTGGCTAGCATACTATCTAAAGTTTTAGAAATAATTATTTTGCATAGGATTAGTGAGTATGTGGAAACCACTGACAACCAGTTTGGTTTTAAAAGTAAACTTGGAACAGATCATTGTATATATGCACTTAAAGAAGTCATAAGTAAATACTGACGACAGAACTCTACCATGTTTATGTGCTTCTTAGATGCATCAAAAGCCTTTGATAGGATTAACCATGGTAAGATGTTTGCCAAACTACAAGAGCGAGGAGTTCCACCTTACCTGATAAGGATTTTGCAGTTCTGGTACACACAACAAACCATGCAAATTAGATGGGGCAGTAGTTTATCTGCACCCTTTCAAGTCACCAATGGGGTGAGACAGGGTGGCATCTTGTCACCTGTCTTCTTCAATGTGTATATGGATGATCTTTCTAAGAAGCTTAACGGATGTAAGACTGGTTGTATGGTGGGAGACAGTCTTATCAACCACCTCATTTACGCTGATGATTTGGTCATCATGTCTCCATATAGTGCTGGGCTACAGCAACTGCTTAAAGTGTGCTCTAGCTACGGAGTTCAATATGACATCAAGTTCAATCCTAAGAAGAGCGTTATTATGATTGCTAAAACTAAGGAGGATCAAAAGCAAACGTTTCCTTCATTTTTGCTATCTGACCGTACTCTAGAGGTGGTTAAGAAGGTACGGTATTTAGGTCACATCATCACTGATGATCTATGTGATGATGATGATGTCCAGCGCCAGTGCTGTAAGCTTTATGCTCAGGCCAATATGTTGGCACGCAAATTTCATATGTGCACGGATGATGTTAAAGTTAGTCTCTGCAGAGCCTACTGTACTCCATTTTACACAGCTCACCTCTGGTGTAAATATAGAACAGCAAAACTGAAAAAGTTACAGGTAGCGTATAACGATATAACGTTTAGGATCCTCCTTAAGCTTCCTAGATGGACAAGTGCTAGCTCTTTGTTTGTGACTAGTAATGTCCCCACCTTTCATCATGTGTTGAGGAATTTAATGTATAAATGTATGTGTCGACTCCTAGAGTCAGAAAACAAAGTAATAACTGCACTCACTGACACTAAACAGAGTGATACAAGGTTCTCCTCTGGGCTGTGGAGACATTGGAATCGATGCTTGTATGTATTTTAATTTGTGTTGTCATGTATTTGTACTGTCTTTTTGGAACGTTGAGTCCGGAATAAAGTATTCATTCATTCTTCATTCTCCAAGCGTTTCTCTATCAGCTGCTCTGTGTATGCAGCTTTGCGGGCGCGATTGTATCGCAGTGTAAGTGTATGGTCCATTATTTGTATTTAGTGTGTCTGCATAATATTGCACCAGTAGAACTTTGCATGTTTGCACAAAATGTGTACCTTCACATAGCAAACAAAATTGCACAACTGTAAAGTCAGTGTCTGTAGTTTTTTTGTATTCAAATAAGCAGTTGTTTATTTCTGTACTGTGCTTTGGCATCTTTGAGCAAAATATAGCTGCGCCGCGCCGCGCCTCCTATGACCCTGGACAGTGACCCCTTGACAAACACATTTTTTGGGGGGAACACTGTAAGGTGTTGCACTTAGAGTAGCCTACATTTATTTCTATGTTTTTTGATAAGCTGTTGGACTCTTAGTAAACCTAGGCCTACCTGTATTTTGATAAGTTGTTGCACTTAGGAGTACATTTATTTCTATGTATTTTGATAAACTGTTGAAGAGTTAACCTATTGTGTTTTCCTGAACTGATAAGATTGTTAAACACTTAAACAACAGGCAGCCTATGTTAATCAAATAGGGATTTTTGTTTGATAAGCTGGTGAACTCTATTTGATAAAATAAAGACAATATATGCACTCCTATGTCGTTGTAGTGTTTTACAGTATATGTAGCTACTGATGTGATGCTCATCAATTTTAGGCATTTTTTTCTGGCCCCTCATTTTGGATCATTTCCACCAACCGGCCCCCATTCAAAACTAATTGTATAGCCCTGATATAGAGGATATGAATAGATGGAAAAGACAGACTTGTGTGTCAGGATGTGGGAAGTTAACTCCTGGGAAGAGAGTGGGCTGTGCAGAGTTGGATAATCCATTTTTAGGGTCTGTTTGCCTCACAGCCCGATGTACAGCGATACTGTAAAGCTAGACTATATAACAGACGGCTCAGGCGACTTGACAATGAAGCCCTGTGTGTGTGAATGTGTCCCTGTCCTGAGAAAGTCATCAGCGCTCAGTCACGGCTTGGCATCGGCGTCTATGGACCTTCATGGATCTCATAAATGTCAAACAGGAAGTGTGTAAGGGTGTGTGTGCGTGGCTGCTTTAACAGTAGCCGATCCCGTCACGGGGTGATGCATTATTAAAGGTGAGCGAACAATCCCTTTTTTTTGTGGCCAAAAGCAGAAGGGATTATGGGTAGTATGTCACTTTTTTCTTCTTTTTTTCACCCTGTACCACCCGGGGTCTGGCGTCTTGCCCATGGAATTCGCTTGGTTATTCTCTTCTATGGGCATTGGGCTCTGGACCAGTGGCCACCCCTCTAGTTGATCACATGCTGCTGCATTGAACACCACATTCCCAGCATGCATCACCAACCATGTGCCATGTGTGTCTCAGGCTGGCTCCTCTGCCCTTGAACTGGAAAGTTACTTTTGCAGTGAAGTGTGTTACAGCCCTGTTTCTAGGATAGATCTGGTGTCATTATAATGTGTTAAGATGGAAAAAGTAAGAGGCTTGTCTCCGTTTATGGACACAATCTCCTCTTCTATCCATGAGGAAAAAAAAATCAAAAACCAAACATATGACGCTAGAGAAACTGTGTGAAAAATCCGACTTAGTATCACACGTCACTGCTTCCTTTTTCCAGTGCGTCACCAGGTCTTGTTAAAATCCTCAAATGCCTTTTTTGAGTCGGTTTGTTTGATCTGTATGTCATGGTGCTTTTATGTCTTCTCCCACAGCACGATGGAAGGCCCTACTGCCACAAACCGTGCTATGCTGCCCTCTTTGGGCCAAAAGGTGAAGTGCAGGTCCTTTTTTTTAATTCAACAAAAAAAAACTTCAAAGTCACACTGTTAAACACATTATGCAGTAGATTACAACCTGTTTATGTATCCTAACTGGATGTGTTACATACATAAACATAATGTTGAAATAATATAAGTTTTCTAAATATTAAATGAAATAATAAATCAATCAATAAAAGCGAATGACAAATAAATGAATAATTGATTTTATTTTGAACCTTTTTCAGGTGTGAACATTGGTGGCGCCGGCTCTTATGTGTACGAGACTCCGGTCAACAACAATGCGTCCAACACCAGCGTGGATTCAGCCCCCAAAGCCGAGGAGAAGAGAGTGTTTGCACCCAAACCAGCGTCCAAAGGTAAAGAAACGTGAGCATGTTTGTATTCTGCCTAGTGTGGATCTATCAGCAAGCGTTGACTGCAAACAACTGCTGGCTACTTGAAATGCTGGCGTTTTGTCCGTTAAGTTGTTGGCGTTTTCAAGAAGCTGTCGGACAGAAAGGAAAGCTCCTGCTGCTGACTCACTGATAACAACAGCGATACACAAAGTCTTCTGGGACCGGAGCAGGATTTTTCTCAGACGTGTGAGATAGGGTGTGTGTTCCAGGAAATCCCTGTCAGCAGGAACAAACGGGCGTTTTTCAGCAATTTATCTCTGCTGTGGTTTTTCAGTTAGTGGCCCTTTTCCAACCGCTTAGATGTTTTAGCAAATTATTAAGGATTATGTCACCTATCTGGATCTTGATCATAATAACCTGATGTGAGATCTTCAGAATATTTTGATAGTTTTTAACACAAGTGGGAAAACTTTTTTGTTTCATATTTTATGCTATTTGTACAATGTGTAATATTGTATCACAACAGCAGTCTGTGATGTGGTAATGATGTGTGGAACTCAACTCAGTGACTTTATTCTATTACCCATCTTTTATTTATAACACTAGTTTGTTAAATGGTATTCCTTTTGAGTTTCTGCGTGGTCAGATTTAACATAGCCTTGAATGTGTGTTATGCATTGGTTGCTTTTGTGTCAGAGTAAAAAAAACAAACCAGTGTCTTTGCCTCTTTGCGCCACCTGCTGTTCCCTGCATGACACTACATGTACGTCCATCGGCTTTTATGATTGGCTCCCGTAAGAGGGAGTGAATGTTTTAACTTGGCATCCAGAATATTTAAATTGGCACAAAATTTGCCTCTTCAGACAAAATTCCCTGTGGAAACATATAAAAGTTTAGTACTTTGCTCGTTTTTATTTTTAAACTGCTATTCTTAGTTCACTGGATTTCACACCTAAATGGAAAGAACTGAACCGTTTCCCTTGTCGTTTTGCCTTTCCAGTTATAATATTGTGTGTGGCGTCCATTTATCTCACTCCACATTGCTCCCAAACCAACATGTTGTGATCTTCTTTGAGAACTTTCATTGACTCATTTTCTTACCTGTGTGTGTGTGTGTGTGTGTGTGTGTGTGTGTGTGTGTGTGTGTGTGTGTGTGTGTGTGTGTGTGTGTGTGTGTGTGTGTGTGTGTGTGTGTGTGTGTGTGTGTGTGTGTGTGTGTGTGTGTGTTGTCTGCAGCTGGCAGCATCACCACTTTCTCCGGAGAGGCCAACCTGTGTCCTCGGTGCAACAAGAAGGTTTATTTTGGTGAGTAATGCAACACTTCTATCAAACAAGGTGAGGGTGAAAGGTGGTTGCCAAAATGGTTGCCAAGGTGTCTAACACAGGGGTGTGTTTGTCATAATAGCTGAGAAGGTGACATCACTGGGCAAAGACTGGCATCGACCCTGCCTGCGCTGTGAGCGCTGCAGCAAGACTCTGACTCCTGGCAGCCACGCAGAGGTGAGTGATTGGTTGTCTTTCCTACAAGCCTTTTTCCAGAATCGCTGACTCCACCTACCGTTAAAAGTTCTTTATACTAGGGGTCTTGCTGTAGTTTTTTGCTTTTTCCATGCACTTTGAAAGTAGGTGAATTTGTGATCTCTACTCTGCTAAAAAAAATATTTAAAAGACAAAATACAGAAGGTCTGTGACAGAAATTTGTTCAGTGTTTAACTGTTTTTTTGCCATAACGCTGAATCTATCACATATAATAGTTAAAAACTGTATGTATACAAGTCCATCTTATTAAAATCATGTGAATTTACCAATTCCAGGAAATGGTAACAGAAGGAATAAAAAAAGGGGGAAAGAATAATTTGAAAAAAAACTAAAGGAGTTTATATTGAGTGTATAAATAAGAAACAGAAGAACATAAGTGGAGGGGAATGGAGACATTTTTCATGTCATTTCAAGGGTCAAAAATCTCAATCATCAACTGTATATTCAGAAGTTTTGCTTGATAAAATAATTCATACCTTTTTAATGCGTTTTAATGTTTGTTTGTTTTCCTTATTGCAGCATCTCGGCCAGCCCTACTGCCACAAGCCATGCTATGCAGTTCTTTTCGGGCCCAAAGGTAACCGCTAGGGGGTGCTGTCCACCCACCAAAATTATCAGCAAAACACTTTTAAAAACAGAATGTCATTTCTGAAGTCTTGATCTATGCTCTGTGCACATTTTAGTGTAGCTAAAGAGTCATTTCATCATCACAACGTTTCTAACAGCAGCCAGCAACAACAGCACAGGAAATGTCTTGCAAAACCCTCTCCTGCTATTAAAAACTGCACCTTCTGCCCTCTCTTGTTATTAACCTGCTGACTCCCTGCTACTGTCCCATTTTGTGTGTGTTTTTTTTTTACCAGGCGTGAACACTGGTGGCGTGGGCAGCTACGTCTATGAGAAGGAGCCCAGTGCAGTGACCCAGCCTTGAACCCATTGTCCCCACCCCTCTCAGCCCCTCAAAACCCCCTCTTCTCTACACAACACTGACTATCAACCGCAGTATTATCTGTAGCCATTTTTTTTCATGCTCTCTCTTTCCCCCACCTGTGCATTCATACCTGAGAAAAAGCATCCAGATCCTGCTCCTCCTCCTTAAATCTGACCTGCTTCTAGCTTATTTAGCACCATGACGGAATGATTTAAAAATCGCCCAGACATGTATTTTATATGAATTTGCTCCAGGGAAGAAAGTTATGACGCATCTCCCACGTTTACACATTTTTATAATAAATGTATGTGAACACATTAAATTTCACCACAGAATAGAAAATATGAAGGTCTTATATTTCAATGTTGTACCCCCCCGATGGAAACTACGTGATCGAGGATATATGATTCTCAAGTGTGGAGGAAATACAAAGGTGCATTGTGCGGCGTGTTGACAAGCCAGAGAGGGGATTTGTCTTGCTGCTCTCACAGGTGGTGCTCACGAGCCCAATGCCAATAAATCTGTACTTTTTTACGAATGCCATATTTATAGTTTGGCTGCCGGACAACATTCCTCATGTGAAAAAAAGTGTGTTTAAAAAAAAAACCTAAAACAAAAACTAAACAAAGAAAGGTCCTAACATATTGTAAAAAGGTGGGGAAGTGGATCTCTCAGGCGACTGTTACATGAACACATCCTTGAGGCTGTATTGAGTTTATTTGACTCTTGAGCACATGTTCGTGACCTGTTTTATGTAGAAATCTGGATAATAAGATATGACTTGCTAATAAATGACACTAACACCTCTACCCCCCCAGTTGTTGTACACATTACTACTTTTCAAGCGAGTTTTGTTAAGTGATGGCCAGGGGAGAAACATGGACTGTATTTATTTCTCTAATTCAAGGCCTTTTTAAATCATGTTTGACAAAGCACTACTTAGCCTTTATGGGACTGATTATGATGGAGGTAAAACAAACAAAAAGAACAAGGCAATGTAAGCTGTTCAAATCACTATGATTATGTTTTGAACAAAAATAACCCTGCTGTAATTTTTTCAAGAGATGCCGCGCTATTTGAAGTATTATGTTTTAGCAGGAGCAGTAGATTTAGCTTGTAGAAAAACACTGCAGACAAGTCATTCTGTAAGAATGTGCATCTTAGTATTATTATTATCTGACTGTTACTGCATTTGTCTGTTACCTGTTGTACATGGTAAGGCTTGGTAGACCCTGCGGGGCTCACTGTTTGTAGCGGCTGAAAGCTGCACTTCAGCCTTGCTGCATTCGTCTTTTTAATCCCCTCAATAAATATTTCAGAAACTCTACATCTGTGTTGTTACGATTATTGTTTTGGGCAGAATTTTTAACTATTTTCAGTTTGTGATATGCAATAAAGAAACACTACCTGTTGTGTGAGATTGTGTTCTGAAAACTTTAAACCTCTTTTCATATGTCATGGATACTGTATTCACTACATGTCAGACCTATAAATACTACTAGACTTAATGAATAGCCTTAGTTATATGAAGTGTTTTATTAATCTTTCAGTCAGGTGTTAATGTCTTTTTCTTAGCTGAATGTAATCCGTTTGGTATATTTGACTGATGTCAGAGGGAAAGAAGTACACTGTACAGGTGATGGGACATATTCAGAGTTCATCTGTTGTCTGAAGAAAAACTTTTGATCTTAAAGCAGTAAAAAAAATGTTAATCACTGTTTCTTTGTTGTTTTCCCCATATACAATTACACACAGGGTTCCAACCTGTTTTTTTGAAAATGGACATGGGTCATTGAAAGCGTTTGAATGGATATATTTTGTGAGTCTACTGCCGCCCAATGCATCCTTGTTTCACAGCACCACCTGCTTTGTGAGTGATTTGAAATACTGTCAAGCAAGGAGTCACCTTGTCAACTCTATCCTAAGAGATGTCTTCCATGATAAACACCACAGTGCAGCATACTTAGACCATCCTAACACAAGCACACACACACACACACACACACACACACACACACACACACACACACACACACACACACACACACACACAAACTGCTAGACACTTATCAGACAATGACCTCATAGTTTGAGTCTGTGTTGATGGACTAAAGCAGCTCTTACTTTGTTTTCACAATTGATCTTTTATCGCCAGGACACTTGGATCTGTAGGACTTGATGACCAAACCAGGATTCTAGAAGCAGAGCATTCATGCCAAACTGTGGACAAGCATTTAGAACTGTTGTCTGACAGGGAAGCTCTATGTGAAGTACATACAGAAGCTTTTTAAGTTTCCCTACTGACCTCAACCTGTCACTGAAGGCCTACTCTTTGAGGCTGTCAAAAAAATGTGTTACGTGCATGTCTGTTTCGGGCTTCTGTACATTTCAGGTTTTTCTGACTGCATTATATTGTTATTTGTTACATGTTATTTTGTTCCCCTCGTACCACGTTACGACCTCACGCACTGCAGCGAGGAGAGGATTAAGCTTGTAGCATTCAGCAGTGACAGGTCTTTTTGTCTGAGGTTGACAGTTACACTTCAAAAACCTTGAGGAAGAATAACAATGGAGTTTGAAATGACGGAAGAGTGTTTGCTTAGAAAGGTCAATAAGGTAACATTACCTCACTGTTTTTCTCCCTTCAGACACTTATCTAAACATAATGATTGACAGCATGAAGAATGGCTTCGCCCTACCGCACGGTTTCAGTCTTATATCACTTTTTTATTTTATTTTTTTTAACTTATGAAAGTTTCACTGTATTACAGGTACAGTAGCATTGCCTGCATCAAAGTTACACACTATGTCATCATTCTAGTGAAATGTTCCCACATTTGGTCATTTCTAATTCACTGTAGGATCCGTTGCAGGCCTAGTCTACTGGACCGCACCCGGGTAACAGAATGTTGCCTGGATACCAAACAGATGTCTGTATATTAGGCGTCACATGGCCCGCCTACATCATGAACTCTTTACTGTTTTAAAATCAGTCACGTCAGACCCACACACACCTTGGACTGACTGTGGTCTCAAGAGTCCGTCCGAATGAATTGAAAACATTTGTTGTAGGCAAAATTAGACACAGGGACTTAACAGAAAGTACAGCTGTCACCACCTGTAGGATGTGTTGTTAAAGAGGCAACGGCTTCACTCGAGTCCAATTCGGTTTTAGCTTCCTGTCTGAATGTTGAAAGATTGTATCCTACATTGTATCATATGAAATACATGACCTACATGTATTTCCTTTTTTTGTTAAATTTGGACAGATTTAGCTTTTAATACACAGCTTTGGACCATTGACACTGAGGGTGCGTTTCCTAAACAACGTCCGTTTGGATAGTAGGAAATTGATGTTTGTTTAGTCTAGTTTGGTTTCACAGTGCACAAATATAGGCGGACCAAATATGTTGTAGGCTATATTTGGTCAGACCAAACCAATTTATCTTTTTAGTGTCAGGAGCTGCCAATTCTACGGAAAGGGAAAAAGTTGTAGACTTTTTCTTACTTTGATTCAACACTGATGTATTATGCGACCGAGCCTTCTCCTCCAATTTATCTGGAATGACCATGGCTTTGGTCCAAACTGACATTTTGCCCTACCAGATATTCATGTCCCCCAAAGCATAAATGTTTGTAACTTTGGGAATGCCCTGATCAGCAATTTGATGAAGGCTAACACCATCATCAAATACAAATTCCAGTTTGTCTAATGCTTTGTGGCCCAAGTATCCAAGTAGCCTATTAAATAATGACACACACCTATAATTTATTAAAGTGTTAATTGGCTAATTTTAGCATGCTAATACAACTAAGACTAAGACATTTTGCTCAAAGCAGCAGTGGACCACAGTAGGTCATGTTTCTTGTGTTACATTACAAGTAGGAATTGCTTACTTAGGGGCTAAAGCCAAAAAGGTTGAGATACAAACATGTTTTAGCATCTCTAGGGGAGCACAGTCCAGCTTGCAGATGAGGAGAGACTCAGCAAATAAAGTGATCCTGCAATGGACATGTCAAATATGAAAATGTCTGCTTTTCCTATTGTAATGTGTTTCATAATCGCTTTTCCAATAAGAGGCTATCAATGCCTCCCTGTGTCTTTTCCTTTTCCTTTGGACCATACTGTCTTCATTGAGAGGAGCGAGACTTTGTGTCACATCATAAAACAACATTTCCACATTCCCTAAATAGAAGTTGCATACAAGGGGCTGTGAACGTTCCACGGACTCAACCCATATACCAGATGTCTGAAAAGCTTTGGTGAAATGACCAAAGCAGTCGCAATGGAAGAGAAGGAGTTTAGGGGTCACTCTTTGTCACTTTAATTGGCCCGACAGTCTCGGAAACATTAAACAGCAGCTTCCCATGTCCTGACGTGGTTTGCTTGTAAATTAAACATATAATGATGCAATTCAGAGCAAAGTGCGGAGGGACATTTATGGGTTCATTTGTCAAAGTTGAGGTGCTTAAGCCCCTGAAAACATTAAAATATTACACACAACCCTTTATCCTTAAATATCCATGACTAAATATGTGACAATTAAGGTTAGAGCTATGTCGCATTCAAGTCATTTGGAATGAATGGAAAGACTCCTGCAGTGACGCATGTAAGAATTCATGTCATCAGGATGGTTGCATGATTACAGAGTCGGCCTTGTGAGGATTAAAATGCATAGACAATGTTACACCATATCAATTAAATGTGGGTGCATTTTTATTGAAAGACAATCTTTGGCTATTAATGTTGCTTTCTGGAACTTTCTTAATAGAGTTTCCAAAATTTGTGAAATTGTAATTACGATAATTCCTTTTTGGCACAAATGAAGCCAAAAACTATGTTGGTTTTGTGTGTGTGTGTGTGTGTGTGTGTGTGTGTGTGTGTGTGTGTGTGTGTGTGTGTGTGTGTGTGTGTGTGTGTGTGTGTGTGAAAGAGTGTGAATGTGTGCGTGCATGTGTTTTGTGATTAATCAGATTTGGCTCAACTAACATCCGATTTTGATCCAAATATTACTAGATCCTGATTGGTTGAATAGACATAGGCCAATGACATCACCTTAATTCGGAAGTACCTCTGCCCAGTTTAAACCAATCAAAGGAGCACAGACATCTCTCAACACAGCTAAACAGAACTGTTCTGGATCCCATCTCTCATAATAAGAAGCTGATGGAGAAATGCGGTTTTCAGGGCTTTCAATTAAACTCTGCAACCGTGCTTCAACAATCATAACACTCAGTTCATAGAGGTCAGGTGTCAGCTTGACCCTGACACTGTAAAGCAGCTGTACATACTGTAGCTCTTCGTCCTCTGGATCGCGCCCATGTTAGCTTAACTTCAGCCCCCAGTCAGGTGGGTGATGACGGAAATCTCAGGGAATCACTGTCCAGATTCTCATCTAGTTAACCAGGCTGAATAAATTATTGAGGCGCCTCCTGGTTTATTAGATTAAAGATTTCCTCTCGCATAAGGTCTCAGTCTGGTTTAACAGTACAGTTACATCAGATCCCCGCGACTTAGTTCAAAAATGTGTCAGGGGCTTTATGAGCATTGTCCTCATCGTCATAGTGACAGTGCCATCTGTATCCACATCCGTCCATTGTTCCAAACCTACAGATGAAGTCGCCAGAAACTACATTTCTTTTTTTCATTACACAGTTTTAAGCAGCAGCTTTTTGCACGTAGAGTCAATGATGTTATCAGAGAAAAGCAGATGTGTGAGTTCAATCACAGAAACAGCCTCTCCCTCCTTCTGCTCGTGACATCCTCCCTGCGCTCCGAAACACGTCCAGATGGACTTGCGTTTAGATTGCGATTTGGGCAATGTTGCAGCAGTGAAAAGAGAAAGAAAAAAGGCCAGAATGCTGAACCCCAGGACCTCCTTGCTACCCAGACAGCCCCGACTCTCTCTCCCTATATCTACCCCCACTTGAACAATCACTCGACACAGGTGGCCCGTCTGCTGTTTCACATTTGACGAGAGACGTGAAACCATGGCAAGCTGCCACCGTCCGGGCCGGGAGCCAGGACCTTCCCCTCCCGTCTTGTGTCTCCTACGCTCTAGAATCCTCTGTATCCCTCTCTCTCCCACTGGTCCCTCAAGGCCTTAAAGCCCAGCCCACGATGAAGGGATTGTTATCATGCTTTCTGTAAACTGAGCTCTCTCCCTTTTTTTCTTCTTTGCACAGATAGCGGCAACTCAGAGACGCCAGCTGCTGCCTTTCCAGGTTACCTCACACCTAGTATCTTGTGTCAGACATGTGTTACTACATGATGGGAATGATGGAAGGCCGGTGGCAAAAACAGTAGCTTTGTTTTGGCTCACCGTTTTTAGGAGAGGCAGCCAAGACATACTGTACAATGGATAAGCTGACATGGCATAGACGGCCACTTTGATTGTAATTCTAAGGGGTTTTCTGCTTTCAATTATCTGGTCTGTTGAAGAAGACCAAAGATTAAACTAAAAGCAAGATAAAAATAAAAAACAAAAGAATCTGGAGATTTAAGTATAGTTCTGATATGCAAACAATATGCACTGATATGTTTTACCTGGAACATCTTTGCAACAGTTCATCAAAAGGCCTTTTCTGCAGTATATCTAAGGCAAGTGTAGGCTCTAAAGTCAGATCCCGTGAACAGTCTCGCTTCGGAAAATGAGCTTTTTGTGTGTTTACTGATGTCAGATCAGTTACATAATGTGCAGCCACACCCTTCAGACGGGCAGGAAGCAGCTGCTAAACTGATCCCACAGAACTGTGGGTTCCTCATCATCACGTCTTTTCCCTCTTTTGTCACCCTTTCCTGTTTTTCTGCTCGTTACTGCAGGTTTTCCACTGGGCATTTTTAATTGAGTATTGGATACATGCAGGATGAGGGCTATTCAGTTCAAAGAATACATTAAAATCATTTTGGGAAAAGGTTTTTGCCCTGGTTTGCAATGTTTTCCCAAAAGGAAAGTTGGCAGAACATGCACCTTTTTAGCATTTTGTCAGATTCTGTTAACCCAGACGGAAAGCAACTTTTAGCATTTTGTCAAATTCTGTCAAGCCAGTTGGAAGGCTGAGCGGGTGCAAGAGCAGTGGAGAGAACAGCCCAGAAAGTTAACTGTAGGTGGGCCGCTGCACCAAGATGCAATGAAATGAATGAAACCTACATTGAAAGGACAGGGGTTGAGCAACAGGCTGGAAATGCCTCATGTCAAATGTTTGTCGGGTCAAAAGTCCAGTTACATCTTAGTACGAATGTTCTACTACTATCCCAAATCAGATTTTCATCAATATGAAATGTTGTCGTTTTAAAAGAAGATCTGACATAGACAAATAGGTTGATAATCATAATGTTGCATATGTTTCTATGTTACTGGTCTGAGAATGGATACAGATTAAAAATGCACATATCATCTCTATATGTAGGTTTGTTTTCTGCTGGATGTGTAAATAGGGCAACCTTTTGCCCAACAGCTTCATCAACTACAGTATACGAGGTGATAATATGTCAAAATTGTGTAGACATCTTAAAGGTGCAGTGTGTAATATGACATCATCAAGAAAGTTCTACAAAGTTCTAGAATGCAACGCTCCCTGGGTAACCCCATCCCTTTAGAATAATAACAGAAGCTACAGTGGCCTTCAAGGACAAGAACAATTCTAAATTTTAAACAATGCACCTGATGACATTCCAACTATGACACTTTCAAGATGGCGGCACTAGGCCTTGGTCCAAAATATGCAGAAATATGGGCATATATGAGACTCTTTATAAGGGAAAAAATAATAATTCCAAAAAAAATTTCAGCTATTATGCACTTTCTACAAAATCTGCTAGGAAATAAAACCCAAAATTCTACACACTGCAGGTTTAAGGACTAATGCAGCCATAATATGATGTGGTTGCTATAAACTGTTGAAAACTGTCTTTTGAGTGTGAGAAAGTAGTCCATTTAGTAATCCTGAAGTAAGTATGATTGAATGTCTGTGAATGCAGCATCAGTCATGAGTAACTCCACCTAATTCCTATCTGTAATTGATCTCAGGTATAAAAACAATGACCTAATCACCGAGCCTGGAGCCACTGTGCACACACACGCGCACACACACACACACACACACACACACACACACACACACTTAGAAAATGTCCAACAAGAAGAACAAGTAGTCAAAAATGTAGCTGTTAATAACGTGTTGAATCTCCTTCTGGTTCGCCTGTTTGCTTTGAGTAGTGTTCATTTTGATATTTTTGGATCAAGGGTAGGGTGTCTGTCTTCTGCATCCAAGGCCACACCCGCTGACGTCACAGCGGCTTCACTCATTGTGGAGTATCCGCCAAACGGGGCAATGCCCTCTGTGTGGACAATGGAGCCAGTGTGCACGATGCCAGACTGGGGTGGAAAACAAGTGAGGAGGGGCGCTGAGCTAAAGTGCTAAAGCTTGTATTCGCTTGTGGAGGAGGATGAGAGATGACTGGAATGTCAATGAGAGGAGATGATAGGTCAGCGTGACGACACCGATGGAGAGGACAAGAGAACAATATGATAGGAGTTGACACATGAGCCGCCCTTCTGTCAACACAGGATGTTACTTAAGGCTGAATTTCAATTAAATTTTTTTTTTTCAAATTAAATCAGCATGACGTAAATATCATAGCAAAACCACAGTGTAGAAATACGATCTCAAAACTAAAGGTCATGCATTCAAACAGTAAGTAAAAGTATTAGCGTATGTTGAAAGTGCCAATGATAATTTTGCTGAATGGTCTATTTTAAAATAATACATATCATTTTCATGGATAAGGATTACTCATGCATGATTGTGATTATCACTTTTATGTTGCAGCTGTTGAATGTGGGGCTGGCTTTGATATATTTCTGTATATTTCATATTTTTAATTGACATACTGCTGGGAAGCTTGTGAATTTTCCCAATGTGTATCAATACATAATCGTACCAGCATATACTGTCACTTTGAGGGAAACGCCCTTTCAGAGGCTTGAACTTTAGACACTGCTTCCACAAATATGTCTAGAAACACTTTTATCCTCTTTTGCAAACTGTAAAACTATGAACAGTTGCACTAACATGTTAGATTAATGTTTCCTTGCAAAACAAGTGTGTTGAATTGAAATTCCAGTTCAGCCCCAGGAGTTTTCGATTGTATTTGAACTTAAAAGTCTGTTGTTGTTTTACATCTGCACTTCATGCCAGTCTAACTACAAACACACGAGACACCAGATGGAAAGTAAACCAGAGCAGCAAATCTCCCAAACAGTTTGTGTGTGTGTGTGTGTGTGTGTGTGTGGGGGGGGGGTTTGGAGGAGGGAGGACTGAAAGGATCTCAATTCTGCACACATTAGCCAGCTAAGACCCCAGCTGTTGCTCTGATTCTATTTCACAGACTTCTCCAGTGGTCACACAGCGTTCCCACATAGTGAAAGCCCACCACAGGGACCCTCCAGAGTCCTATCACTTGGGAAAACATTTTCTCTGCCTTCGCCTTCTCTTTTGCCTGGCGAGGGAATCGAGGCCTGTTTGTGTTATGGGGAGGCGGTTGCCAGGGACACCCGGGTTTCTCAGACGAGCAGCATTCCAAGTTATTTCTAACATCTCTCACTTTTCAGTATGATTTTAGACAGCCTCTCTGCACTGTTGAAACATTTTGTTCTGCAGGATTTTTTTAAATATTTTTTAAAAGGACTCCATCATATTCTCAGTGGTGGATGCAGAAAATGAAGGATGGATGAGACACAAATGTATCCACTACTCTGTTATTAGTGTCTGATTTTTCACTGGTTTGTGGCGAGGACAGGCTCCATAGTGTTGCCAGAAATGTGGCCAGAAAATCCCCATCGCCACAAGAGCCTTTATTTGATTTGATCCAAGTAGAAATTGATCAAGGAAAACCCACAAGATTTTGATGGTTCCCTCCAACAGGAAAGAAAGTGGTTTACGCTAAAACAAATTTCACTCTGCACTGTAAAGGAATATGTCCTTTAGAGGTTTAGTAATGACTGAGCGTGGCTGATCAGTTCCTATATTACTGTCATGTTACACATGTGAGTTTTATATGCCGTTTTACTGTGTGTTAGAGCTTGGAAGCCATGTTGCGTGGGGCTTTAGTAAAATGGTTTAGAGGAACTTTTTGTAGCCTATCCAAACATGTGCTCACTAGTAGCTACTGTGTTCTACTCTACATTATCATCATTGCATTTTTTCCAAAGTCAACGAGCATCTCATAAATAACTATTCATTGGTTTGTGGGGTCAAAGATTAGGTTAAAGGGGATCCGTATGCAACCAGAATTTCCCACAGTCTATGGCGGAAACCAATCCTGATTTGTTACCACAGTTAAGCTAACGTCAACAGCTTGTTTTCTCTTTATGAGATTTAGGGTATAGGCTACACTCAAGCAACTTTTTTCAAGCACAATATCATGAATTTAGCCATCAAGTATTCCTACATATTCAAGGCCTTTTTACAGATACAGATCTAGCTGAAAAAGTAGTATGGTTGTAAGTTGATGTTTGCGGTAAGAATTGAGAAGCCTGCTTTTGTCTACCTTTGTCTGAAATCAATGACCCATTGTTTCAGAAATCACTAAGAATGTTCAGTGGAAAATCTGCCTCCATTATCTTTGTAAATAGCATTTGCAATTTTGCCCAGAGCAGAACAAAACTTGCCATTTGCAAGGCTGAAGAGGAAAAACTCTTGGACAGGAAAGCATAATTCCTGTCACTCAACAATAGTCCGCAATGTGCCTTAAAGCAAGGCATTGTTTCACAAATTCCCCCGAAAACATTGATTCAAAAAGAGAGCTCCCAGATGGAAATGTGTTTATGATTTAGTCATAAATGGAATAAGCACACACATGCACAGTCCAACAGTCAAACTTTCCTGGATAATTTAATGCTATAGGGCAAAGAAAAAAAGAACAGAAAAACCACCACGATGGATCGATTTGAACGTTAGGCTTTGTCAGAACCCATTTACATCTACAGCCACTTCAAAAGCACATCTCGGAGTCTGGTGATCTGTTCAGTGCAACATCCAAATCCCTCGCCCAGTTTCAGCTCTCACAAAGGGCCCTGCTCAGCTCCCAGAAGTGGACCACATCACACACAGTAATTACTAAATCTACAGCGCCCATTTGGAAAGGGAGCTCTCTTTATCCAGATGGAGCTGAACCAACGGAGTCCGGGGAGGGGAGCGGCCCTCTGGAGGTGAGTCTTTTTAACGGTCTGCGGACTGTCAGACGGATGGCTAAACAGCTTGAGCCTTGGCCACATAGTAAACACACTCCAGGACTCACAGACATTTTTTTTCCTCTTGTTGTGTCATGCAAAACTATGATCCTCTAGTGTATGTTCTGAATAACCGCCCTAAATCACACATTTCATAGCCTCCCTTGATTTACTGGTCTCTTAATGGGCTGAAGAGAACAACGGAGGCCACCCGCCGTAGTTATTCAAATAAATCTGGAAGTGGCATCAGCAAACAAAATAAAAAAGACGGAGTCGAGTTTCAATACATGGTTTGAAACATTTTATTTAATAAGGATTACATAGAATGAGCAATGCAAGCAATACAATCATTGTTTATGGATGTGAAATGAGATGATGCATAAAGGGGACGAAGAAATTGTAATGACCAGGGGGGGGCGGGGTTTGGGACACAGGTGTGGAACCAGGGGTGTCTGAAAGGATAACCACTAAATCACAAAAGCGAATACGGGGAAGGGGAGAAAACAAAAACACACAGAGCTTTAAAGGGCCACACAGGCTACCTTTAATATAACACACTTAACAACAAACTAAACCACCACTGCTAAGCAACTGAAAGAATAGACAAATAACTCAACAGTTAGCTTGGGACCTCTAAACACAGAGAGCACTACAGGGCGAGTCAATGAGCAGAACAGAGCACTGGGGGTCTCAGGACATACATAACCTCTTCACACCTGGGCTCAATCAGCCAATCAGTGCCACACACACCTGATTGCAGTGAGTGAATCAGTTACCACTCTCACGGAGCCAAAAGATTCCGTGTCCTCACAGAAATAAAACTAATTTAAGTTCCCATTTTTTTCCATTGCGCTTTCATACTGTATAATGCAACTTTTAACTTGCATTTGGCCCAGCGCTCTACAGTATAGTATTTCTCAGTAGTTGAAGCAACTTTGAGAGGTTTATGGAAACACAGACATGCGCACCGGATGGTTAATGGGTCTCTGCAATTTTGACATTCGCTGGCATTCTCAGATTCTGTCCGAGGGAACGGCCGATTGGTATTTTCCTGAAGCGTTTAGACATAAATATCATGAGATCTATTTCTTTCTTTCCATTCACCCGAACTCTCCAGTTGCACACAGCGTAATGTACGGTTATTTTTCCAAACAAAACAGCTTTCAGACAGTTTAGCCGACTAATATTCTTAGAAAGGCATGTGGGAAATTGTGGGAGGGAGGACAGTGACTCCCTTAGATAGCCTACTTCAAGCGAGCAAAATAATTTAGAAGATCTTGTAGATGTAAGCATTCCTTTCAGGGTTGATTTTGATTGATTTTAAGTACCATTAATGGCTATAATTGTGGGTGTTACTGCATACACAGCTGGTTCATTAGGTTGTGAACACATCCACGCCGCTTCAATTTTGTTCACTGATAATCAGATCAAAATAAAAAGGGTGCATGACCTGACCTCGTATGTTTATGTAAATGGTTATAAATACTTCAGTCTTCTGAGTATTCTCCAGCATCTCTCTGATATATGTCTGTAACATTATGAGGTTAAGAAAGCATAACGTTCTTTTTTATCATCCCCGTAAACTATCTGAGCTATTAAATGTGCTGTGAAATAGTTCACAAATATACCGTCTGTCACTGGTCACTGTTCCTGCTGCCTCTCCTTAACGTGACTTATGAAGAGAAGGAGACCACAAGCATGTAATCACGTGCACTTTTGTGAATCGTTAGTCCGGTGATTGATCAGCAGTGGGATTTATGTGGCGTTTACGGGCTTAAAAATGCAGCTATTTAAAGCACTTTGGTTGACGAGTGCTGTGCAGTTTAGGCTAAGATGGAAACCAACCGTGAAGCTTTTAAAAGAATCAAAAGAAAAACCGCTGTGTGATGGAAATTGCCTGTTAGGAGCGTTGGTTGAGGCAAGCCGCTCTGATTTGGTGGGATTTCCTGCAGGAGCAATTTTTCCAGACCTGCCGTGGAGACCTGCTAACCCTCTGAGAGCGTGTGTTGCGTTCACTGCTTAAATGTAGAGGAAACCATTAATGAAATAACTTTGATTCTCAATTAAAATTATTATTTTCCCTGGTAGCCACCTGTATTTGAAGAAACTTAGCTACTTAGAAGAGTAGCTCACCATTTTGGCAAGAGTTTGAGGAGAAGATTGATAGCACATGTCTGTACATTGCATTACTGGAACTGAGGAAATCAAGAGGTAATTAGCTTAGCTTAGCATAAACACTGGAACCAGGAATAAACAGCTGGCCAAAGGTTTAAAAAAATAACCCCACCTGCCTGCACTTCTAAAGTGTATCTCATTTACTCAATCTGTACAGAAACAGAAATGTAAACACCAGTTTATTACAGAGCAACATGATGGAACAATTTTCTTGGAGAATGTCAGTTGACGATGACCAGGAATATAACTAAAGCGGGGGACCTCCCTAAAGGAGCAAGAATTTAAGTGACTTTTAAACGATATTTCAACATGAGCAAACTACAACTGAATATGAAGTTAATGGTGAAGTTTGGCTGTAGATGCTAATCAAAAATATTTTTACCAAAAAGTTTAGGATTTGGCAAACAAGGCTTTTATTCATTTATTTCTTCTATAGCCAGGCTAGCCATTTCGTTGACTGCCCATAATACTAAGTTAGTTTTAAGTTGGATATTCGACAGACATCCATAAGCGAGGACTTCTTTCTTAGTTTTACCCACAGTAGGCAGCAGGAGGACGGTTAGCCGCTATGGGGTTGATGGGTGACATAGGCTACTGTCTAGTTCTCACAAAACCGTTTGTCATTAATGATGTATGTCGAATATGTCGAAGAATGCAAAAATAGTACTTTCCACAAAGTGTGGTCCTGAAGTCCGACCTGAAAGCAAAACTTGGCACCATAACAGATCTTGGACACAGAAACTGTCGCCCAGTGTTGTATAAACCAGATTTATGAGCCATCTTTTGTCTGATTTAAAGCCTGGTAAGGTAACCATGTGTAAACCTTAAAACGGCCAAGAAGGAAGAGAAAGCAGACCTGTGACTGCTCAGTGGGAAATGCTATTGGACTTGTTATTGTTCTGACTGCGTGCCACTGCCAATTGTACAATGAGGTGAGACAAGACCTCCTAAAAACTGACAAATGAGTCTCGGTCTAGCGACAGCAAATCCCCTGTTTGCATTAATGTGTCACCATTTATTTAAAAAAAAAATATTAAACTCTCTCAGTGGATTTCTCTCTTACCTTTAATTGGCCCAATGGTGCTGAAGTAAAGCACCATAAGTTGGCTTCACAGCCAAAATGAGGCTATAATGAGAAGAACAACTTAACACATTCAGAGGAGGGAAAATACACGCACCAGGAGACTGTCAGCAGGTGCCAAATAGGGGCCGTGGTCAAGAGTTATTTGACACCTTTCAGTGAAAAGTGGTATGATCTATTATGGTGAAGATGGAGGACTCATGGAGGAAGGCTGTTTTGCTGGTTTTCAGTGAATAAGGAGGCTGCATAGAAGAGAAACTTGATTTACTGACTGAATGCAGCAGAAGTTATGGAGGCCAAGGAACAATGAAGGGATTGTGTCTTATAGTCACTGGATGACGTTGGGGAGGAAACCATTCCAAACTAAACAATGTGTAAATATTTAACCAACAGTGTTGGACATATTTTTGCTGACTATTTCTTAAAAAACAGAAAAGGAGCAGAAATAATTTATAAGAGGCCAGTTTGCAGAATTCATCAGGAAACACTTTGAATCAGTGCTGTGAAAACGTGTGGTATATGCCACAGTCTTAACTCTGCTTGAACTAATCTCTACTGTGCTTTCATTCAAAATAATTTCAGTTCCAATGTAATTTATGTAAAGCAATTCTCTGATTGTGGAAAATTGGAGTCATGCTTTGTAGAATAAAACTCCCCTAAATTTGATCCAGCTCTCTTTTTTTCTGCTGGTTACCATTCAGCTAATGAGTTCCATCAAAGCCACTTTTAAATAACATAAAGGGTTGGTAATGTAATGTAAAAATGGTGGTCTAAAACGGGCAAAGAAACAGCCTTGGATGAGGTTGACAAGGAGCATGAAGGCAGCTCATCACCAGGCACTCTATGTCAATAAACAAAACCCGAACGTGGAGCTGCAGCTATGATCCAGAAAACAGACATTCATAGTTAGGAGGGAAATATAATGTTTGTTTAAGTCAGAAAACAAATTATATGAAGCCGGTTACAGTGCTGTGAATAGGCAAGCATGTTCAACAAATCTCAAAGTACAAAATGAGGCTCGGGGGGGGGGGGGGAAGAACCACCTGCAGTGGCAAAACCAGATGTTGATGACATACAGGCACTCCTGGGTAAAATATATTATCTAAACGCATCCAAGCAGCCGGCTACTTGTTTTATTTGAGCACAAATCCTATTTTTTATTTCCAGTGTGTAATTACTCAGCATTTTTACTTGTATTTCCATCAGAGTCTGGATTTAGTTTAGAATTGTTGTTTAGAAATTGATCGTTAGCTCAGACCAGCCCGCCCCTTACTGTTGCTACGCCTGTTAATATTTCAACTTCCTAACAGAGCAATTAACACAGATTTACCACTCGAAATATGTATACATTTTTAAAATAACTGGCCCTTAAGACAGAAGCTTTACCTTCCTAAATGAAAACTGCAAGCATTAATTTATCAGCTGTAGCTAACTAGCAAAATAAAGCTGAAGTTAGTTTCATGAGTTTGTTGGACTGACTTCAACCAACCTTTATTTGTCTTGAGCTGACTTGTTTTAAAATGACAAACCAACAAAAAATAATAATAATAATAAAGTTGTGGCTAATTTGCCTGCAGCATACATAATAATAAATATGTTAGTCACATACCTAAAAATAGCATTGTTCTTGTTTGGCACTGTAGTGCTTTTAAGTCCTAAAAAAAAAATAATGCTGTGCCCTTCTACGGTTGCTGAGCTGTGATTTGCCAATTGTCAAAGAGGGGATCAGTAAATGGTCACTTCATAAAAACAATTAGGACTACAACAATTGTAATCATTATATTCTTACTTGTTTTAGTACAGGTTTACATACAATGATAGAAGAGAAATTACATGTACTTTTGACTTGATGTGTCTCGACGGGGAGTTTTTTTCCCCTTGTCTTTAAAAGGAAATTATCAAATCGCATCCTTAGAAACAATTCAGCCTCCTCATTTCCTGTTATTGAGGAACTCACAGTTTCCATAGCAGCGGACACAACCTCCCTGACAAACAATTACCAGTTGCCAAGGAAATTGCGGCTTACCGCAGTGTTTATTTATTTGACCTTTCCTTTCCTTTCTAAATAGTTGAGCTCATGCCAGTGTTAAATGAGCTTTAATGACAAAGGTTTAACGTAGCACAGTGGGTTAAAAAGGCTGTTTTGACTGTATCTGACTGGTTTCCATGGGAACCTATATTTTATCAATAGCGTCTGCAGAAATGCAGAAATGTTTTTTTCTCTTAATGGTGCCCAATTTAAACATTCCTCCCTTGACTCCCTTCCCATGAAGATTCAAATGCTTGACCTTTTTTTATGCCGACCGACAGTGTTTGTGCATGTGTCTGTGTTAGTTTGTGTGTGTGTGTGTGTGTGTGTGTGTGTGTGTGTGTGTGTGTGTGTGTGTATGTGTGCATGTACATGTGGAGTACTTGTTTTGATTGAGGGGCCACAACTGCAAGGCATCCAAGTCAAACATGGCTCGAACTTGTCTACCATCTCTGACTTCTTGCACGGAGGCTCTGGAATATTAAGGTGACACATTGCAACCATGGGGGGAAAAAAAGTAAACTCAAAGTACACAAAACCTGGGCACTAACTCAGGAATGAAGGGTTGCTGGTTCAGATCTGGGACATGTTTTATCCCCTATCTTCAAGATAAAACTTAAAGACAAAATAAAGACAGGTTTATTTGATATTGCATCTTTCCCAGCAAGACAATTCAAAGCAGTGACACACACACACACACACACACACACACACACACACACACACACACACACACACACACACACACACACACACACACACCGCATTAAAGATTTTCATGAAATCCAACTTTGTTTTTTTTGTGTTTATTTCTTCAGCAATAGCCATGCATTCAGTAAGCGATAATTCGGCTCAACACAGGATATACAGTAGATAGGCCTAATCTTGTAGATATGACGATTGGAGTGATGCGATCATCTTTCTAAATTCGCTGCAGCTTTTTAGCCCTACCTGAAAAGACTCCATCCAACTACCTTAATGGTAGTTTAAGTAGCCCAACTTACTGGTCTAACAACACAGATATGCAGAAAAGCAGGATATTTTGGCCCCTTATGAAGTAATTATATAGCAAATCTACCCTGTGGGCGGCCATCTTGTCAAACCAGTAGAAAATAATGTAAGAGGCTTAAGGGAATCTGTCTGCAATTCCTGACGTAGCAGTTAGATGGTTAGCATGTGTGAACAAGCTAAGTATAACCAAGCAAATGGTGAACAGCATGATCAAAGAGAAAGGATTCCTCAGAGATGATGTGATGCAAGATTAATGACTGCGAGATGAGCTAGGGTGATGTTTAGAGCCATTGAAGAAAATGTTTTTGACAGAGTACAGTTCTGTGGTAAAGATGGTATTAATATTTCACATGCAATATGTAATGCATGTATCATGGGAGTCAGATGGGGAAAAAACTCTTTAATTCACTTTAAATTGATTATTTCTGGTTACATGTCATCTTTGCAGTATCTCATTTAGGTTAGAATATAAGGCATACAGTCAACATCCTGGCATAGATAATCAAGCCTTTCAAGAGAGAGTTATTCTGATTATGAATTATGCGTATCTACTGATGTGGGGATCAATCCAGGGATGGTCACCACAGCAACCTCCAACAAAGCGCAGATGCTCCCTGTGTTTCCATGTTCAACTCTAATCACAGGGAAACTTTGGTTGAGCTTGAGGTCATGGGAGCATCAAAGACGAGCAGATAACAGTGCAGACAGTGACTGTGGAAAAACCCCTAGAGTTTGTCTGTGAGAGAAGTAGTGTGAGAATCTGTGTGATCGGGCTGGGAAAATACTTTTATCAAAAGATCCGACTTTGCTATTAATACCTTGACAAAGCAGTCAAATCCTTTGTTTATAGGATTCAACTGTGGTATTGCTGCTTTTACCAATCAGAAATATATAATAACCACATTGGAAAATGTTGTCATTCAATCTTCAATTAACATTTTCAATATCAAAAATGAACTTTGAACCTCAAAGTAAGCCATTTTAATTAGTGAATTGTAATGCTTTGTTTGTAAAAGTGCAAATTCTGCACAGCAAAAGTTTATGAATTAAGGGAAAGGATTTTTTTTTATTTAAGTTGATAAAAGTTGTTCAGATATAATGCCCTATTGACACATCCAGAGCCGGAGATATGGAGCAACAGGTTTCTGTTGAACTCACACGTCAACTCGCCGTTCAACTTTGGTGTCGTCTCCACCAACGCCTGAGGGAAATATTTGGCTATTATATATGATAGCTTTTCTAGCACCTATAGGTATAGTCACTATGTCTGGGAAAGGTGTGAGTCAACCAAAAAAAAAAAAAAACACTACTTTACAGACGAGTAAATGCTCCGAGCTGAATCTGCACAATCAGGTGATAATTCTCTGTTGGTCTGTCACTATATGAGCGATGTAGTCGCGTGAGCCTATATTTTTGTAGAAATGTTGATTTTATGTATGCTTTATAGTTTGTGAGTAAATGTAATTGGTTTACTGTGGCTGTAAAAGCACCTGCGGACCTCACGTTCTTCATGCTAACGTATCTGAATGTACAGTAGCCCTACATGGATGTGTCATATGCTAAAATGTGAATATCTCTTCAATTGACGTATATGTAATTGAATTTTACTGTTTTCAAGCATGTGAAACTGAAGCACTTAAGCACTTCCCTAGATGACTCAGCAGCATGTGCTTCTCTGAATGGACACAGTGTCCTCCTCCAACAGGCCTTGTGCTTCCCAGCTTCACCTCCCTCCTGTGGGTCACTGTCTGACAGATCGTAAGGAGCAATGGCCCTCACCCCACCACGACTTGTTTTACTTCACTCCCTGATTTCCTAACAAAACAGACCATGTTTGCTTGTGCACGGATACCTTGTCACCACGGTGCATAATTACAGTGCTGCTCACATAAATTCAACAAAACCAAGAAAATATTTGTAGTATTAAGACAAGCAGAGCAGAGGGGTCAGGTTTAGAGCCACGACCAGAAATGTATTGGGCTCATTTAGCTGGTATACTCTAGCCTGGTCCAACCAGACCATCGTACTTCATTTCATTTGTACAGAAGGTCTGGAAGTGCTGTAATTGGCAAACGTTAACTCACTTGGAGGCGGGTGTCTGTCGAAGTTTAAAACTATTGGATCTGCCCAGTGCCACTCTGGATTAGCCAACCAATCGCATCACGTTTGGTCATCACGTGTGTCATGAGCCGGCTTTTGATGGTGCCTTCCAGTTGGACAGGGAACTCGGAAATTTCCGACTTCACTACATATTGTAGTCTATGAATCTACCGGTACCTGGCAACAGTAACTTGTTAGAGCCTAACGTTTAGTTATTTGGACGAGAAAGGTTTTAGGCGTCAGATGCACTGGAACACAGACAGGTCGGAACTCGGAACTACCAAGTCGGAAATCTCCTTCTTCCGAGTATAAAGGAACGCAGCATTCAACTGAAACTGGAGCGTTCTCAGCCACTCGCTCTGGTCGCTGATTGGACGATCGTAGATTCTCTGGAGAATCTGGGAAATGCGCTGTGCACCCAGACTGACTACTGAAGGGAAAATGAAATTTGGCCGGAAATAGGCGGGCGGGCGGAGCCAGGCTAGGTATACTCTGCAAGTAGTTTAGAACTTTCTCCCATAAATCATCCAGCAAATTGAGAGGCCTCTCCGATTTCTCCTTATTTTCTGATTGATGTCCCAGCAATTTAATGGTCAAATTATTATTTTTTTTTTCTCTGGATTCTTCGATGATGGACTACTTCAAGAGAGTAGATGTTTCACCAAACAAATATGGACGTAGAAGGCTATAATTTACGCTACAGTACTTACTGCTCCTAAAGCGTAAGACATCATTTCTCTGACAGAAGCTCACACACAGAAGCTGTCCTCACAGTAGATCCTCTGTTTTCTTTTAATGAATTTCCTGGGTCACGTTAAGCAGCACTGAGCTTTTGGATCATATGAATTCATTGTTGAAAGGTTTTGGGCATCAGATCCAGTCCCTTGTTTTCGTTCAAACAATTCAATGTTTCAAATGAACTGCTTTTTGAGATTTCAATGTGCAGTTTATTTAGGTAGAAGCTGATCATGAATGTGAAGTTTCAATGCACTGCAAAACAAAAAGCAGAAAAAAAAATCCAACCAGCTTTAGAATTTCGAGATAAGTCTATAATGGTAATATTTTATTCAAACTTACCTAAACTGTAAAAACAGCACTGCTGTATCACGATATGGTGAAGTTGTGAGCAAACTATTATCTACTGTATGTTACACATCCAGCAGACACTGATGCGTACCGAGGAGAACGGCCGACTGTGATAAATCACTGTGCCTTCGTTCATATCTACAAGTGATGCCTTTGATATTACTCATGGTCATGCAATCCAACGTCATACTGAAATATTGCTTATAGCCGCTTCAACTTATTTTTTTAATCTAATTACCCATGCAGTCTGGAATAAATTAAGTTTTTAAAAAAGAAGGCTACTTTGGATGCTTTATTGATTAATTTATTGGCCAAGATGTTTAACTTTTTCACTAGCCCAAGCCTAAAAAAAACATGAAATCAACCTTCTTAGTACTTATCAAATGTACCATTCTTAATTGTTATTCCTTTACTCTCCTCACTGGTATGAGGTGCCCTGGTTTGACCCACCACTTATGCCACCATAAAGAATGTGCATGTACTCAAGACTGTGCACATTATAATGTCTTCATGTGGAAGCAGTTTGAGTGTATTCACTGTACCTGACTGGTGATGTGGAACATGAAGCCACCATGTTAATCTGGTCTAATTTAAGGGAGGTGGGTTTATTACTGCTGTATCTAATTACAAGGCAGTAACAGAGACACATCAGGGGTCGACTACACTGTCTGGACGTGGGCCCATACAACCCTGGAGCAGAGTGCGGGCCACTAAGGCGTGACCCTCAGCGTCATGGGTGGCTGGGAGAGATTAGCTTTTTGATTATTCTGCAGCAGGGCTTCTGCCTGGCATCCCTGATATAATGGAAATCATCCCACAAAAGAAAATTACAAGGCGGTCCTCTATCTTTGCATCCCAAGAACTTTTTGGACTTTTTTCCCAATCAGCAAAACCAGCAGGTATAGTCGCTGTATTACCCAATGTGAAAAGGATTTGTGGATGAATATCATTACAATGAATCTGTATTATTTTAGTCAGTCATTGTCATTGACGTTCCCACAATGTGCCAGCCCAAAAGTTTCCATTGCAGAAGGACAAGACAGGAAAAACATGCTTGCAGTTAATGTTAACCATAAAGGTGTAACTTCATTGTGGTTTAACCTTAACCTAATTTCAAGATTATTTGGAGATTAAAATTAAGAAGGTCATCCTGAATAGCTCAATAAATCAACTTCAGAAAGCTCCAACAAAGCTCAAAGTACCAAAGGTCTGTCAAAGACACGGACAGCTTTTTGTTTGGTTGTCATAGCAATTTCATTCCAGAGATCCTCAAAGGGGTTGGTTATCTTTTAGAAGTAACTCAACCGGGCCGAAACACGCTTCACTCTGCAGGTGTGTCTGTGTCAGCTGCGTGAGTAAACACCACATAAAAGTAAGCATGACAACATAACAAACCCATATAGAGATACTGGTTATAAATTTTTCACCTCGACCTATCAGGTCAAAAGTCACTCCCGAAACAGGGATCAGTTTGTGTTGTAATGATTACAGCCAACACTCTGTAGGCTCAAAGTCAAAACAGAGTCCAAGCCAGGAAACGCTGACATCATCATTATAATTGACGTCATATGCATGGTGCAATCATAAGCCAATCTACTGCGCTGTTACAAAAAAACAACTAGTCTGCAAACACCCCATGTTCAATATGCATTCATTTAGTAGTTATAATTTGAATTGTGGTGAAAACATGGGTTTATAGTAGCCTAGTGTTTTACAGCTATTGGTCAGAACTCCAAGCTTGAAACACTGAGACAATCCTGGAAAAACCAGTCACTGTAAATTATCCATTACTTTGAGCTTTTTCCACTATTTATTTATTTTACTTTAAGCGTATGGTTCACTAAAGACTGTGGCTCCTCTCACCAGGGAGAGAAGGGGTTTATGGGAAACTAGTTGAGCCTGTTGGCTTTACCGCGCGGTCAACCTGTGTAAAATGAAGCTGTTGATCGAAGGTGGTAGTAAATAGACTCAAACTCATTTTACCTCTCTGTCTCGTTTTTCATGCACTCCCACAAGCTTGCTATTTCTTCTTTAACATAAAAAGAAGAAATGAAGAGCAGGCTAAAGGTGTGTGTGTGTTTGTGTTTAGTCACTGCTAGTAATGTTGAATCACCTTGACTTGAATTATTCATTAGGCGTGTTATCTTGCTATTCAGGGATGAATAACTGTGTAGTCACATATCATGTAGACTGGGTTGTAATAGAGCAACAGGGAGGTCCATTTACTCATGTCATACAAAGCCACACAGAGAAAGTAAATAATTAATCTGTGCATTTTGACAATTTTTTAGGGCAAACCCCTTGACATGGACCAAATAACCTGCAGGTGTATGTTGTGCTTTTGTACAGTGTAATAATAATTAAGCGGTTGTTCCACAGAGGAATCCTGCAGGAGTTTAGTGGACTAGTCTGATATGCAATCCTAGTGTTGACCTGAATAATTATGAGGTTTCAGCTGGCGACATGCAGGCTCTGCACTTTAGTCACAGTGATAAAACATGACTTGTAAATTCCAAACATGATTGTATTTTAATTTTATTATACTTATATTAAAGGTCCACTCAAGATATCTTAGATATAATGAATCACTCTGCTTAAATACTTTGTCAATAAACTAGTCCCAAGTCCAAGTTTCCTCACCCCACCTGTGTTGTTTGCGTGTTGGACCACAATTGGCTTCATCTCACAAAGTCATCTCATGTGGCCTAGTAAACTCATATTGAAGGTAAGCACAGAAAAACGTTCCCTTTTTAGCAGATGCATGTGAAAATGTCGTACTCTGCACATACATCATTCTGCACTGTTTAACATATTGAAATATAGCCTAAATAAACACACATTTTCCAAGTGGAGATGGGGCTTTAATAAGAAACAGTGAAACGGACACCTGTTAAACAAGCAAGTATGAATGGTCCTGCCAGCACATATGTTAATATTTGACAGTAAAGATAAACAAACTGACTTGTTGGTTAATTACAACAACTTCTTTGAAGAGTACTTTCAAAATGTTATTACGTCCTTGTAAACAATGTGCTTGTATTGTAATGGTTATGATCTTCATAATAATATGATTAAGATGAGCACTTCGGAGTACCATGTGAGGCATTACGAATGTGCACTCATACACAGACTCTAAACACAAGCCTCTCCCCCCCCCAAAAAAAGTTTGAGTTGCACTATTTCCTCGATGGTATAAATACAAGAGGAGCGCACATCTGCACTACAGAGCGAGGCGTGGTCAGTCAGAGCAAACAGGTGGGCCGGTCAGTGTAACTGCACTCTCACAGGATAACTGTATTACAATTTTTTTCTCTCCGGTAGATTTACACACACAGCTGCGACAAAATGCCTAAGTGCCCGAAGTGCGACAAGGAAGTTTACTTCGGTAAGATTTTTAATTTTTATTTTATTATATCAAGTTTTTTTGTTGTTGTTGTTATTTGCTGGAATATTTGTGTGTTTTTTGCACGAGGACATTTCCTGGTTTATGAAATGTGGCGGCTTTTCAGCATAAACGAGGAAACAGGAAACTGATTGACAAGCTGACAAGCACATGTCAGGCACAATTCTATTTAAATATATATCATGCGTTAAAACTGGGACGTTAGTAAATAAATAATAAATGATGTTGTAGGGCCTAGTTGCATAAGTTTTAGAATGTAATAGTATCAAAGTAAAATGACTCTTTGTTATTTTATCGGATCATTATCACTGATAATGCAGTAACATCATGTAGCCTACTTTATGTTGCAATCGAACTGCGTTTTATTTTGCATAGTTTGCATACATAATAGGCTACATCATGATATTGCAAGCTTAAATTTAATGTAGAATCATAGTTTGCAATGTTATCAGTAATTCTAGTTTTGAAAGAAATGCAGTGGAGTAACTGTACATTATTCCCCTAATGTATAATATAGGTATAGTATAGTAGCCTAGCATAGGTAGAAAGTTGCAGGTAAATAATTGAGCTGAAGTAATAGGCTACTGGAGTAATTGTACCTGCATGATTGTTCCTTTCACCACTGAGAATATTAGTACTCAATCATATTTCATATTTATTCATTTATTTGTATGTTTATATTTCTGCAGATTAAGGCCCCTCGAAATGTCACTGTCCTATGTAAACTTTCATTTTATCAAGTCACTTTAGAGTTGGTCCCTTTAGGAGTTGAGTTGTTTTCCTCGATGAAAGGAGCTACATCAATAATGACTTGAAAAAGCACTGCACTTTTTTCTGTTATGAAATAGGGCTACATCTTTCCTGAGCAATCTTGTAGGTCTGTCTCATGAGGATAGCATCAACAAAAGGGAGAACTTACTCCATCCAGGGAGGAGAGGGACAGCTCCATTTTATCTGTGTCTTAAACCATTTACCACATTGCAGCTCAGTAGTTCAACAGTCAATCTTCTCTGCAAAGTATACGCACGGAGGCTGAGGGCCAATGCAAAATACACAGCCAAGTCTTTGGTCTGTCAGATGGATTTACTTTGAGATCACGAAGCCATGCTTCCCTTTCTTCCTTTTCATGGATAAACTTTCCACCTTCTGGCCAAAACAAGCAAACCCTTTGGTTTCGGGCCAGAACAAGCGACCCAACATTTCCTTTTCCATGCATCAAGAAAATGAAAAATATGGTGGAGGGGAGTGGAAGGGAAGCCAGCAACAAAGCTTTTGGTTCTTTATAATTGGCCTGAACTGTCTGCATCAATTTACCCCACCAATACGTCCTCTAAAAACTCACTCCATGTCTCAACCCCTTAATCCACTTTGCTGCTCATCCGTCTTAATGTTTCTAAACTCTATAATATGGAAACAATCAGGCTACCGTTACTGCATTGAATAATGCCGGGTAACGTGGTTCGGCAGATACACAAAAAAAAACATTTGAATACATTGTTGTGGCTCGAAACTCTTAAGTCTATGGATATTACATGTAAATCAGTGAGCTTTGCAGGCGAATTCAGTCAGGCTTACCTTTTGTCCAGAGCCAGGCTAGCTGTATAGGCTAAGTCAATCATCTTATGGCTATTGCTTCATACTTAGCATACAGACTTCAGAGTGTATCAGTCTTCTCATTTAACTAGCTAAAAAAAAAGCTAGTTAGTAGCTGATGAGAAAGTGATATCAATCTCCTTTCAGTAATAAGCCTTTTCCCTAAAATTCAAATATTCCTTTAAATGTAAGGTCTCAGCTAAGCTGTTGGGGAGATAGCCCTGTAAGTGCTAGCTAGTCCATCTAAGGGCAACACAACCTTTATAGGCTACCAGCACTATAGTGAATTATTACAAAACTTTCTAGGCAAATATCCTTTATTCTTTGGACAAAGTAAGGCTAGCTGTTTCCCCGTTTGCAGTCGTCTAAGCTAAGGTCACTTTCTACTTTCGTTAGCTTCAATTGTATCAACTTACTCATTTTACTCTTACCCAGAAACAAATATGTAGCCCAACTATTCCCTTTAAAGTCTTTGTGCCAATAGCAGTATATCTAAGTCATTTGCTAATCTATAAAAGATTCAGACTGTTTTCACAGACTTTGCTTTTTTGTTATACAACGTCTACATTAATCTCTATTTGGTGATGGAATGATGTGATGAGTTGAACAGGCTCCCTCCACTGTTGGCCTATGTCTTTCCATTCAGATTTTGTCTGTTTGTGTGTTTTGGACTGAGTCCCTAAAGTTTAGTGCGCGTTGATTTAGAGAACAGATTGGAATATTCTTCTGTCTGCAACACTCTTGTCAGGGCAGGTAAAATAAATAACCCATGCAACGAAAGTATGCTTTATCAGATGAAGAGTAAACATGCATGGGAGTCGCCCTCGCAGAATATCAGCATGGATTCTAATTGTAAAACTCCCCAACATACTGATCTGCTCAGTCCACCAGTTTGGTATTTTGAGGTTAAGCACAGTCATTATTTTGGGTAAGACATCCATGCCAAGCCCTGCCACATTTTGCTGAAATGTTTTCATGCCACTGGACTGAGAGGCTGACCTCGCCCTGGAGCACTTTCCCTGTTTCCGCTGCCCATTACGTAATCTCATGCCACATCGGGCTATTTTTAGGCTGGCAAATATGTCATATCCTTATATTGTGGGAAGGTTTGGAGGCTAGTGGCATTACCTGAATCCACTGTTATTTGCCTCTGTTCATACATCTGCTTTCCTTCCTGTCTTTCTCTGATGTTTTCAAAAACAAATGCAGATGTTAATCAAGTTGTGTGCTCCTGGGTTACGACATGTTTCTGTTGCAACAGCCTCAGTTCGTAATATCGCTTCTCTATTTTCAGCATTTCCTGTGCACACTCTCTCTGACCTAGCAAGTCCTAGCAAGCAAGCCTCTTTTTTTCACCTTTGCTGGTAGATTTAGGGCCATAGATTCATTTATAATCGTGTGACGAGTCTTAAAATTCACCTAAACTCGTGTCCATCTCCATTAAAGATGTGAAACTCTAAAGCTATTCAGATCGTGTTCCTCCCCACTTTTATAGTCCCTCCTGATGGGTGTTTGTGCCGATTGGCCCTGCAGATAAAGACAGCCTTTATCAGAGTTTATGAGGCAGGAGGAGGACAGATTCCTCAGGGACAATCAGTCCTCGCTTCCCCTTGGCTGCCACACCCAGAAGTTATCTCCAAAGACAGGATCTTGTTAGTTTAAAACTGCCTTAGGGTCACAGCACCATATGAGCTTACACTTTATTTCTCAAGACAAACTGAAGTGCAGATTTGATCTATGTGTGACCTTGTGACACTCTGCGGACTACAGTAGATGTTTTTGTGGTGGAAGTTCTTGGGCTGTGGTTGTTAATTGTGTCCTATTTGTGTGTTTGGCAGCTGAGAAGGTTACTTCACTGGGAAAGGACTGGCACAGGCCATGTCTCAGGTGTGAGAAGTGCCAAAAGACGCTGTCATCAGGCGGACACGCAGAGGTGAGACACCTTAAATACATAGACTGCAATACAATTTAAAAAAGATTGATATTCAAAGAATTGAAACTCAAGGATTTACTAGAAGTTTACATATTTGTCAATGACCTAATGCTTACAAATGATTTGATATTTAGGCCTACTAGTGAAGAAAGATTTATTTTATTTTAAAACAGGAAAAGAGTTATGCTATAGGCTTAGCATATATATTGTTTAGAAAATATATATATACAACAGGGCACTTTACACCAGATTTGTTAGGCTGCGGATATTTTATGAATTTAGAAATGCACAGAAAACAGAGCCAATTATTGAATATACCAACCACTCACACACCAGTCGCTATATCCCTTTGGTAGCTACTACCACCCGCAAGCTAATGGTGCAGTTTAAGATAATGGGAGGGGTAAGCTAGTATCCCAAATAATATTCAAATAGATTAATTCACACATACATAACCCCTAGAGTTCAAGAGGATTCATCAAAAGTATTAGAACATTTTAAAGTACCCTCAACTATATACCTATGCTAGTCACTACAACTCACAAGTTAACTGTCACGTGCAGTTTCATCATGGACTTGTTATAGTAGAGTATTAGAGTTTTGTGGAATGGAATGGTTAGCTTGTAGCACCTTATCATATTTGTATTGATACATTAATGTATACACCCCCTGAATTCAACAAGAATCATCAAATATACAAACACTTTTTATTTGGACAAAGCCTACTGTATATTTAACATAATGAACACATTTTTTGACAAAGAATTAATGTTTTTTGATCACCAATTCCTCATAAAAGACAACAATGTTCATATATTATTAAATTGTTCAATACTAATAGACCTTTTTCTCTTTCAGCATGAAGGCAAGCCTTACTGTAACAAACCCTGCTATGCCGCATTGTTTGGGCCTGGAGGTAAGCATGCTGTACTCAAATAATATTTTTTACATAATGAATGAGCTCACTTTTACCCCTTTCCCACCGCCACAAAATCGGGGCTGGTTCGGAGCTAGCGCCCAGTTTGAACCAGTTTTTTGGTTTCCCACCGCCAGAGAGCCGGCTCCGGGCTAGAATAACTGGTGCTAGAGCAGCCCCAGGTTTAAGCTGGTCTGGAAATTCGAAACGCTTAAATCAGGGGCCAGGGGAGGGATTACCCTGGATTATTCCTGTTGGTGGGAAAGGGGCATTTGACCTTCTGAATAAGTGATTTCTATGACAATATCTAAATTTATAACTTAAAGTCAAATTACGAGACTCCTTGACTGCCCCTGTAAGCCATGATAGCAAAGTGTGTAGTCAGCTTTGCTCATAAGGCTCTGGGCCAGGAAACGCCCTATGTCAGAATAATGTTTTGGTATCTGATTGTGTTGAGGCTATCAAAGCTGTCACCTGATAGTGTCACACACTCAACAAACCAGTCATTACATCATTTGTACCATTTAGTTAAACCCTTATCTTGAGTTAAAGATAAGAAGAAGCTAACATTCTCTCTCAGATTTTCAAAGCAAAAGTCTCCCTATTTTGAGGCCAAGAGATTTTCACACTGCATTTATGTTGGTTAACTGATTTTATCCTTCTCTCCTCTCTTAGGATTTGGACGTGGTGGAGCTGAGAGCCATGTTTATAAATAAATAAACTGGTACGCATGAATCAATCATTCGCCCAATTAATTTGCTAATCTCATAAATGTTCATGCCATTTGTTAAGACATACACAGGACCTCCACTTAAGCAAATCCATCCTTGTACTTTGCACCGCCTGATGTGTGTTTTCTCTGCTTCATCATCAGGTGCAGGGACCCACAGTCAAATTGTTTCCTGGTAACTAGATAGAAGACGCCATCCCTTCCCAATAAAAAACCAGCAAACAACCTGTGTTGACATTCAGAAGAAAATTTTTGCGTGCATGTGTTTTTACTTTTTCTGTTTTTAATCTCCGTTTCCTGAAGAGCGAAGAGTGTATTCCAATGATAAGATAATGAAATGGTTGTCCTCTTGTATTTTCCCATCATTAAAGGGGACATTCTGATTAAACACATTTAAAATGTGCGTCATTCTTCATTTTCAGAATCTCTGTATGAAACAACTTTTAAGTCACTATAGTTATTAGCTATTAACATACTTTATGAATGGTTCCCTCTATTAACATCAATAGGACTGCTCCAAGTTCACCCTTTAACCATTAAAGAGGACCTATGATACTTTTCGACTTTTATGACCTATAAACGTTGTTATAATGATTTATAGTCATGTTTAACCATACTAGAGTATCAAATAATTATATACATGCATTTCGACGTATTCCCTGCTGACCGTCTGGGGTGGCTATGCAGAGCACTAAAAACTACGGCAGCCGGTCGAGCCGAACTTGTTCAAATTTCCGGGTTTTCTCTGTCACGCTCGGGTCGTTTCTGTCATGTTTCCATGTACGGTAATGCTGCCGCTCAGGCAAGCTCCGGCTGCATGCCCCCACCTTCCTGGAAATTTCCTGAAATTTCCCGCTACTGGAAGGAAGGTAACCAATCACAACCAACGGAGTGGGGTGTGCAGCAGGGGGGGGGGGGGGGGGAAGGGGCGGAGAAGCTCAAAGCAGTGTGTAGAGAGAGACTGCTGTGCTGGCTAGGGTAAGAGGAAGAGTGTCCTGAAAATCTACATAGTTTTTTGTGATGTGATTCGTGTCAGGTTGCTCTATAGCAGTTTTTAACAAGAAATGAAGACCAGAAAAGTAGTATAATAGGATCTCTTTAAGCTTTATTTTGTCTGTCTTTAAAAGAGGTAAACTATTGAGGTATTTACAGAGAATACTTTGTTTAGTACTAGGAAAACTATTTAAATGTATTAAATGCTATTTTAATGTATTGGACGATGAAAGTCATTTTCAATTCTCATAATGCACACTATGTATTTATAATTGGCAAAACAACAGTGTGAACTCCACGTGGTCCAAATGATCATCTTATCCAGCAGGAGTTTGTCATGATATTGTACTGTTCAAATTTCCTATTTTTTTTTTGTAAATCCGTTATAGTGGTATTTCCACATTGTCTGATGCCAAAACACAAAAGGTTAAAGGTTAAAAAAACACAGTGTTTTGGGGGGATAAAAGACTGCCAGACAATTGCCGTTCAGTCCAATGGGACATATATTGGACAGGCCCTGGTGTTATAGTCACTTTACAGTAGGGCGGTTGAGAATAAATTATTTACCTTAGAAAATGATGAAAAAATTAAAATTTTAATTCTCCATCTTGATTGAAAGCTCCAGAACAGCTAGTTAATGGACCTTGTGTTAAAAATGTTTTGCCAACACGGCCAGTAATAAAGACTCAATCACAGTAGTAATCTTAACGTGCCGGGAGCAAAGGGTCTAAAGAAATCGAAATCAAAAAGTCAAACTTGGCTGGTGCATTGTGGGTAGCAGCAGCTTGAGGTGGGGCCTGAGTCTTTGTAGATCCACCAGATGCTTCCTCTTTAGGGTTTTTTTTGGGGCTCATTTGCCAAAATCTTTGCTCTGTGTGGTTCATGAATCACAGCAGCAGCCACTTCCAGCTCTACCATGCCTCTGCCATCGCACCCCGAGAGTTGCTATGGCAATAGACAAAAACAAGACCCAACAGACAGCCACTGTGCCCGTCCGTCCGTCTGTCTGGATGTCACCCACCCTTTTTTTCACCCTGCAACAAAGACGCTCGCGGTCACAGGAAAAATCTCGGCCAAAGCCAAACACTGAGGCAACTGATGAAAACACGCAGAGGATGTTTGGCAGTGATTTCACTTTTAAAAGCTGTGGAATGAAGACATTATGTGGCCTGTAGGGGAGAGTGGCCTAAGTTGTGCATTTTGGAAGTTGTGCCACCCCTTGTTTCTAGAAAACCGTGGAAGAAATTGGAAATGTGACCTCATATTTAAGAAGAGCCATCCATTTGACTCATCCTGTAAAGAAGGGAGACACAAGGAATAAGATATAAGCACATTTAAGCTCAAAAAACTGTGTTTTGCCTTTCAAAGTAAAATTTCCATGATCAAGGTTTTTTGATTATTGTGTCTGAACAATTATAGACAAGTTTGAAAACATTTTACACATATTTTAGTGCTTTGGTATGCTACATTTTGAGTCTATACAGTTAGCACGATGTCAGCCCTAAATTGCTGCATCATGCTTATTATCCAAATTTCTGGGATTGGGGTGATTTGTGCCAAAGGGCCTGGGTGAGTTATAAGTAAGTAAGTAAGTAAGTAAAATGTATTTATAAAAGCACATTTATGACAGTTTGCACTGTCCAAAGTGCTGTACATAGTGCATTCAGTAGGTAAACAATTAAGGTAACAATAACCAAAATAAAAGACGTAAAGCCTATACATCCACATAAACACAGATAGTAGTGCAGAGGTAAGATAGTTAATGGGGAGGAAACACCAGGGTGTACATATGGGTTTTGAGCCTTGATTTAAAGGCAGAAATGTAGGGGTATCACATTTGTCAGGTGGCAGTTGGTTCCACAAGCACGGAGCAACTAGTGCAAAGTACATTTCTGAGAGTTGTGCCAGTGGCATGGCTGTATACGCTGGTCACCAAAAGAAAGTGATTGTCTACAGTAGCTCAGAAGAGAGTGACATCTCAATTCCACTTAACGACACCACTGATGAGAGTTCAGATGGCCAGAAAGATGATGATGGTGACTTTGTCATTGTGAGCTTTGCAGGTAAAACCATTAGATCTGCTAGGTCTTGTTTAAGAAAATTGTCCTTCAATCTTTGTCAACTATTTACTTTATTTACTTTAAATACACCTTAAATAAGTGATTGTCTAATGGATTTGTCTTACATTACAGTTTATGAGATATATACCAATGGCACAATTCACCCCATGGTATTCTCTCCAACCGCACAACTTACACCACACCGGGGGCAAGTTGTGCATCAAGACAACTTTTTTTCCGAAAGCTATATTTCTTCAACAGTTTATTCCAGATCCAAAGTTTTTATTGCCAGGGATGCACAACACCCTGAAATATATGTACATATTTGAGTTGGAGACTTTACTGTCAAGGCCTTACTTTAAAGTCACTTTGAGTGAAAAGTTGCACAACTTAGGCCACTCTCCCCTATATGCATTTTAAATGTAAATTATTTAACTATCTTTTTTTCAGTTTTAACTTAAATGCAGTCACACAGGTTGTCCGTCCATCCGTCTGTAAGTATGTCTGTACCCATTATTTACTATCTATGGTCTGTACGTACATACTGTACCGTCTGTATTTGGCACATGCTCACACTTTGAGTAGAGGAAAATTGATTACATTTTGAAGGTCAGAGGTCAAGGTCACTGATTTCGCGTAATGTGAACGCAATATCTCAAGAAAGCTTTGCTGGATTTTCTTCAAAGTTTGCACAAATATTGACTCAAAGATGAACTGAATAGATGTTTGAGGTCAAAGATTACCACAACCCATCATATGATCAGGTCGCAGTGACCTTACCATACTGTATCTTCTTAGGAGCCTTACTTTCTTTAAAGCATTGCCCATCTACCACCACTGTACTTTCAATGTTCGGCAATTGTATGCTTGACGGAGGCATAGAACCCCTCTAAGCAGTATTTTCTAGTTCCCTTGTATGTTTATATGTAGTAGTTTCTATGGTGATTGTGTTGCCTGGATTATTTATGTGGTTGTGCTTTATATCTGCCTGAATCAAGGAAGCGTTAGATTCCTGCATAATATTTATCTTGATGTGTTTTATGTCTTTGTCCTTTTGCACTGAGGCTTTGGCCCCTATGATGGAGAATCATACGGGGTTTTCCAGCTCTGCTCTGATTGGTCCAGTCTGAGGGTAGATTGACTCTTAATCATTCGTATCAAAACCACTGCAGTGATGAATGTGTTTGTTTAGTCTGTTTTCTGATCCAGGACCTGTATGAAGTATGGGCTGATGCTTGTATTGTGGAGTGTATAGATTCCTCCACTGATATTAATAGAGCAGACATCTCTCAACATTTTTTTTTTGCACAGGAAATACCAACTCTTCGGTTGTCACGGCAGTGTATCCGGATGTTTGTGTGAAATCCCACATTAGTCAAATTCACAGCTTGACGGTGATTAAGTTCATGCACCAAAAATATTCTGGCTCCTTATAGAGCATCATGCAGGCAGTAAGGCGCATTTATAAAGCATGTGCGTTGACTTACGCCACACTTAAAGTGAAGTATTCGCAGCATTTTTGTCTGTTTTCCTCTGTCGAGCAGTAGGAGAAGGAAGCCGGAGTAATTTTCCAAACAAAAGACCTGCTGTGTCAGCATGAATCAGAGGCCCTCAGTCACGAAGCTGTAAAATTAGACCTATAAACCCATTAAAGCCATGAGACACTTTCAAACTTATTTTCCAGTCCTTAATAACCCGTGCAAATATGCAGAACTGGGTGGTCGTGATTCCTCAAATCCAGCTAAAGAATTTGAAACAGACCATTTGTTATGGGATTTGATATAAAGGGAGCAGCTACGCAATAGGTAATATCAACCGAAAGAACTATATAATTATTATAATTATGAGAGAAATGACATCAGTTAGGATAAAGAAGAATAACTAAAACCATTGGTGGAAAGTTAATACAGTACATTTACTCAAGTAATGTACTTCAGTACAATTTTGAGGTTGTTTGTGTGACTGTTTTCGTCTTATGTTTTCATATTTCTACTCAAGTACGTTCCATTAGGAATTATTGTGCTTTTTAGTTCCCATTTACGTGATATATTCACTCCAACTACTTATTTTACTTTTAAGTAAACGTACATGAGTATCAGGGAAAACACTTCAATTATCATTTATCAAAGGTGAAAGTCTATTCATTTGGTATTTTTGTTGGTCTGATTTACAAAATATGAGATAAAAGTGAGAAATGTTCGAAAAACTATCCAGAAGCTTAACTGACTCCTTTAAAATGTCTGAATTTGTTTGATCAACGGTCGAAACCTCAAAATGATTCAATTTACTGTAATAAGACCAGGAAAAGCTGTAAATCGTAACAATTACCAGTTTACCACAGCATGTCTGCTCTTCCAGCTTTTGTGTAAGTAAGTGTGAGAATACAACACGAGTGGATAATAGGAACAATGCTTTATATCCCTAAGCGCAAAAATGACGACATTAAACTGTATCAGATGTGTGAAACCATGGAATCCATAAAATCAGGCGTGCCGGTTTTAATCCGGACCAGGGAAGGCACATTAATGCCTCTTCCAAACATGCAATTATTACCTGAAACATCTGTCTTTCCTATATGATTGAACTTTTTTCCTAAGTAGCACCACTTAAAATAATAACGTTTATTTGTGAGAATATTCTTTTTTCCACTTACAGTTTCTCCTATAATAGATAGTTTAAGCCCTTTAATTTAAAATGTGAAATAACACTTTTGGTTACTTCGTATTCATATTGATCGTGCAAGTAGATATTATATAGGGAAATACTGCTTTAAAGGGATAAGTTAGACCATTTTGGGAAAAATACACTTATTTGCTTTCCTGACAATCAGAAGGTTAAAAGACTGATACCACTCTCAGATCTGTCCAGTAGATATAAGGCTTAAGCCAGCCAGAGCCGGCCCGAGGCATAAGCGAACTAAGCGGTCGCTTAGGGCCCCCGACCGCCAGGGGGGCCCTCTCTTTTTTTTTTTAGTTTGTGTGTTTGATATTAACATCATATTATGCCAGGGTTTTTCCTGCATAGAGAAATTTTCGGTGCCCCCCAAAGAGGATTTAACCAGCGCCAAAGGAAAATCACCAGCGCCAAAAGGATAAAATTTGAGAATAAATGAGCCATTTAAAACCTCTCTAAATTCAACCCAATTTTAGTCATCCTTTTGAGGGACTAGGCAATAACTTGAATTTCAATTTCGATCACTATTACGACTTCCCTCAATCATGAAAACTAAATAATCGTATTTAAACTGTCATTGTTCCGCACGCAGGCTTTTAAATGCAGCGAACCCTTTTAGCCGTGAGCTCCGCTCGGCCCCGCCCTCACCTGATAGTTAACTTTCAGATGGTTCAGAGATTAGGAGACGCATTGCAGGGTATTTTGAAAAACTTCGGAGGACGGCAGTAAGTCAGCCTTTGGTCGAGAAGAAAGGTAAAACTAATTGTGTTTTCGGGAAAATACTTCAGACTCACAACAGACTAAAATAATGTGCAAGATATGTCACACGTGGACACTTGAGTCACATGACATATACACGACCGCGCGCGAGAGAAAAAAAGGCATATGCGACCATGTCTGCACCTCAAAACATCCCGACCAATTTGTTAAATCACTTTACGTCGAATCAAAGTGGTCTATGACCAAGCAATAAAGGAACAAAAAAACACAGGAGTTTAAAGCTCCTTGACTCCTGCCACCACAATCAGGCCCGCCGACACAAATGGCTGGGCCCCTGAAAACCTCCAGTCAATGGGGCCCCCTTACTCATACTTTACTTGTATCAATGTGTGTGTGTGTGTGTGCGCTCATCCCTAAATAAACACATACATGTATTTGTATATAGACTAACTATCTCATCAACCAGGGACGTGCTGCAAGAGTTTGGGGAGCAGTCTGTAGCTCAAGTCAGAAAAAGGACTCTTTTGTGATTATTATACTGCACGTCTTTAAAAATAGTAGCACATTTCTGACTTACTTACCAATGTATTGTAATACCCTAAAATTCATGCAATTGCTTAATATTAATATATTGGTTTTCTTGAGTATTCACTAGGTTTATCACAGGAGCAGGCAACAACAAAGGGCACTATTACAGATATTGCCTATGCTGCTGGCTGCCCCTGAGGTGCAGTAAAGAACTGGTCAGACTGCAGTACATCCTTATGGTGTGACACCTGGGTCTGGTCTATGCAGTATGTTCAGTATGTGACATGAAACTCATGGAACATTTTCAAATTGTACCTGGCTGCTGGTGTCAACCTGAAGACATAAATCAAAGACGATGGACCTTATTGTCCCCAAAGGGAAATTCTTTGACACAAAAATGTACGTTAAGACATTTAAACATGTTTGTAGACTCAGGAAAACAACAGAGTAATAACCTTGTCAACTTTATAAGAATGAAGAAGAACAAGAAAAGGTAGACCTGTTTTCTGTTTTACCTGAGGGGTCCAAATACTTTTCAATTCATAGAATAACACCCAGACACAAGTAGCAGGACGACTCAAGTAAAATAATCCAGCCAAAACTGTACAACAATATATCAAAACCAAACTTTGTAACTATATGGCACACAAAAAAGTAAAGGAAATTAATGCATATTTGTATTAAAGAACTACATTTATCTGATATGGAGACACCTGAATTCATCAAGGAAATCATTTTACTGTAACTCAAAATTAAAAAAGCTCTTCATGACTAGATTATTTTTTGAGAGTTCAAATTAAATGTATGCTGGGCTGAAAGATTCTACAATTCCTGGGAGAACAAATTGATATTTATTTTGTGATTAACACATTACTACAACTAGGTGGGAAGCCAACAAGGCATACTGTATAAGGGGTCAAATTATAAGTTATACAAATTCCCTGGCCAGCCTCCATTCCCCCTCAGCTCAGTGTTTTGGTAGTCCACCTGCCCTGGGTAAGGGTGGGGGAGTACATCATGTTATGATGTTTAAAAGGCATAGGTAATCTCTAGCAAACACTTGGCCAATGTTTGTTTATGTATATATTAACCGCGTTAATATTTGTCTCTCAGAGCCAGTGCTCCGCCTAGCCCGTGCCCCGCCTAGCCCGTGCTCCGCCTAGCCCGTTCCCCGAAATGTCAAAATCGTAAATATAAACAGCTAATGGCTCTGAGCCAGGCTTTTTAAAATTGGTGATAGCGACTTTTTTTCAGTGTGCCGTGCACACAGGACGGACATAAAGCGGAGGGTAGCGGAGGAGTAGATACATACACACACAGACACAGACACAAACACACACACACACACACACACACACACAAACAGGACGGACATAAAGTGGAGGGTAGCAGAGGAATAGATATTGGCATTTTACCCCAGTTACAATATTTCATACTCAGTTCATCAAACTCAAGTCCTTCACTTCCCAACCCTCCCCCATCACCACAGGTGTTCCCCAGGGCTCAGTCCTGGGGCCCCTGCTTTTTATCATCTACCTCCTCCCCATCGGCAATATCTTCCGTCACTACAACATTCACTTCCACCTGTACGCGGATGACACCCAGCTCTATCTCTCCACCAAAGCTGACTCCGCCCTTCCACCATCACACCTCTCTCAATGTCTCTCCGATTTAAAAACCTGGTTTTCCTCCAATTTCCTACAACTCAACTGCAATAAAACTGAGTTTCTTCTCACTGGTACTAAATCCACACTCGCCAAATTCAGCAGCTTCTCTATCCCCGTCAATAACACTCCCGTTTTCCCCTCCCCTCAGGTTAAGAGTCTGGGCACACTGTCTTTTCAATCACACATAAACAATATCACCCGCACTGCCTATTTCCACCTCCACAATATCAACCGTCTCCAGCCCTCCCTCACCCCTCACTCCACTGCCATCCTGGTCCACAGTCTGGTCACCTCAAGACTAGACGACTGCAACTCCCTCCTCTTCGGTCTCCCCCAAAAAATCCTCCATAAACTACAACTGGTCCAAAACTCCGCAGCAAGAATCATCACCAGAACCCCATCCTCACACCACATCATCCCTGTCCTGCACCAGCTTCATTGGCTCCCGGTTCACTTCCGCATTCAATTCAAGGTCCTCCTCTATACCTTCAAAGCCATCCATAACCTTGTCCCCCCATATCTAACAGACCTTATCCAAATTGCCACTCCCTCCCGTGCACTCCGCTCCTCCTCCTCTGTTCACCTCACTGTCCCCTCTGCCCATCTCAAGACGATGGGGAGCAGAGCGGCTGCTCTGGAATGCACTACCCCCCGACATCCGCAACACTGAATCCATAACCCAGTTCAAATCCAAACTCAAAACCCACCTTTTTAAATCTGCATACCCCCCCTGATCCTACCTTCCTCATCACCTCACCACCCATTGTGTATTTATTTTAAACTGTTTTTAATTCTATTTGTGTACCTTGCTTTTAAACAGTATATGTTATTAAATTCTTTGAATGTAAGGCGACCTTGAGAGCTTTTGAAAGGCGCCTCGAAATAAAATGTATTATTATTATTATTTAAAATGTTTGTTTTGTCGTTATGGTTGTGCAAGTTTTAAATGGTTATAGTGAATATTTCTGTGAAAAATAATGTTAGGCACAGTTAGGTTCTTGGCCTCTGAAGACCATGGGCCCCCCAAGGGCTGGGCCCTAGAAAGCTTTCCCACTTTCTACCCCTTATGGCCCTGACCACAACAGTCAACACTGTACAATATCCAGCCAGCTCCTTGAGACATAAATAAAAGATGCCCTCACACCCCTGTTAGCAAATATGAGTCCGATCAACACCATTTACAACGGGTTATTTTTAATTTGACATATTTGTTTTATTCAATTATTAAAAATATATTTCACTTATTTAGCCTATTTCTATTTTCCTTGTTTTCAGTTAAATTAGGCCTATGTTTAAAGTCCAAAGTTGTGGTGTTCATAGAAACAACCTTGTTAGAAGTTAAATAAATGCATGATGTTCTTAAATCAATGATTAACTGTCTTTAATAATCGTGATTACACAATGTCAATCAAAATAATCATGATTATGATTTTTTTTTCATAATCGAGCAGCCCTACCTTCTTTCCATGGTTTAGATCAATTAGAAACAGTCATTATTAGTATGTTGACTTCATATCTGCAGGTTCTTTATTGTGATGTTATCAGTCAGTAAGCTCCATGGTAACACAGTGATTGACAGGCTAACCTAAATGCTCTGTAGCTGGACAGAAACTGCCCTCTCCCAACCCCACACCCCTCTTAAAATACAATACTGTTTTGCCTTTACTGTTGCACATAGTCGCGAATCCAAAAAAAGTTGGTCCAGGAACTGTCCCCCCAAACGCCCATTCTGAGCCAGAAGAAACCCTGTATGCAAATGTAAGTTATCATACAAAAAAAGGAATACAATGTTTTGGTCTAGAAAATTAATAGCCTAAAAATGTAATCAGTTCATCTTTTGGAGGTAATCCGAAATTATCTGATCATGTCACGGTCACATCCATGCACAGTGTGTATTGAGTTTATTTAAAAACAATTGGAAATGGGGCTGCCCTCAGTTGCCCATGCACTGTGTATATACACTCAACAAAAATATAAACGCAACACTTTTGTTTTTGCTCCCATTTTTCATGAGATGAACTTAAAGATCTAAAATTCATTCAAGATACACAATATTACCATTTCTCTCAAACATTGTTCACAAATCTGTCTAAATGTGTGATAGTGAGCACTTCTGCTTTGCTGAGATAATCCATCCCATCTCACAGGTGTGCCACATCAAGATGCTGATCTGACATCATGATTAGTGCACAGGTGTGCCTTAGACTGTCCACAATAAAAGGCCACCCTGAAATGTGCAGTTTTGTCTCACAGCAAAATGCCACAGATGCCACAAGCATTGAGGGAGCGTGCAATTGGCATGCTGACAGCAGGAATGTCAACCAGATCTGTTGCTCGTGCATTGAATGTTCATTTCTCCACCATAAGCCGTCTCCAAAGGCGTTTCAGAGAATATGGCGGTACATCCAACCGGCCTCACAACCGCAGACCACGTGTAACCACACCAGCCCAGGACCTCCACATCCAGCAGGTTCACCTCCAAGATCGTCTGAGACCAGCCACTGAGACAGCTGCTGAAACAATTGGTTTGCATAACCAAACAATTTCTGCACAAACTGTCAGAAACCGTCTCAGGGAAGCTCAACTGCATGCTCGTCGTCCTCATCGGGGTCTTGACCTGACTTCAGCTCGTCGCCGTAACAGACTTGAGTGGGCAAATGCTCACATTCGATGGCGTCTGGCACGTTGGAGAGGTGTTCTCTTCACGGATGAATCTCGGTTTACATTGTTCAGGGCAGATGGCAGACAGCGTGTGTGGTGTTGTGTGGGTGAGCGCTTTGCTGATGTCAATGTTGTGGATCGAGTGGCCCATGGTGGTGGTGGGGTTATGGTATGGGCAGGCATCTGTTATGGACGAAGAACACAGGTGCATTTTATTGATGGCATTTTGAATGCACAGAGATACCGTGATGAGATCCTGAGACCCATTGTTGTGCCATACATCCATGAACATCACCTCACGTTTCAGCAAGATAATGCACGGCCCCATGTTGCAAGGATCTGTACACAATTCTTGGAAGCTGAAAATGTCCCAGTTCTTGCATGGCCAGCATACTCACCGGACATGTCACCCATTGAGCATGTTTGGGATGTGCTTGACCGGCGTATACGACAGCGTGCACCACTTCCCACTAATATCCAGCAACTTCGCACAGCCATTGAAGAGGAGTGGACCAACATTCCACAGGCCACAATTGACAATCTGATAAACTCTATGCGAAGAAGATGTGTTGCACTGCATGAGGCAAATGGTGGTCACACCAGATACTGACTGGTTCTGAGTCCCCAAACCCCCAATAAAGTAAAAAAATGCACATTTCAGAGTGGCCTTTTATTGTGGACAGTCTAAGGTACAACTGTGCACTAATCATGATGTCAGATCAGCATCTTGATGTGGCACACCTGTGAGATGGGATGGATTATCTCAGCAAAGCAGAAGTGCTCACTATCACACATTTAGACAGATTTGTGAACAATGTTTGAGAGAAATGGTAATATTGTGTACCTGGAATGAATTTTAGATGTTTAAGTCCATCTCATGAAAAATGGTTCTTCTGCTTCGATCCTCTCACTGCATTTAAATGCATATCACATAGAAATATGTCCCGTAAAAGAAAAAGAGCTCCAAGCCCAACCCAGAGGACCCTCCATAATATTTATTTTATATTAATATTTTTATGGAAAATCAATGTAGCCAATAATGTAGTCAATAGCTTCTAATTCATCTGACCCAGTGTCTCCAAATTATTTGTTCACAAACAATTTCTCGGATTTAGCCTCTTAATTTTCCTCTCAAAGTGCACCAGATTCATGCATTTCACTTTAAAAAGGTTAAAAAAATCTCTGCACAGTGGAGGCACTAGTGGAAAATACTGGGTGTGTGAATGATATTTCACAAAGATCTATAGTTTCAGCAGCGCTAACATTGGAGAGGGGCCCCCTAATCAGATTTCGCTTAGGGCCCCCTGAAGGCTTGGGTCGGCTCTGCAGCCAGCAGTCAGTTAATTTAGCTTAGCATAAAAACAAGGGAAAAGGGTAGCCTGGCTCTGTCCAAAGGCAGACAAAATCTAAGCTAAGATTATGAACTCCTGACTGTAGCTTCATGTTTAGCGCTGTTACGCGCTCCCACCTCTCTGTTCCTCCCTCCTCTTGCTCCGCCACACTTTCTCTCTCCCAGGTGTCCTGAGGCCTGATTGGCGGCAGGTGCTCCTAATTATGTGGGGCTTAAAGGCGTGGCCTGCGCCAGTCACTCTCTCTCTCTGCCTGCCTGACTGGAGGACGGTGTGTTGCTGACCTGCTGCTTGTGGTTTGTTTAGTTTATGGTTGGTTTACTTATGGGGGGCTGCTAGGTTGTATTATTTTACTTTGCTCGTAGTTTAGAGGGGCCGGGGTTATAGTTTAGTTGGAGAAAGGCCTGGGCAATACTGTGGTCCAACTGTGCCTCCCCAGGTCTTCCTCCCGTTTACCTCTTTTCTTTTGCAGCCTCCTTATTTATTTATTTTTTCTTTTTTTCTTTCGGACAATCCCACACAATACACAATTATCTCTTTCACATCATAAATCTTATATAGTGTTGTCCGAAGAGTGACGGAAGAAGCCTAAGGCTTATCGAGTCCTGCCCCCACTTTCATCAGATTCAAAATCAGATACACATTTACTGATCACAGAAAATAAAATAAAAAAAATAAAAAGTCAAAAATAAAAGAAAGAAAAAAAAAAATAAAAAGGAAGAAAACGCACTTCAATGGCATTTAGAGACCAATTTAGCAGTTCCATGATTAATCCACTTGCTTCAGCTTTTAAGATCAGTTCTGCTTCTTTCTGATTTTCTGTACAATGCAGAGTTTGTTTTGCCCTTTTATTGTGGCCTTTTCAATGTCATTATCTGGTAGTCTAAACACAACTGCAAAAGTATTCAAACCCAAACAAGTCATTCTGCTGACCTCTCTTTTACAATAATGTTATGATAGTGCCATCCACCTTTTATCCGCATCTTTGTGTTCTGCTTTCAGTCTATAATTTTCCATAATTTTAGAGACATACATTTTTTTGAAAATTCGCAAATTGACTTATTGAGTTGTGTTGTGGGTTTGTTTTAAATAAAGCACCTTATTACTTTGATTCATGGTTTCATTTGGTTTATTTGCATGTTTACTGGCCGGCTGAACGAGCCTGGGATGGCCGGCCGTAACATATGGAGCCTCGTCCGGGATCCGGAACCATCCGAATTTTTTTTAGAGCACGGGCGGTTGTTGATTTAATGCTCTGCGCCGTGGATTTATTTTTGGTAGACGGGAGTGCTGGGGTTGCTCCCGCGTTGCTGGCGTTGTAGTGTTTTGCTGTTTGTTCTGTTTCGCTTCGTAAGTAAGACGGAAAAGAAGCTGATTGAGGATCAGCTGGGTTCTGCTATGGTTCAGCAGGGAGTGTTGGTGGAGCAGGGCGCGGCTGCCTCTCCTATGTCTAAAGGGGTGGGCTTTAGCGAGCAGGTAAGATTGAGGCCGTGTCCGAACTGCCATACTAGCGTCCTACATCCTACATACTCACCATCTATATACTGCATACTCTCTACTCAAAGATCGATTGTGTATGCGAGCTGCGTCGAAACGTTCTCAGTTGAAGTATACTCAAGCAATGAAGAATTTCTTCTTCTTCTTCTTATAAGATTCAGGCAGTTTAGACACTGTTAAGCTTATAACCGCCATCTACAGGTTAGATATTGAACTAGATTTTTACAGTCCTGTGTTCATCATCTGTGTTTTAGACCTCTTGTTTTATACTAATTATATTTTGAGGCGGAGGATCCCTCCGACGCTCTCTGTCCGGCTCATCAGCACTCAGCTGTCTGTGAGTTGAGCTGGACGAGCCGCGGTGTGTGGAACAGCGATCTGTTCTAATCTCTCTCCACTATCAGACTCACTTCACTCATTTCACTTAGTGACTCTAATGTTGTTAGGTATTTATCTTCATCTCTTATCTATTGTAAGAGTTTATGAATGACTGCACGTACGTCTGTCAGATCGCGGAACCCCAAACAATGTTGTTGCCTAGCAACTTGCTCGAAAATATTTCATTTTCCTGGGCGGGTAGAATTGACCCAGTGCATTGTGGGGCGGTTGAGTAGGAAAAGTATACAATCGATTCATACCAAGCCCCAACCTCAGCGATTTTTACCAGTATCCAATAAGGAAGTGACCACAACTGTAGTAACCCGGAAGTGCCACTGGGCAACGAGTGAACGAGTGAACGCTGGCAACTTGCTGCCGCTGCTCGCCAGTAACTTTGAACTGTTTGAAACTTTTTAACTTTCAATAACTTAATTTTATTTATTTTATTTTCCATGAACTAATCGGACAGTGTGATTAGCTTCACTTGGAATATTTTTTCAATCCGCTGGCATTACTACTTGTGTGGGAACAACGATTCATTGGATGCTAGCTTACTTCATGATTGAACGGGGACTTTTATCTCATAACACCATTCGTGTGTTGACAACTGAAGGGGACGTACCAACCGTAGGCAGAGGCCGCTGCTGCTGATTGTTCGCTGCTTCTCGCCACTGCTCATATAGCCACACACGCCACTACACCTGCTGCCGCTGTCCTCCAACATTGGGCAGTCGGATAATCTTCGGGTGCCTGCTGACCATCATCGTTGGTCCCACCCGCTTCAGCCGCCTCCTGGTCTCTCTGATCGCACTGTGTTGTGTTCTGCAAGCGGGTCGCCCTCGCTCAGCTACCGAGTGGCGGCTAACGATCGCTGCTCCGTCGGCTACATCTGGTCGCATCCATCCTCCTCACTCCGCATGGTCTCCCCTCAGTCAGACTCTTCCCCTGGTTCATCATGATCACCTATTCACCAGCACAGCTGTTTGGACTTTTCAACCACCACCTCATCCCATCATCCATCTCAGTCATTCAACAACTTGGACTCCTACGCCGCCGCCGCTACATCCACAGAGGCTCCCGCCGTGGGTTTGTTTTGACCCAGCACAGAAACTCCATCCCATTCGTCCGGTTACCTGCAAGCTCCGTCGCACCTCTGCCACGTCATCAGGACTCACCCGCGGCCGCTATTGGACCATTCATCGCTTCTGTCAGGCAGCAGCTCACCAGGCAGGACAGAAAACATGGACTGGATTTCACTGCTGTCCTTTCCCCTCACCCACACATCACTTCATCAAATGGCCAATCATTTATATACTCAACCACCACCACCCCTCCACCCAGTTTCCCCCCCCCTCCCCTCCGCCCCTCTGCACAGCTAACCTGGCTAACCTCAGACCTCTCCAGCCTGCCCCTATCCCATCACCCTCTGGCTGTGCCAACTTTGCCCTCCTCAACACCCGCTCACTCAACAATAAAGCCCCCGCCATACATGAACTCATCCTCGACAATAATCTGGACCTCCTATTACTTACTGAAACCTGGCAACAACCCAATGACTTTTTCTCCCTCAACCAAGCATCTCCCCCTGGTTTCAGCTACATCGCCAAACCCCGCCCTTGCCGCCGTGGCGGTGGCCTCGCGGTCATCCACAAACATAATTATTTGATCAGAGAACTCACCCTCCCCTCAGTATCATCATTTGAATTCATTGCTTTTAAAGTCCCCTCCTCCACGACAGTTATCCTCATCTACAGGCCACCCAAACCTAATCCCTCCTTCCTTTCTGACTTCACCGAACTCATCACATTAGCATTAACCCTCTCTCCACGCTTGCTGTTACTCGGTGACATTAATATCCACATGGACTCCCCCACCTCCAAGCTCTCATCTGAACTCACCATTGTACTGGACAATTTCGATTTCACCCAACATGTCACCTTCCCAACCCATGACAAAGGACACATCCTCGACCTTGTCTGCTCCATCAATCTCCCTATACTCAGCCTTCACCCATGCCCCTTTCCCCTCTCTGATCACAAACTTAGGGGCACTTTACACGACAACACGAAACGGTGCAAACGCGGAAAAATTCCCGCGGTTGCACTATATCATTTACAGGAAAACAGCAAACGCAGGCATGAAACCGCAGGTTTTTGAGATCACCTCCCAGGGAGGATTTTTTGGAAAACTTAACGGTTTTGGTTTCCTGTAAACACCGAAACCATTTCCCCTGATAACGCTGACGTCACGGCTCCACCCTCACACATGCGTAGTCTATAACATTTGCTGTCAAAATACCCACAACACAAGCGAGTTATAAAGTTAGAAGACAACATGAACGGTGTCTCCACGGCACCATCACTGTGATCAGCGGAGAGTGACGTGCAGGGCTAAAATATAGCCTAACACTCGCCAATTTAGTCTAAGCGATTAGTAAGTTATTGAGACCACCGCCACTGTCTGGGGAAAGATTTGTGCTCTGCCGGTTTTCTAGCCAAATAAACGTGTGTAGCTTCTATGCCAGGGCAGCGACACGGCTCTCTCTACATTAAAAAACACTATCCATAGTTCAGCGCCAGCGGTTAAGTTACTGTTCAACAAAAGGAGCATTAAGGCTACGGCTTCACAGTAAAAGCATTTCACTGGCTAAACATTAATAGCATTTCACTGGACACACGTGAGTTGACTTTTATTTTGAAGTACGACTAACAGGAAGGTATCCGCTCACGAAGCCCCTTCACTATCAGCAAGTCTTCTGTTTTTACGAGTTCAATGCGGTGAAATAAGAGGACAGAAAGCTTGTCATTTACAATACTTGTAACCCCAAGCTTACACCAACCGCTTTATGAACGTTAGTGGCATTCATTTTCGGTTACAGTAAGGTTTTATGCATCAAATTGTACTGGAAGAGCTATCTCCTAGGCTGTGTCACAGCTGACTATTGGCTTGGCATGGCTGCTACACTGCTTCTACAGCGATTTCGGCCCGTTTCCTCTGAAAACATGTGTACGGGTGAAGATGTCAGATAAATTGTGTCTGAACGGGTTTTTTTTTTAAACCAAAAACTGGAAAACTGTCACGTTTTCACAGTGTAAAGTGCCCCTTATACTGTTCACCATCCTCTCCCCCACCCCCTGCCCCCGCCCCCTCAGAGAAATCACCTTCCGTAACCTCAAATCCATTGATCCCCACCATCTCTGTGAACCTGCTCTCCTCCACCCTCCCCCTGGACTCAACCCTCAGCTCACCTGATGAACTTACAAACCACCTTAATTATATCCTGTCTTCCTCCCTCAACACCCTGGCCCCCCTAAAAACCAAAACTGTCTCCTTTAATACTTCTTCCCCCTGGTTCACACCCGCACTCCGCAAATTGAAACAGACTGGCCGCCAACTCGAACGACTCTCCAAAAAAACTTCACTCACAGTCCACCACCAAGCCTACAAACTCCACCTCACTGCCTACAAAGACGCCCTCACCGCTGCCAAGTCTGCCTACCTCTCTGCCATCTTCTCTGACCCCTGCCAAAACCCCAGAACCCTCTTCTCCACAGTGAGCAACCTCCTCAAACCCCGGACCAGCACCCTCTCCACCTCCTCCCCAGATCTCTGCAACTCATTCCTCCAGTTTTTCGCTGACAAAATCACCACCATCAACCTTTCACTTTTCCCTGTACATGAACCCCCTGCACATTCAATGGCCCCTCCCCTACCCATTTCGCTGGACATCCCAACCCCTCCTCCCCATTGCCGTCTCTCCCACTTTGACTTGGTTACCCCTCTTGCACTCTCCAAGCTTATAAGCTCCTCCAAACCTACTACCTGCTCCCTTGACCCCCTCCCCACTCCCCTGCTCAAGTCCTGCCTCCCCGTTCTCTGCCCCTACCTCACTAACCTCTTTAACTCCTCACTGTCCCATGGAATTGTCCCCTCTGCTTTCAAATCTGCTGCTGTCACCCCCACCCTCAAGAAACCTGGTCTCGACCCCGCCTCCCTCTGTAACTACCGCCCAATCTCCAACCTCCCCTTCCTCTCCAAAACCCTTGAACGTGTAGTGGAAACAATGAGACATTTCTGTAGCCGAGTGGTCCATTGTACCAAGACATTTAATACTACTAGGAAAGGAGACATTTCATTATCAGGACGCGGAGGAGGAGAGTTGGTCTAACAGGATACTTTATTCAAAGGTTGACATCAGGTTACAGCGAGTAGACAGTCTCTCCTATCCAAACCCAATGGTATTTACTCATTACAATAATTCAGATCTTTCCTCAATTATCCTATCCTAGCCTATCCTGGACTCGGGTAAAGGGGGAACCCCCACAGCAGCCGTCTCCTCGGGCGCAAAGGCCCCGATTCTAGTGAAAGCCCTCGGCTTTATACAACGTGTGTGTGTGTCTGGGTGTGTGTGCGTGTCGGTGTGTGTGGGTGTATGTGTGTATCTGTGTGTGTGTGTGTATGTGTGTCTGGGTGTGTGTGTATGTGTGTCTGGGTGTGTGTGTATGTGTGTCTGGGTGTGTGTGTGTATGTGTGTCTGGGTGTGTGTGGGTGTATGTGTGTATCTGTGTGTGTGTGTGTGTGTGTGTGTGTGGGTGTGTGTGTGTTAGTGTGTGGGTGTGTATGTGAGTGTGTGTGTGAGAGTGTGGTGGGGGTGTGTGTATGTGAGTGTGTGTGTGACAGATCTTATATCAAGCCTTATTAGCAATAGTGTGCTTTTAAATAGAACAGATGATAGTCTATCCGTAGCCAGGTCTTGCAATCATGTTCCTATATTTGCTGTGTCTGCAACAGTTGTTGTTGCAGTTTGTGGCCTAAAAGGTCATTCTGTTCTGAGTGCTGACCTGTATGTGTTGTGAGCAGTTAAGCAGTTATGCTTAACCCATTAACCTTACTAACTTCTCTTTAATATAACATAAATATGTTGGAATCCCACAAACGCATAGTCACCAAACAACTCCAATCCCATCTCCACGCCAATAACCTTTTTGAATCCCTCCAATCTGGCTTCCGCCCCCTCCACAGCACAGAAACCGCTCTCCTTAAAGTCTTCAATGACCTCCTCACCTCTGCCGATGCTGGTTCCCTCAACTTCCTCATCCTCCTTGACCTGAGTGCAGCCTTCGATACTGTTAACCACACCATCCTGCTCACCAGACTCAGCAACCTCGGTATCGAAGGTACTGCACTCAGCTGGCTTCATTCTTATCTTTCTGACAGATCTAACTTCATCTCCCTCCATAACCACACATCTGCCACAGTCACCGTCACACAAGGTGTTCCCCAAGGTTCTGTACTCGGCCCCCTCCTCTTCATCATTTACCTCCTCCCCCTTGGTCAGTTACTTCGCCATTTCTCAATGGACTTCCACTGCTATGCTGATGACACCCAAATTTACCTCAGTACCAAATCCCCCCACAACCCCCCCATCTCCCACATTGAATCCTGCCTGTCTTCCCTTACACTCTGGATGAAAAATAACTTCCTCAAACTCAACAGCAACAAAACTGAACTCCTCCTAATTGGCTCCAAATCCACCCTCAGCAAATGTACAACCCCCCCCCCCCACACTCACTATTGATGGCACCATGGTCTCCCCCTCCCCCCAGGGCCGCAATCTTGGCGTAATTTTTGATCCCACCCTCTCCCTTGAACCCCACATCCGTCACACTGTCAAAACCTCCTTCTATCACCTCCGTAATATTGCAAAGATTAGATCCTCCCTCACACCCCATGCTGCTGAAAGACTCATCCATGCCTTCATCTCCTCCCGCCTTGACTATTGTAATTCACTCCTCGCCGGCATCAGCACCACCTCCATCAACAGACTCCAACGTGTCCAGAATGCAGCTGCCCGTCTCCTCACTCACACCAACTCGTGGAACCACATCACCCCAGTCCTCAAAAAGCTCCACTGGCTCCCCATTTCTTTCCGGATCAATTACAAACTCCTGGTCCTCACCTACAAAGCCCTGAACCATCTGGCCCCCCCATATCTCACTGACCTTCTCTTCCCCTATCAACCCCCTCGGGCCCTCAGATCCTCCTCAGCCAGTCTCCTCTCCACCCACACATCTAAACTCTGCAGCTTTGGTGACAGAGCTTTCTCCAGGGCAGCTCCCAGGCTCTGGAACAGCCTCCCCCAACATATCCGTGACTCTGAGTCCCTCACCATCTTCCAGTCCAAACTCAAGACCCATCTCTTCTCCTCTGCCTACCCCTAGTTCACCCACCAACCCAACTCTACATGACATTTTTGTTTGTTTATTGTTTTGTTTTTTTGTAAAGCGCTCTGAGTGAGAGAAGAGCGCTATATAAATAAAATTTATTATTATTATTATTATTATGCAGAAGAGAGCCATCTCTTATTGACTCCAATGTTAAACATGCCGTTTTCACAGCATTATTAAACCTATTTCAGGCCTGGATTGAAAAACCATTCTAGTCTGTATGTTTAGTTCATATCTCCATGACAACTCTGAGGGGGGTGAATTTTTTTCTAGCAGACTAGTTTTTATTCTATTGGAAGTTAAAATATATGAATTTTAGGGGCGTGGCCTCTTGATTGACAGCTAGCCTCTGTCCCTCACTCAACCTCGAAGGCTAGTTGTAAGGGTTAGCATGCTAACTCAGTAGACAGCAGTGTGTTCATTCCTCCATCCCGTGTGCTGCTTGGGGCTGTACCAACGATGGATTAAGGACTGTGGTTTACAGTTTTTTCGGTGAGTAACACTGTATTTACAATTATTATTGTTATGTTACAACTGTACACTGTAGCCTATAGAACCAATTACAAGCTGTTAGTTTCGCGAGTGTCACAGTGGCAGTGTTAGCTCTGTTATGCCAGCTAAATAAATAGCTAGTAGCCACTATCGCGGTGTTTGGGCCGTGAGGGTCGCTGTTTTACAGTTTATGAAGGGCATGGTACTGTGTTGAATACGTGTGGAATATCGGTTTAAATCATATCATAAATCATGTTGGCTGCATGCTTGTGGAGCCGGTGTGTCTCTGCCCGGGCCCGAGGTTTTTTCAAGGCTCCATGCCGTTAACGACTGTTTATGGTCAGATGGGCACGTAATGGAATCGGTTCAGAAACAAAAGTTGGGGTGAGCGGTCCAGTTAAACCTTTTACTATCTATGGGTTAAACATATGGCATAGGAACACTTTTGTGACAAAATATATGCTCACAAGTTTGCGCTCAATAATGTTTATAGATGAAGGGGCTATGTGCATCCGTAAAACCGGCTCCGTTCCACGGTTACTACGATGGTTATTTTTTTATAACAGTCGTATAAACTCAAATTAAATATACAATTGTGGCTGTGTTTCCGCATCTGTGTTATCCGTGGATATTATGACGGTTATCGTACTGCATTAACTCAAAAATAAATATACAATTTTTGTTGTTTCTTCCTTTATTCCAATTTCAAACGCTATTTTTCCGAAAAAAATTATTGATTGCCTAGTGCATTACTTTTATCTGACTCTTTCTGTATTGTTTGACTCAGTGGTTGTCTCTCTGTCCTCTTCCAGGTTAACATGGAGGACTGAATGTGTGCCTCTGGTCTCCCTGATCTCTACGTGAAAGAGCGACGGTGTGGCTCTTCATCTGGCAGCAAGCTGAAGTCAACCTACATTCACACTATCCTCATCTTATCTGCTTGTGATAATTGTCATTGATTGTGATATTTTGTGATATATCTTGTTCTGCACTGTCCGTCTTTGTAGAAGTATTCCTGCTCTGTAGAAAATCTTTCAAGTTTTTTTTTGTGGGATTTTTTCCTAACTTAAGTAAAGTGTTTTACAACATTACATAGCTCTGATTAGGCCTATATAAAAAAACATAATTTTATTAATCGATAACTTAACAGCCCCAAATGTATTATCTTTTGACTATTTTTGTGTAATTTTTAATGAAAATATGCCGAGAATGTTTCATATAGCTTCTCCTGTTAAAATTTCAATGCAAAACTTTTACTTGTAACAGAGTAATTTAACAGTTTGGTATTTGTACTTTTACTTCAGTAAAGGATGTGAATATTTCCTTCTACACTGTTTAATCTTTACCTGGGTCATCTTTGAGTCTTACATACAAGCAAAATCATTTTCATAAGTACTTTTAATATAACATAATGTTCTACTTTTACTCAAGTGATATTGTAATTGGTGACTTGTAAAAGAGTCAATTCTCTGATATGATGATGAAGATACTTTTAATGACCACACAGCCAGGCTGGTGAAATTTGTTTTCAGTACAGCTCCTTGGTACAGGTTCCAACTTTACATTGAACATACAGACAGGCACATTACATAATACAACAGGGCCATGCTTAATCGTCAGCGTTCAGATTTTAGAATGTTGGAAGGCATAGTGTGCAGGGTGAGTGGGATCAGAGATGTGTAGTGTCAGTTTGCGGGATAGTAATTCAAGGGATGTTAGGGTGTGCCAATAATTTTGGATGCTGTTGATGCACTCTAATTTCTTCCGGGAGAGTGAGTCAAGGCTGGCAAATCAGACTGATGGATGAGGTGAGGATGCTTTCAACGATGGCTGTATAGAAGCGATAGAAAGTGTATTTAATCATTTAATTCAACTGTTGCACCTTAACATAAAACCCTGCTCTAAATATTTTATATAATATATGTATATTCAAAATCATAGGCTATTAAATTAGTGTTCTCATCTGTTTATAGATTGAATGTGTCCTCCCTTATCATGTATTACTGTTAATAACATTTTCAGTCTGGAGACCAAAATACAATTAATATTATTACAAATACATTGAGATCAGCTTGTTCAGCCCTTAGTCAACACTAGGAGACATTTGTTTCAGCTACGAGCTTTTTAATGCCCTCTCTCATGTGCTCGGAGGTGATATTGAGAATATGTTCAGCTCTGTTGGAGTTGTTGGACCAAACTGGAGGCAGGGAATTACGTGACTGAGGCTGAGCTCGTCTACTGGTAGGCTAACTAGTAGAGCGAGTGTTGTTAGCCTAGCTCCTGGCGGTCGTGCTAAATGTTGCTAACAGGGTGTACGTCACAGTACTTCGGCTAGATGGGACTATCTCCCTCCCCCCAACGTCGCTACAAGCCCTTTTTTGGTACGAGGAAGTGAGGCGGAGGCAAACTCTGGCAAGATGGCGGCGCGCACACGCCAAGAAAGAAGGGATACTCCTCGGTGAACTGAGGTCGGCCATGATGCTTTATCCATTATATTATACTATCTATGATTCATACCCAAAATCTTCCCGGAAGTTAGTAGCCTACTCATCCGGGAATTTCTCACATACACAAACTCGCATACCCAACCGTCACATACTCAAATTGAAGTCAAAATGAGTATGAGTAGGACGTTAGTATGGCAGTTAATCGGACACGGCCAGAGTGAGATAGCGCTAGAAATGTATAAATTAGAAGTAAAGGAGAAAGAGCTTGAATTAAAAATGAAAGATGACTCGCCGTTTTGAGCTGGAGATGAGCGCGGCTGTGCCACAGCACGCAGCAGTTATACAGCCAGCTGAGCTAGCTGTTACCGAGCACATTGATCTTATTACCGAACACCTTGATCTTATTCCGGTTTTCTCCGAGGAGGAGGTAGACAAGTGTTTGTTCTATTTGAGCATGTCGCAAGTACTTTAAAGTGGCCTCGTGATTGGTGGGCGCTGGTGCTGCCGAGTGTACTCACTGGTCGGGCACAGGAGGTTTGTGCGATGTTGTCCGTTGACGATAGTCTTGATTTTGACAAAATTAAAGCTGCCATGTTGTGAGCATATGGATATAAGGCTGCGTTTGAGAGAACGGTGTCACAAGAATGTCATGTTGAGAGCAATCAAGGTGTCTCTGTCCAGTTGTGTAAAATTAGCACTGCTAGTGGGGCGGAGGGGAAGCACACCCGGGAGGGACGGGACACGCGGGAACGTCCAGTGTGTTTCTATTGTAATAAACCGGGGCACATAGTTGCCAATTGTTATGCTTTACGGGGAGAAAAGAAACCTGCTGTGAAGTCAGTGGGTTGTGTTAACACTTCGAAGCCTGTGGCGGAGGTGGCTTCTGAGAGTCTGGAGTCGGAGCTAGACAATTCTGCACCATTATTGATGGGGGGCGCTGTGCCTTTAGAGCAAGTGGGGGAACAAGTGCCGTTAATCATTCCGAGGGATACAGCTGAGAATCAGTCATTTATTTTAAGGGATGTCTTGCCTATATCTAGTGAGTCTGATGTGGATTCCGGTGTCATTTTCCGGGGGTTTGAGACGCAGTGCAGGGGCGCGCCAGGGTACCTTGAGTCAGAGTTGGTCTCCGGTCCGGTGGCTGTTCGTCTTATAGGTCCATGGTTCGTCCCTACTTTCCGAGTGACGGTGTGTCTCGTTGTTTGGGAAGTGAGTTAGCTGGTGGTAAGGGGTTGGTCAAGCCTGAAGTGACGGCCGTTCCTATGGTTGCAGGGTGTAGGCCTAACGCTAGGTTGGCTCGGAAAAATCCTGGGGGGGTTTTTGCAGGTGCGATGACCAAACAGCAAGTAGTGAGCGTAGCTGCTACACCGTCCTCTGGCAAGTTGTCCATTGGGGAGGGTGGAGGAGTGGGTTGCGCTGTTTCGGCGGAGACGGGTCCTGGTCCGGTCGGTGTTAGGCCCGGTGAATTCTCCGAGGAGGGGTGTAAAGTGGTTGGTAAACCTGGCTGTGCCCGTTATGTGGCGCTGTCCAGTGCTGATACTGAAATACCTGTTGGGGCGCTGTCTGGTGCTGGGGGTGCTGGCGGCGTGGTTGTGGTGGAGACTGGTAGTTCTCCAATTGAACGGCATGCCTGGAGTGTGAGCCTGAACAAGCGGGATCGTCTTGGGAGGGAGGTGGAGTATGGGCTAGAGCATGGGGTTGCTGGGCCTGGTTTGAGCTCCTGGAGCTCTCCCTGTCTTGTGGCTGACAGGGCTGATGGAACGGATTGTGGCTTTAGCGTTTTGCTGACTTTGGTCGGGCTGCAGAGGACTGTTTTGGGAGGCTGGTGGGCCGAGGTGAGGTGCGGGACTGCTGTTGTCGCGCTTGTGTGTCAGGGCCTGCGATTGTTAGGTATTTTTTTGGCTGGGTTTGTCTATGACAGGGGGAGACAATAATCAACTTAAAGTGATCAACTGAAAAAAAAATACTAACTTAGGTTGGGGGTGTTACGCGTTCCCACCTCTCTGTTCCTCCCTCCTCTTGCTCCGCCACACTTTCTCTCTCCCAGGTGTCCTGAGGCCTGATTGGCGGCAGGTGCTCCTAATTATGTGGGGCTTAAAGGCGTGGCCTGCGCCAGTCACTCTCTCTCTCTCGTTTGCATGTTTACTGGCCGGCTGAACGAGCCTGGGATGGCCGGCCGTAACAAGCGCACAAACATGAGAGTGACATCAATTGTTCTCATCTAGCTCCTGGCCAAAAAGACAATAAGTGTAGGCCTATTTCCTTAAATGGCAAATCTATACCTTTAAAAAAAATAAGTTCATTTATCAAACATTGCAACAATAATTCATTTTGTTAGAATGAATTCTATTATTGGAAACAAATCTCCATGTGTTCTACTCTGCCGTAACACATTCGTCCCTGGACCCGCTCCCGCCAAATAAATCCAATGTGTGAAATTCAGAAACATGCCCTGCACAACCTCTTTCTTCTCCTGAAAAATGGTAATTTAGGGCCTTGAGCCTTGTAAAGCACCCCCCAGCGTACTGTTTGAGTCTGGCCAAACGTATCAGTCCATGTGTGGAGGTAACAGATTCTGGTCCTCATTTCTGTATTTGAATATGCATGAACTTCTCAGATGTGCACTATGTCCTTAATCCCTCCCGTTATCCCCCTTTCCTCTTTCACTCCTTGATTCCTTCCCTTTTAACCGCCATCCCCCCTTTTCCATTGCATCATTGCTTCACCTCCTTTTGTTTTATATTCCCTCCTTCCATCCCCCCCAATCTCATTTACCAAGACTGGGCTGCAGTTGATTAGCGATGCCCGATGTATCTGTTCCCACTGCAGCAACCCGTCTCAGCAGATGTGTATAAGCAGGCCCTGTGGCACTGTAATTGCTAATAAGGATCCAGTGTGTGTGTGTGTGTGTGTGTGTGTGTGTGTGTGTGTGTTTGTGTGTGCAGAAAAGATGACCTGGCTGCCATAAGCAATTGAATGGCAGCCAGCTCCCCTCGTAATCGCACACAGAGGGGGGATTCATCAGCTTCTCCAAGCCCAGGAGGAAGCCTCTGCTCTGGGATAGATAATGAGGCAGCCAGGCCTGTCCGAGCCAGGGCCTGGATCTCCGGAAAATATTTTGTTGCATCGATCATGTTCATCCCCAGTGGTTTAAGCCAACAGGGAAGAGTCAGACAAAGCCTCTCCTCCACCAAGTAGGCTTCAAGCAGCTTCAATAACAAGAATCTCCTTACTTCAATCAGGAGACTTCATGAACCAAAGGTTTAAATAATGAACAGTTCATTGATTGAAATGCGCTGAAGATATTAGAAGAGCCTTTGGCGATTGGACCCCATTGTGAAGTCATCTGAAGTGGGCAGCGAAATCCTTGGCTGAGCAGTTTTTTTTTAGCCTTGTCTGGAGCAAAGAGGCGGATGCACAGATTGACACACTGTTAGCTTGTTAGCAGTTAGCTGCAAAATAACGAATGCAATTGTTTTTATTTCCATTATATTCTGTATTTTAAAGCAGGGACCCTCCAGGATTTGGCAGGATCAGAAAAGATGGAGGTGATGAGCATTTCTTTCTACATGTTAAAAAAGAGTGATGGCACAAATAAATTCTCCACATTCATTTCTCTTTCCCCTCCAACTACACACACTCCTTTTGGCAAACACAGGGAGAGCACCTGGCCTAGCCGGCAGGGGTTTCTATCGACACCTTTTCGTCTCAGCCCCGAAGGGATATTGGAGACGGTTTAATTGCACGAGGGTGGTGATAAATAACCAAGTGGTCATTCTTGTGTCCTCGTGATGGATGCCGTGAAATACTTGTGCAAACGTATGTTGCAATTAAGTTGAAAAGGATTTTCTTAAGAAGTGTGTTTTTTTTTAATTCTAAAAGATGAGTGCAATTCTTCAACCCCAAGTGACACGGAGAGAAGATGGAAGCGAAGGAGCTTTTCGTGCACTTCTTGTGATTCAGTGTTTCCAATTGAATTCCTCCTAGACAAAGACCTCTCTCTGATGTCTAATTTCCTCCAGCTGTGAGATAGTCAGATAAAGTTGTGTTCATGCACTCACGATTCCTCTCCGCCCGTCCGTGACTCCCCTCCCTTCATTTGTCTTCCTCCTCCACTCCACTCCACTCCTCATCCTCCCACGGGTTTGGAACAAGCAAAAAGAGTTTTTTTTTGCATCAGAGCCGCATGCTGTTCTTGTTTGCCTTTCCCAGATTGCCCTGCTGCTCGCCCTGGTGCTAGTGGGAGTTGGCAGTTCCCAATATTTCATCTCCACTGTCAGTTCCTACAGCACCACAGCTATCTCTTAACCATCCCACATGCTCCCAGACATATAGCATATAACACAGACACGGCACTTATAGAAGCCACAATTTTTCTTTTCTGTTTTACATTTTCCACGTTGTAACTTTTTTCTTCTTGCACACAAGGGAGGACTATAACAGGTCTAAGTCAAAGAAAACAGAAGCAATAAACTATTACACTTGATATGCACAACATAGTGCATGCAGCATGGGAGTGGACGTTTACATTAATTACTTCTCTATAATACTGCGATGAACACATTTGATCCTTATTTTAAATTTAAAATAAACTTTGCATGAGGCAGCTGCAATTTTAACTTCAGGACTGACTTTGCTATTTGACATTAAAAAAATGTCACCATGCATGTCCATTTTGACTTCCATTTATCAGGCTCTCGAAGTCTTTCGCTGACTTCCAGCCTTCAAACATGGATTTTTCCCCTTTTTCAGACAAACCAGGACTATGTGAACGTGAATACTTATTCGGTCGAAATCTGTGGGAATTTTGTTGAAAACTGATAGGCACTATGATCTTACAAACACTTCAAACGACTTCACTGGGGCCAAACGTCAACACCTAGTATGTCAATAGTTCACTTAAGCATTACTAACGTCCTCCCTCCTACATAGCCTACTCAACATGTATATACTGTACTACATACTGTCTACTTAACGATTGATTGTTTATGCAAAGTTCGTCGACCGTTTACACTGAAGTATACAGAAGCAATAAAGAATAAAAAAATAAAAAATCTGTGTCGTTTGAAAAGACGCAATGCATTGTGGGGCGGTTGAGTAGGAAAAGTAACCTATTGATCCATACACAAAATCTTCCCGGAAGTAAGTACTCATCCGGGCATTTCTCGCCTACTCAAATTTGCATACACAACCACAACATGCTCAAATTGACGTCAAAATTAGTATGAATAGGACGTTAGTAGGGCTTTTCTAACAGCCAAAATCAATTTCTCAAAACTCTTTACAGTCTGGTTAGAAAGAGTGGGACACACCTTCAATTTGCTCACATGTGTATTGGATCACCATGATTACACACAACAAGGATTTACAAGCATGATAGCTCATTTTGCTTAAATAGTGGACGAATAGCGTGTGACACCACATAAGGAGACTAAAGTTAAGATATCTCACCTTTTTCAGAAAGCCTGAGGCAATTATGTGTGCTGAAATTTACATCAGGCAAAGATACTCAGCATGTGGAAGAAAAACTTCTAACAGAATTTCCAATTATGAACTGGTAGAAGGAAGAATTATTATGGCTCAGCAGGGCATCCGGGATGCTCTTTATGTCCTTCAATCTGCAGATTTTTGCAATTCAAGCCGGTATTATGGGTGTATTTTAAGGTAAAATCTTGCAGAGAACAGCCTTGACAATGTGGATGATAAAACTGGGCCACAGCATAGATACAACAAAGACATGGATATCAAAAACATGAATAAACTGGGTAAACAAAACTGGCACATTACTTGTTTGTTTTGCCCAAACTTAATAAAATGGTTGCATGACCATTGTGAGTGAAACCTGAACCATTGAAGATACATAAAACTATAACCCCAGATGAGCCTTTAAAAGTAGTATAAGGAGTATTAGGCTTGACACTTTCAACCCATCAAACCATAATATGAGACCCCAAAAAAGAGTTGAAGTCTCTGCCAAAGAAAATAATCCAAACCTTATGCAGCACACAGCAGTTTGGCCCTCAGCTGGTGTTACAACAGCGCCCTCTTCTGCTCTATGAAGGTACTTAAGGTAAGAGAACTGCTGCAACAATGCTGCCCCCTTGTGCAGCTTTATCATCTGCAGCGCTTCCCATCAACACAACCTCCACTTCAGATTTATAGACAGGACGGCAAGAGAATGGAAAGATATTTTTTTTTTAAACTGACACACTGAAAATGCTTCATGAATATTTTAAAACTTTAATATACAGTGCTTCATAAATCATTACTAAAAACACAGGTGGTAAAAATCAAAAATCGAAACAAATAAGTTGCACTGTAGTAAAAAGCACTTGAGATTCCTTTACGGGTTTTCATCATTAGTGTGAACCCCATTATGAAAATAGCATAGAAAGAACGCAAACATAGATTTTTCAGTCATATATAGGCCTATCTTCTAATATTTAGCTAAATACACATTTTCTTTTGTCCTCTCGAAATTCCCTTGACCAAATGGATGAAATGAGGAAAATAGTTCACAGCTGTGTGTTTGTTTCGTGGCCTCGATTTAATCTTGTATTATTAATTTTTTAATTAACAGCTTGAAAAAACCTTAAGGTGATGACACCCCCCTCCCCTCCCACTACAGAACCTCAAGTCCAAATAAAAATAAAAATATAAATTAACATACCAAACACGTGAGCAGTCTTCAAAACGTCCCACCCCCCACTGACTGGCGTAGTTTTAACATTTGACCTCAAAGCACTCGCATACACACTTTCAACATTAAGTTGACATACATACACACACTCACTCACACACACACAACAGTCTGTGCATAGACCAAGGTTTAACTTGTGGAGTAACTTGTAATTGGAGCTGTTTTTTCCTCCCGCTGCCCCCCTCAACTGCCCACTGCAGTTTGTCCTTTAAAAGGAATAATAACCCTTTAACCCATTTGTTGCTATAGCAACAGAAGCTGGCTCGGGGCCCAAGGGCTTAACATAGAGATACTTTGAGATAGATAGACGAATCAAAACATGCCGTTTCAACAGTCCAATTCAGTGCCTACTGTCAGCAACAAACAAACACATTTAGCGTCATACTATATTATATGTTTAATATTAAGCCTTCAATCACAGCAAGGCAGCTTGTCCACCTCAGATGTTATGCTGTATTTAGGAAAAAAAAAACTGTCAAATGCTCAAATCAGCTTCATGAAATTCTTTAATAGTTTGTCTCACTGCTTTTGTAAGCTGTGTCGAGCTGCCCTTCAGTTACTGCTGACCTACATAGACAAGCTATCAACAGAGTGTGTTTGTTTCACAACGATCTGAACGCTGTCTGAGACTGGATAAGATCCATACGGCAACCATAGAATCCATTCTTCTATATTGTGTTTTTCTGGTTGTGGCCATTTTGGACAAGTGTCACAACAGCATTCAGAATCCCCTGCAATCTTCCAAATTTGATCTAGGAATGGTTTACACAAAATAGTATAGCTTTCACTTATTTTAAGGCCTGTTTGTTTACAAAAAGACAATGTATTTTGGAAGTGTTAAAATAAAAAGTAAACTCTGGCTGAGCAGAGAGCATCAGCTGTTGCCGTGTTGCCGACAGTAAATCATTTATTGACATGTTTACAGTCAGTGGGAAAGCGAGGAGGAGTAAACTTTTGGATACTAGTCTAATAAATAGTCTTAAAAAATGTCTAATATGCTTTGATATGCGTTTCTTAAAATATGAAAAACCTGCAAAATCCTGGGTAATCCTGGGTGATTACATTAAATAATGTGTTTCTCATATGGTTAGTAAATAATTTAGTGAAAATGATTTACAATAAAAAAAACAGTCTGTGTATAAAGAAAAGTAAATGCACGTCTCATGTCAACATTTAAATTCTCCTGTTAAAGCCTGCAGAATCTGGGTTGAGTTTGGTGGGCAGTTTGGATCAGCAGTTCATTGGCTTTTTATCAGGAGGATGTGGACAATTTAAAAAAAAAAAAATTAAAATAAATAAAAGAAGTGAACCTCTGACATGTATATGAACATTGATATCCTGAATTTGTTTGTGCCGTTTGTTGCCTTGTCCCACTTTTTGTTATGTGTTGAAACAGTCCCAGTCAGTGCCCCCCTATCAGTTACAGGGTTGACAGCGAGGCATCCGGAGCAGCCAGTCCTAAGCATTACACAGAACGGGTGGGGTGGGGGCTCTGGTAGCAGGGGGGATCAATTTGTTCTATTGCACATACATTTCTGCCTTATTCTTAATTTCTTGGCTTCCAAAAAAGAAATCTCACAGTTATAAACAGGCAGCAAATAGCATTATTTTAGTTTTTTTTCGTTTAAATAAAAAAAAGAAGAAGATATGGACAAGTACAGAAAAGCGCTCAATTAAATTGCAGCCAAAAACCAGGATATAATAATAATAATAATAATAATAATAACAGTAATAATAATAATAATAATAATAATCATCAACAAGGATATTCACAAAAACAACAACAATAACCATATATAGCTACACAGGCAAAAAAAGTAACGTTTACCTGTATATTTATATAAAAAAAACAACAACAACAGTGTAAAATTGATTGTCAGTTCAAGATAAAAAGCATCAAAACATCCAAGGCATCAACAGTGAGCAACAAAACTGGAGAACTATAAAAAAAACTGACGAGGGCTGGAGGGTGGGATTCACAGAACTAAAGCCCGAATGAACAACGCTCACGGAGAGAGAGAGAGAGAGAAGGGGGGAACCCATTCGGTGCGAACCATGCATCTGAGAAAGCTTTTGGCAGCCTTGAGTGCAGAAGAGCGGCGAAACAAAAGGCAACAATTTGCACATGCCATCCATCCATCTAACTGTCAGATTACAGTGTTCATATCACCGAAACTTCATCCAGTTGGGATGAAGCTTGAGCAAACTTGTGTTCACAGCTCAAAGATAGAGAGGAAAAATTAAATTAAAATGGGGTCCAACAAGTACCACGCCGGTAAAAAAACCGAAACGTGGCAAGACTCTGAAGTGCTGAGGAAGGCCTGGGGCGGTGGGCAGGACAGCGCCCAGAGGCGGCATGGCTTTGTTTGACCGAGCCCTGTGACCAAGAGAGGTAAAACTCCTGAAAAAGCTTTTCAAGCTGAGTAAAGGGGCGTCTTAAGAAAGCACATACACACCTAATGTTTTACACACACACACACACACACACACACACACACACACTCAGTCAATCCACACATTCCCCCATACATACACAGGAGTAAATCTGTCCCTGAAATGTGCCAAGCAACCGAAGGAAGTCTCCTTGTTCCACAAACTATACACAAAGTTCACAGGAGGGATTCTTCATCTTTTTCTTCCTTTTTTAAAAATGTCCTCCTCCCATCATTAAGAGCAGGCCGCGCTGCGTGAAAGCAGTCAGTGTGCGCGGCCTTGTCTCTTGTCTCTCTTACTGCCAGTCTTCATCATCCTCATCCTCTCCGCCCGTGGAGCTGTCGTTGGTGCTGTCCCCTGCAGCCTGCCACGTGCCGTTCTGTTGCCGTGCGGCCAAGATGGCGGCGGCCTGGGCTTGAGCTTGAGCCGCCGCTCGCTCCTGCTCCTCCTCCTTCAGGCGCAGAGCGGCCGCCTTCTTCTCCTGCTCGGCGTGGCTCTTCATGTGGGCGCTGCGGCTCTTCACCTTGTAGAAAACCCTGCAGGACAAAAGGGGGAGGGGCTTAATGCAGAAGGGCTTTTCACACACGGAATACGTTAACAACACGTGAGGCTAACGTCATTACATCGGTGAGTAACAATGTTGTTCCTTATGCGCACAGGACAGGAACTTTGAGGCTTTTGGAAACCTGCTCTAAAATAGTAAAGTTAAGTGTCTCAATAAGCATTAAAAAAATGTATCTTATTAAAATATTTCTTTTCATAGATAATATGAAACTTCGTTAAAAAAAACAGCTTCTTTACTGTGTAGAGTGTTTGACAGGACTGTGTGGGCGTGGCTATAATTAAACAGTCTCCGCCCCCCGCCTCATCTAAACCGAATTTCTGTAAAGTTTATCAAACTTAATAGACAATATCTTTTATTTTGATTGACAAATATGCCAGACATGCATGTCAGATGCTTACTACACATGCAACTAACTCCTCAAATGACATAATTAAAAGGATTTTGTGGATTTGGGTTTACAGGGGCTTTAACCAACAACAACCACAATGTTCACACAGTATATATCTCCTGGTGTAACAGAGGAAGCTGTGCCACGCCGCCTGGGGAATGAACAACATTGAGGATTAAAAAGGCGGCATAAATGATGGATTTTAAAGTTTATCTTAAAAGGAAATTAAATAATAAATTAACGACCACTGGGATGCCTGCCATGGCTTGTGGACTTTCCTAGATGAAGAATTCTGCGGCCGATTTTAACAACTCACAAGCACAATAATAAAAAAAATGTGTTAACCTTGGGCCATCACGTGATTCTTATTTGCTCACAAACTGTATCGGAAGAAATGGGAAATATAAGGAGGAGGACAGCTGGTTTGATTATAATTGGAGTCGTATGAGTTTCTATTTTCGCCTCATGTCTTTTGCATGAGAGAAAAAATATAGGGGAGAACGGGGTAATCTGAGCCACTTTTTGGTGTGAATGCTGAAAGCATTCACAGCATTGATATTCTGCGTATTTATTATTATTGGTGTGAATGCTGAAAGCATTCACAGCTTTGATATTCTGCGTATTTATTCTTATTATTATTATTCCGCCATATTCATGCACGTCCATATCTTCAACATGCTTCATTCCACAAACTTCCTTCAACTATCCTCATATTCAGCCCATTTTTCACATGCTTGCTTTCATACAAAAGTTTCAAATCTCTTCTTCTCCCCGACAATTCATCCTAGAAAGACCATTCTAACGTCTAAATGTTCAGCTCATTCCAGACAACAATAACTCATGAACAGTTTTTTCGTAAAATCTATAACTTCAAAGAAATTCAACTTTTTATGAAATTAATATTTCATGCAAAATTATGATTCCTCCTACTCGTTCATACTTCATCGTAGAAACTCGATTCAAAGTGTCCCATGTTCGTCTTGCAGGGGAGCACATTTCCATAATTCACAATTTTTTCATAAAATTCATAACTTCAGAGATATTTAAAGGTTTATTACACCCAAAATCCCTATTGGGAATCCATTAGGAAATCGGCAAAACGCTAAGCGTTTTGCACTGATTTCAAACACTTCAAGCTCACTGATAATTCATCCTACAAAGTTAATTTCTTCGAACAATAGTTCAGCTATCTTTCGTCTTTCATTGTTAAAATTCAACCTTTTAAAAAAAATGCAGTTTTCAAATTATTCAGCCATGTTTGACGCATGTAACATCAATTTTAGTGATATTTAGAGCATCGGTTTTCAAACTGTGGGGGCGCCCCCCAAGGGGGGTTATGGCAGGGGGGGCACGGATGAATATGTAAAAAAAAGAAAAACTAAAAAAAAAAAAAAATATATTTTTTTTTTGTTTTTCTTTTTTATACTAAGATCACGGCATAGCTGGACACAAGTTCTTCTGCTTTGTTCCCCTCACTGCATTTAAATGCATTCAGTAAATTAGAGAAATAGGTCTCGTTAAAGAAAAAGAGCACCAAGCCCAACCCAGAGGACCCTGCATACATTTTGTTTATTTTAAATTAATATTTTTATGGAAAATCCATGTGTCCTTCTTCAATAGCTTCTAATTCATCAGACCCAGTGTCTCCAAATTATTTGGTCACACAAAATTCCTCATATTTAGCCTCTTAATTGTCCTCTCAAAGTGCACCAGATTCATGCATTTCACTTTAAAAGGTGAAAAAAAATCTCCCGGGGGGGCATACCCCCGGACCCCCCAAGGAGGGTCTGGTTCTCCACTGGCCACTATTCTCCTCCAGCAGGACATTGGAGGCACTAGCGAAAAAACACTGGGTGTGTGACTGACATTTAACTAGTCAATAATTTGGGCAAGTCTGTCTGCCTATCTTTCTCACTCCGATGCACACTCAGTCAGTATTATCCATGCTCAAAGGAAGCAGGATTAAAACACTGGAGTATGTGTTTAAAAACGCACAAAAATGTTTAGAATGTTTCAAAAACATGTTTAAATTTGTAAAATAATAAAAAAAAAATTGGGGGGGGGGGGGGGGCTCCGCTGAAATTTGTTCTCTGAGGGGGGGCTCACTTTCTCACACTTTGAAAACCCATGATTTAGAGTGTACAGGTCAACTGCCAGAGTGGAGAAGAGGGAATAAAAAAGAACACCAGACATTTTTAAGATTGCGACAACTCACAAAAATGTAACTCCTCATGGATGATTTTGGTATCTAATTGTAGATAATATTGTTGCGGACGTAGAAATGTTTCTTTGGAGCCAAATGGACATACATATTGGGAGCTGTGAGCTTCTAAGCGGAAAAAAGTCTAACCGATCAATGCCTCCTGCCTCACCCACTCTCTGTTTAAATGAGATTTTACATTCCACGACAGAAAATCGAAACGAAAATTGCTCTCAACTCGAAGGTTTTTACATTAAAGAAACACATTCGACACTGAATATTAATTGGAATCTTCTGATTATCACAGTACGATCATTTTTTCTGTCAGACAAACGGTTTGCGAGATATGAGGAGCAGTTTGTGCTTATGCGTTCAGTTGAAATAGCCTGTCTGTGTGATCCTTTGGGGACAGAAGTGTTTGTACGTGTGTAGATTAGCAGCTGTTTACACTTGACACTGATTAGCTCTCTGTCACCATGGTGACACCATTGGCACTGCACCTGTCTTTGACTCAACGATGACATCATAGGCTAATGTATGTCCAACTCCATAGAGAGCACAGAGAGAGAGACACACACACACACACACACACAGAGAGACACACACTCTCACACAGAGAGACACACACACACACACACACACACACACACACACACACACACACACACACACACACACAGACACACACACACACACACAGACACACAAACACAGACACACACACACACACACAGAGACACACACTCTCACACACACACACACACACACACACACACACACACACACACACACACACACACACAGAGACATACACACACACATACACACAGAGACATACACACACACATACACACACACACACACACACACCCCTACATATACCACAGAGACAGACAGACACACACACACACACAGAGACACACACTCTCACACAGAGACACACACACACACACACACACACACACACAGACACACACACACACACACACACACACACACACACACACACACACACACACACACACACACACACACAGAGACACACACACACACACACACACACACACACACACACACACACACACACAGACACACACAGAGACACACACACACACACACACACACACACACAGACACACACAGACACACACAGACACACACACACACACACACACACACACACACACACACACACAGACACACACACACACACACCACAGTGAGACACACCCTACACATACCACATAGACACACACACAACACAGACACACAGACACACACACAAACACACAAAATTCAAACTTCATACCACATTCTACATGTTCAGCTCCAACAGGACATTACATGGTAGTATCCTGATTGAGCTGAACACAGGGTTGGGGGTTCAAATCCCCGTTCCAACACCAAATTTTAGACTTCACCGGATTTTCTTAAAAATTGGCACAGATGTTGAGTATGACTCAGAGATGACATCACAAGAGTTTAAAGGTCAAAGGTCAAATTTCAAGGTCACTGTGACATTGCCTTTTGTGACTGCATTATCTCATGAACGCTTCCACGGTTTTTCTTCAAATTTTGTACAAATGTTGATTCTGACTCAAAGATGAACTGATTACATTTTGGAGGTCATAGTTCAAGGTCATAATTCATTCCTCAATTCAGCTAGAAAGTCCATTCAAACTTCCAAATATTCCACATTTCTCAAACATTCTATTTTTCAACCATTCTGTTCAATCAGATATATTCATCCTTCGTTCTTCATCAACATTCAGCAGTGAAGTTTATTCAGCATCAGCTTCAGTTCAGCAGCGCAGCATTCACACCGCAATTTCTTCAGGAATTGCATTTCTAGTTACATTTGCTCCCCTCTAAGCAAGCTAACATTATTTATCACTCAAATTTACACATTTCCCATTAATTCAGGATGTTTCCTAGAAATGGGCATTAGCAGATTTTTTTCAAGACAAAGGGCAGTGAAAATATGATTGTTTTAAAAAAAGTGGCTCACTTCACCCCAGCTGTGGGGTAAACTGATCCACTTACTTTTTCCACTCTGAAACGACCATAACAACACATATTGTAACAGTAAGAATCCTGAAAGCTAGCCACACATTCCAGAACTAATGTCGGACTAGTAAAAGAATGATGGGGTTTGGTCAATTAAGCAAAGCAAATTTTCTAAACACTTGAAAGGAATTCTGAACAAAATCAAATATAACATATTATAATTCAAAAGGTTTTAATAAGATTCAAATGAAAGATAGAACCAGTAAGATTAGAACACAGTCTGGGGGTCAGAACACAGGACCCTTAGAGCCAGCTAGTGTCTGGGGGTCAAAGCATAGAAAAATCAGAACCAGCGAGAACAGCCTGGGACTCAGAACACAGGAGAAGACCCAACTGGATTATAACATCAGCCTGTCATACTCTACAACTAGGCCTACTCTACATTCCAGCCCTGAAGGTTACAGGGAAAGATGAGAAGGTGCTCTTTCCGTGTGGTTGCCCCAGGTTGTCTTCCTGGTGTATTTCCTTGGCATGATGGCTTTTCAACAATGTGTATGACATTCAAATAAAACATATGTAATGCAATATTACATTGAAATATGTTTAAGACTAAACTTAACTTGTGCCTCATGGTGGGGGAAAGTGAGACAGTGGCTCACTTTCCCCCACAGCATTTGGCTCACTTTCCCCCACCACCACAATTTGAGAAAAAACTACCTCTCTTAGCATTTCAGGCTAATCTTCAGTTATCAGCATCACATGGTTTCATATGTTGGTAGTTCATCAACATGTATGATAGAAGTTTTTCTACGTGAATACATTTGCTTTGGCACAATAGTTGATTAAGTTGACAGCAAGAAAATGTACTTTTACATGCAAAATACCTATTTTGGTGAAAAAAAACATGCTTACCACAGCACCATGAGGTCCTCTCTTTCAAGGCCATGGGGAAATGAGAGGGGCTTGAAAACATATATCTCACATGACCGGAAATGTTTTCCGTTGCCTAGATACAGGGGGCGGCTCACATTACCCGATGCCACAGATTCCCCCGTTCTCCCCTACTTATATTTATTCAAATGTATAAATAAATGGACTTTATGTTACTCTGACAGGGGAAGAAGAGGCATAAGTAAGTAAAATCTTACTCAGACAGCATTCAGACTTGTGCCATGTTGCAAGTGTTGATTGATGTAAACACCTCTAAACTCTCATGTTAAGAGGAGAATGTCTCAAAGGGGAAAAGAGCAGTGCAGGGAGAGGCACTTCTTAAAGCGGCAACGAGTAACATTTAAATATCTTTTAAACAGCCTCATGTTTCCTCTGATAATCATAAATGACCTTTAACAGCAAACGAGACCATCAGTGCAAAGAAAGACGTTTTTAAATAGTTTTTATTACTGCTTTTGGTCTGGTCGCACACCCAGTCCGATTTTCGGTTCGCTCGTGCAAGCTTTATGGTCACATATCCGTATTGGTCGCAGATTTCAGTGTGGCGCAGCAACGTGAATTGAGAAGCCTATCCCTCCAGGTGAGGGAAGGGGAGCGGGAGCCTTGTTTGATACAGTTATTTGTCGTCATAATGACTGATAACGGGGCTGAACCATCAAAGAAAAAAAAGAGAATGCAATGAAGAAAAGCTAAAAGGGAGAGTGATATAGGCTACGGGGGACGAAGGGCGTTGCCAAGCAACGTGTATACAATTTCACGAGAGCGAAACTAGACTGCAGTGTTTACTCCTAAATGAATGAGCGGTTGGTACTAACACAAAGTTTGCTTTGCTTCACCATCATCAGATAACCATTATCTGAAATAGTCATTATTTACATCAACAACACAAACACATTACCTCATCGTGATCCATACTAACTGCCGTCTATCGTTCATTCGCTTTCTGTGAGGAGTTGGACACGTAATCTTTCAGCTCCGTGAGAGAGAGTAGTTAGCAATCAGCATTGCAATCAGGTGCGTGTGGCAGTGACTGGCATTAGTTCATGCACTGTCAAAACCACTCTCACAGAGCCGAAAAGAGTCCTCACACTTTCAACACACGGACATGCACTATATTGCTCCCTTCTCAGTTCACACGCCTGGCACGCGCTAGTAAACAGCTTTGCGACAGCGGGCGTCGTAAAAATACTACCGCTTTTGTCCAAAGGGGACGCCAACGTGCCATGTTACTCGTAGTGGCTTTAATCTTATTTTAATAGTTCCTGGAGTTTGGTGACCTTGTGTAAATTCCCAGTATACCGACGCCGAGCTTCATCACGAGCAAAGGTCTGACATGAACCTCTTGAGTGGGAGATTAGAGTTTGGTACGAATAGAATGCACACACATAAAATACTAGAGGAAACTAACTGCCAGCCTCAGTCATCATGTCTATTTCATGATGTATCCTTTGTTTTTGTTGCCAACATGTTCCCATGTTTGTCGTTATGCTTTATGTCTTATTGTAAATTAAATTTATAAATTGTTATGTGTCGCAGGGAACCCCTGAATAAGAGTCTTGGCTCAGTGGGTCTCCCATGTTTATATAAAGGATAATGAAAATTTTGGAAATAAAAACTCAGGGCTTAATTGGTTGCGAAAACAGACAAAATGTGCTCATTGTTCGACACTGCATGCAGAGTTCTGTAGCTAAAGTCAGTCATTACTGTCTTGCTCTCTCCACCTAAGGGCTGTGTTCAAAGTTCCGTGTGATGCATGGAAATAAGGGGCTGGGTATTGATCAACAAATACCACAGCATGTGACAGTGCACATGTGAAGCTTTTTTCCACAAACATGCAATTCTCCAAACCTTTTTAATGACTGCAAACATCAGATATGCCCGGTTGGACTTCCTGTAATATTAATTTATCAGCCTCTGTAGCGTTGTGTAAATCTATAATGAGCAGGGTTAGTATTTCAAAAAGGAAAAAAAAAGGAAAAGAGGTGAGAGAAGCTCTTGTCAAGTCACTGAGGAGAGAGAGGCGTGATGTGCAGTATCCACTCTTGTCTCTCAGTTGCTAGGACACAGTTGGCAATAACAAGCCCCGGGTGGACGAGCTGTTATTTAATCTCAACCCCACGGCAGGATGATTCGGGGTCCTTTCAAAACGACATGAGACACTGTTTACTACCGACTCTTATTTACCAATAAATATTTCAAGTGGGCGTACACAGCGGAAGAAATATTTCCCCGCTGAAATGTCGGTACCTTCCATTCAGCAAGCCTTAAGGGCACTTATGTAACGCCTGGCTGTCAGCTGTGCACAAGTAAACAGAGCCATGCCAACGTCTCCCAACACAACAGCAGGAGATAGATTGTTTTCCGATCGCTCACCTGCCACATTTCTTGCAGGGGAACTCGCCCTCCTTAGCGGGTGGGAAGTTGTTGTCGGCGGCTGCAGCGGGGATAGTCTTGTTGCGTGCGTTGCCGGCTTCGTAGCGTGGTTTGGCGGAGGGAAGGGGCGGTTTGGGGGGATGGATGACCCTGGACAGTGGCTGGTCCTCCTGGCCTTTCATGATCAGGACGGTTCCTGGCTGCACCCACAGTAAAAAAAAGGGGAGACTTGTGAGTTAACATGAAAGCTCCAGAGGCATTTTAAGACAGTCACCGAGAGTAATTAGGAAAGAAGGTAATGAGGGCGAAGTTACTTTATGAGAACCTTTTATGTTGGATAGTGTTACAACGGTGTGCACACATGTGCTTGTTAAAGGTGGAGTCAGTGATACAGGAGATCGCTTGTTGTCAAAATCACTTTGTGTCAAATTGATTGAATATCTCCTCTTCGTACTGTGTGTCTGTGTGCGTGCGCTAACACACAGCCTATGCGTAAAGGGCAAGTTGCTAGCTAACTGTGGGCCCCCTTTGTTAACATACTCTTATGTTTACATGACAGTTTAGTTCAGCATCAGATTTCTTTTTCAGTTCGATACAGTGCGGACAGGTAGCAGATCCTGAGGAGATATTCACTGATTTTGACTAAGAGCGATTTTGACAACAAGCATTTTCCCGAATCACTGACCATGATGATCCATCTTTAACACAGTTTAAGAAAAGAGAAACAAGCACAGCCTGGCCGCTTAACAAACAAATTATTATTAAGTGTGCTGTCCGGTGAAATGCAATGCGAACAACAAGGATGAAAAGGTTTCTTGCAGAGTCATTGTTTACTGACAGACACAATGGGGGTTACACAATCCAGAGGGGAGGTGGACATGATCCAAGTTTATTTCCTCTAAAACGTCCAGCAGGTGGCAGCAAATCCAACACCCACTCACCAGTACACACAGAGTCTGGCTGAGTTCAAAAGGACAAATGTGTCAAGTCTGATGAGGCCAACTGAGGGTTTTCTAACTAGGAAGGTTTGTTGCACTTATATCTAATGTCATCCAGTTGTGAGGAGAGGTCTTTGTAATTAAGTCACGTACACAGGCTTTTGTTTTAATTTAAATGAATGTATATATGCGGGTCTGTACGTGCTAACAAACACATCATTAAGAATATTGAAAACAAAAGAATTAACCATACGATCAAAGTTGCTTTGAGGATACTCACTTCTGCATAAATTAGGGAACAACAAACATACATACATACTGTATGGTAATTAGAATATAGCCACCACAGTATTCATTAACACAACATTGCCAGTAACGATGATGCACTGACCTACTTATGTACTTCTGCACTTCTGTAGCATTATTTTGCTTTGTTGTCCTTACTAACAACGACCACAAATTAGTTTGTATTAATAATATAGAGATGGTGCCTTTAAATGGCGTGTACTGGCTCCTGTGTGTTGCATTATGGGTTAGTTTGTAGCCATAATGATGCTAGGCTAGCAAGTTTTGTCCAACCCTATTGATGAAAAAGCAACTTTCGACATCTTTACGGCAGAATAAAGGGTTGGGATTTTTTTTTACGATTACTTTATGTAGAGAAATTTTTATAGTCAAATTTGCCTGGTTTAATGATCATCCCTTTACTTCAGATGGGATGGCTCTTAGTGTATTTGCTTTTTATCCGTCAAATGTAGTAATGTGAATGCCACCACGAAGGGCTCAAAAGATGTTGAAAAAAAAGCTTACAGCACGAGAGAAATCATTCTCATCATGTCTTGTATGATTCAAGAGAGAAGGCGTCTTATCAGTAATTCTCCCAGTCATCTCATATTTGGGACAATACAGTGACTCAGACTACATGGAGAAACATAAACACACCGTTGTGCCATTCATCCCTTTATCTTCTTATTGTACATAGTCATTCAGTCACTGGCTTCCCCCCCACCCCACACACAGCGCTGATAATCAATTCCACACTCACGTTCTCTGTGGACTGCAGCGTGTGTGTGTCCCTGGTGGGGCCGACATCCTGTTTCCTGTCAGCTGACCCTTCCCACTTCCTGCTGTCCTCCTCCTGCTGTGGCTCCAGTCTGCTAGAGCCCTTCTGAGCCAAGAAGAAGAAGAAAAAAAAGTGAGTACATGTGAAGACCCAAACTTCCAACAGGGATGTTTACAGCTTGGAGCTGGATCAGACAAGCTTGAAGATTGGGTTTAAGGTGTTTCTAGGTTATTAGCCATTAGTTGTACATATTTAAAAAGACATTCTGAGCGGCGTCATTTCTGAAGTGACCTTTTGCATCTTAACGTCCATATAAAACCCTGCCGTTTCATGTTTGATCACATCACCCTGTAGCCAAACAATCGCATTCCTCCTGCTGATCTTTAACTAGATAGACTCAAGACACCGGCTCCAATAGTCTCCGATTACTTCAGACAATGCTGCTGAAGCGTGTTTGCAGAAGCCTGTAAACTGTTTTTCGTAAAATCATTCTAAATACTCATGTGTTTGTGTCATGTGGTTGTTTGTGGGGCATGGTCATTTGCAGCCCGTTCATTCTGCTTATTCTCAGAGTCTCCATTCTCCTTATGAAATTACAATTTATTTACTTTACGTCTGTACAATCGGCAACCCAACACACATGCTTCTGCAGTACAGATGTTATATGTGACATGTGACTGACCTTGTGGTCCATCTCCTCCTCGGTTGGTTTGTTCTCTAGCGGCTCGGCCTCTCCGTACATCAGCGTCCCGCTGCGGCCGATCTTCACGTGTTTCTTGTATGTGTAGTAAAACTCCACACACTGGGCCACCGTCTTAGTGGTCACCTGTGACACACACACACACACACACACACACACACACACACACACACACACACACACACACACACACACACACACACACACACACACACACACACACACACACACACACACACACACACACACACACACACACACACACACACACACACACACACCATCAATTAGGTTTTTTGTACATATTTTTTTCTGTATTTAAAAAAACGAATAAATGCCCTACTTTAAATAACAAGGAGGAGCACGTTCATAAATCGAATTAAGAAAAGCCTTTACTCTGGTGTTTTGGACAATGAACACTGTTAAAACTCTATAACCGTTAATTTGGCCTCTCATTCGCATGCCCTTTAATACTGAAGTGGTTGGGACGAGAAAATGAAATTGTTTCCCAGTCTGGTGGAAAAGCAATAATTGACTGCGACACTGCAAATAATTAAACAAGGAGGAGGCATTGTTCCAGAGTGACTGTGCTACCCCTCTTCCCCGTTTGCAATTTTTTCTTCTTTTTTTTTTCTGCAAACCGTTGATAGAGGAAACTGATCCAAGAAAGCACAGAGCCGCTATGAAGTTGAGATTAGAAGAAAGAGATTTTTGTTGTGTTATCCTGTTCTTGTGTCTAGAAACCACAACATACCTGTTTCTGCACCATGAAGAAGTCTTTCTTGTATGCACTGATGCCTTTGTTGAACTGGCGTCTCTCAGCTGGGCTCCAGCTGTCTGATCCTGAAGTGGGGAGAAGCAGAGAGAGAGAGAGAGAGAGAGAGAGAGACAGAGGAAGAAAGGTAGAAAGAGAGAGGGAGACCTTTAAAAAGCATGTTAATGGCCACTTTGCAGCATTCAGCAAGGAACTGCTTCCAGACTATACTCTTAACGTGTGGAGAGTATACCCCCCTGACAAGTGCAATACCACCCCCCACCCTTCACAACACACACACACACACACACACACACACACACACACACACACACACACACACACACACACACACACACACACACACACACACACACACACACACACACACACACAAATCCCTAGATAAACAATGGATCGCCTGTCTACTGCTTGGGATTAACCACATGCTGTAAAACCCCCCCTCCCTATTCCCCTCCTTCACTCATCACGTTGACCCTGACAATCCTCCACAGTCAACCACTGCCTCCACCCTGACACTCTCACTACTGCAGCTGCCACTGCTTGGAGACAAGACCAGGGGCCTTACAAAGTCTCTGTTGAGATGGTAAAATTCAATTAACTGTGAGTGTTTTCTTTTGAGTGTCTGCATAGTGGGCTAGGTGAAAAAAAAAGAAAAATGTATGCAAGAAAATTATGACAATTAACTAAGAATAAATATAGTCAACTTTGGCTTACATAGGCATGTTGGTGCAGAACATCTATGGCTGCAATTAGTGATCGTGTTCATTACCAATTGAGCTAGATTAATCACGTGATTCATATGTAGGTACGTAAACATGAAGAAAAAAAATCCTTTTTTGATGAGACTTACCTGAGTAGTGGTAGTTTGAAAGATGATGCGACTTGGGGAAAAGCGGATTCCTCAGCAACAGGAAGGACAGAGCAGCCTGAAAAAACAAACAACAATTTCATCCCTGTTTGAAAAGTGAAGACGCACACCGCATTTGAGCTGCACAGCTGTGACTGTTATGAACCTTTATACAAGCATGTCGCTCCTGGCGAGCAAGAGGACTCTGGCTCCATTAGGCGCGGCAGTTGTGTTTTATAAAGCCGTAAAATACACCCCAACAATGAAACAAAGTTGCTTGCAGGTAACCAGGGCAGCGCATGAGATAACCATTGTTCTCGTCTCTCTGGTATGTATCAAGTACCCGAGTGCTTTATAATGATCATGATGCACTCCCTGGCACTGTCAAAGTAAGAATTAACTTTGTGCTCTTTGAGAAAGAAAGCGAGTGCATGTTGAAAGACGACAATTTGAGCTGCAGAGAGTGGGAGCCTTTGACGACGACGCCCCCCCCCCCCCCCCACCCTACCCTCCTTCCCCCTTGTAGAGTTTCCTTGACAACGTTGGACCAGTGCTGGTCGCTGGGGCCTGAAATCTCCACCAGCACCCACCACAAAGCGCTCCCACCGCTCGGCCTTTTACTTCCAAGAGTCAACACCAGCTTGAACATCTCCAATGATGGAGGTTTTGGATCACTGTTTGAGATTGCTTTCTCTGTGCACATCGTCCAATAATTCATCCTTGAATTAGATCTACTGCAATTTATTGTTATAAAACAAACAGGTCTTCTTTACACAAGTAGAACATGAGGTTTAAAATGTGCTCAAAAAGCTTTTTTATTAACACTTTTTGTGTGTTTAATATAAATCATCTTTGACGCCAGATTACTATCATGTTTTAATTGAGCCAGAGCTACATGCTTGAAAAGCACAGTTTAATACACTGGTCAAGGAGGAGCTTGTTTTGTTTGAAGAGCCCAGGTGTTATTAGTGGTTTTGCTGTAATGCAGTATATGTACTGTATGAGCCACAGGATGCATCACTGCTGCAGTGAAAGTTGGAGCTCCATGTCTGACCAATCAGATTTCACCGTGACACTCGCCGAGCTTGTAAACACACATGACATTTTCTGACCTTCCTCAGTAATATTTATGAAACTTTGACCATGTGCGTGTAAAATAAAATAAATCACAAAAACTGCAGTATAACCACAATCTGCCCATAACCCAATGATATTCAGTTTATTATCACATAACACTGAAAAATGCAGCAAATCCGCACAATTGAGAAGCTGGCAATTTTTGTCTGAAAAATGATCACTTTTATGTCAATCCACTTCTTGTTTCAGCTCTACAGATAACCCTGTCCATCAAACCTCACTGGCAAGCGTGTGCAGCTCATCTGCTCTGCACGTTGGCACCACTTTCCCCCTTTTACTATCTCAAGTCATCTCAGGCCACCACAGAGCTTCAATGCACAGCATAGTGAAAGTCTTCAGATCAGTCACTTCCGTTCAATAATCATCGAGAGCTCAGATGAAGAGCATTCAAGAGCACATCAAGTTAAGGCAGGAAGTGGACGGACACGTTTACTTGCATCTCAACAACCTGATTAGTTTACACCTCATGTGAGCAGGTCAGTCTTCACATTTTGACAGCTTTGCATACTACTTATCAAGGCCTGGCATACTTTCAGTTTTAATCCTACCTCTTTTCTCCCAATTCTGGGAGACTTTTTTCATGCCTTTGTATGTTTGCGAAAACCATGTTAGAACAAGGTTTAGGGTTCAAAAGACCAAGAAGTCAATTTCTAGCAGAAAAAAGCTGTTAGTTTATCTGTATGCCTTTTATATTACATGAAATTAGCTTGGTGCAAAAATCCACAATAAACAAGAGTTATAATAATAATAATAATAATAATAATAATAATAATAATAATAATAATAATAATAATAATAATAATAACTTAAGTGTGTGTAAACGATATGAGAGGTCAATTGCTGTAATCTGCTCCTGTGCAGTAAAAAGACACTAGACCATGAAATCTATCAATGCTACCATGGAGATAATGAGTATAATTATGTGCAGAGTGCGCCTGAGGCTTTACATTTTCTTGCATACAAAGGAGGAATGCTTATGCTTTTGAAAGAAATATTTTTTTTTTCTAAATGATTTAAAGTTTGGAAAAAAAATAAAAATAAAAAGAATCCCACTATAGTCTGGACTATAATATAAGACGACATCGAAACTCGGCGTTTAAATTCCCTGCGTTGTCAGTCAACATAGATTGTTCTGTTGTGTTGTGCTCACCATTATGTCCCCTTTGCACTCGTACAGACAATGGTGGGCCAACTCCTGGTTGGTGCCTCCTCCACACAAAACACTGGAGCAGGCCATGTGCATGAGGTCTTTCACTGAAAAGGGACGAGAGAAAGTGACAGTGAGCATCAGAGAAAAAAAACATAGTCCCTTTTATAGATAGACGACGGTAGTTGATTAAAAAGCTGAACACTCCGTCATGTGTGTAGTTTTATGGTGTTGTTGTTTTTCCAATTATGCAGGATCAACAGTTTCCCCTGAGTGGCTATTAAGTTTATTATAACATATTGAATTTCATCATAAACAGTGCTATCTGGAGAGCTGAAACCGCAAGTACCTTTTTGTAACACAGGACAAAATAAGATCATTTTCTGCTCAGCACATCCAAAACAGCTTGATGGGCAATTATTGAACAGACTCTAATTAAAGTGATAGCAGAATGTCACATCTGTGCTTTTAGGAAATGGCAAATGACTACTGGCAAAAAAAAAGAAGAAAAGTCAGTGCTTTTCTATACAAAAAAATGATTAATTTGAGGAACATAAGGTTAGTATTACAATACATGAAGAGAATCTACCTTACATACCAACAAATCGCGCACAAATAACCCGTTTGCCAGCATTGATGCTTTCGGTTTTCAAGTGATGTAAACAATATTTGGTTTGAACCTTTTCCCTGGTAGTCGGGTTTCTCCTCCAGGTGATGCAGTGGAACCCAGAGCAGCTCGGCTCTGTGATGATCCAGCACCACAGCAGACCGCTGCCTCAACTCTGGCACCTCCGCCTGGTACCGCGACCCAATGTTTATCCGCCTGCAAAAACAAGACAAGGGCGTGAGTTACAAGGCTTTGAATTCCATCTCTTGTCACCATCAAGTGCCTTTCGACATTAGGAAGGTTTTCATTGGTACTTGAAATATTTCAGTCAAGACATGTATCAATATCAGATTCCTTTTATCGAGTTAAGCTCTTTTTATTTTATTTCTGAGATCACGATTTAATTTCTTTCTGACGTGCTATTTAAAATAGTCACGAGAGGATTGTTAAGGCTCTTAGCGAAGCAATTTGTTGGACTGTTTTTAAATTCAAGCTTGTTACACAGCTCTCTTGTGCTCTCAGCATAATGAGTAAAATGCAAATCCCTTTCAGAATTTGTATTTTCGAAACAAAGAGTGCACTTCTTCAATTTACTGAACTGAAAGTAAGTGGATCCTCATTCTGCTGTGGGACAACAGTCATGTTCAAAGTCAGAGGAAATGCTCATTGCCCCCATAAATACATGCAACTCTATAGGCTTACATGTAAACTGAAACCAGACAACTCGGTGCCAAGAGTTGTGAAAAATAATGCCGCGTCACATTAACAGGCAAATCCTGTGCATGCATGCCCCCTCCCCTGCATTTCCAGTGGGCCTGCAGTATTTCCAGCTGAGTGTGGGTATTCTAGCAGCCTCCCCCCCAGGGAAAGGTGGGCTGCTACAAGTTCAGCTGCGATGGTTCTGGTGTGTTTGGGAGTATCATCATGCCCAGTTGAAAGCATGATTTATGGGACGGCTCACTGGCTCGACCCTGACTAACTGCTCAACAGCTTGCACAACGCGTCCCCATGGACCGCACCTCCTGTCCATACAACTCAAAAAAAAAAGGCTTAACTAATAGTTCAAAGGGGTTTCAGGTTAAACTGAATAGAGTCCCGTTGCCCCTTAGAGCTCTGATTTCTTTGTTCCATTTCTAACTTCCATAAAACATCCTAAGCTTTTATTGGCTTTATTTACATTTATGGAGTAACATGGCTGCTGGCCATATTCTACTGAAGTCGTATTTGGTTTGATTTTGATTTCCTGAAAATAGGTTTGAAGTTATAATCCTTAAGGTTTTCGGTCCGGGGGGCTTTTCTTCTGTAATAGCCATTCAATGTATTTACCATCACTTATTACCGCTCTGTTTTTTTACTTAGTGGCGTAGTCCACATTCCAGCCCTAGTTTAAGATTACCTCCCTATCCTTAATATGAGGGACCAAACGCAGCAGACGATATAGCATGTAATCCAATGTAATTTTATCTCATCGATATCAGCCTTGCTGTTTACTCTCTTTTAGACTGTGTCAGAGCTGTATTAAGTTACTGATCATGCCAAACGTGCATCCTGCTGTTAAACGTTAAAGAAGTGTTTAACTTGAGAAACACAAGCTGGCTTTTATTGTGAAGCAGCCACAGGAAAAGCAGCCTTTTGGACCAGGCCACATGTATCAGATTGCAGGTGCAGTTATGACTGACCGTCTTCTTTACTACAACAATATCAGTCTGTTTGGTTGCACTGTAAACAAATACCTCCATTGCTCTTCTGCTGAGTTTCTGACTAAAGTAGCGGCTCAACGGCTGTTTGCTGTATTGTTAAACTGCACTTACTGTTGCCAAGGTGACAACAAAGGTACCCAAATGCACCAGCACTGAAATCTTAAGGATTAACACTTCAATGTCAACAAAAGCCAGATATTGTATATTAAAAAGAGCACAGACACAGGCCTCTGATGTCCAAAGTGCAAGAACTTTATTTGTCAGTTAACATGGAGCTGTTATGACAGGATGCACTTTCACTGAGAAACATTAAGACTGCAAAGTTAGATCAGAAAGTGAACGCAGGCCCTATTGCTGGCTGCGCATGACACAGCAGAAGATTCCAGTGGTAACAGTGGCGGAGAGGAGGGTTTAGAGTTTCACGAAGTCCATGTTCTCTTTGGAGATCATTTCGTGACTCAGCCCAATGTTATGGTCTGAATAATTGATTGCAGAACTACTACTCCATGATAATGCGTTCCTTTGAGAACCCATATCATTTCAGTGAAAATTACACACGAAAGTCCTCCCTTTCTATAATGGAATAAGATGATGATGATTTGGGGATGTTGGGAGGAGGAATACTCACGGCTCGATGCTGACTGGAGTGGCCTCGCCTATAGCAGACAGAACGGGTGGTGTGATGTCGCAGCTGTCTAAAAAGGGAGCAGCAACAGAAAAGAAGCTCACTCAGTGACATTTATCAAAAAGGTTTCTGTCACGACCGCAGGACTTATACTTAGCTATATTTAACAAGAGCTAACTTGTACGGTGACACAAGAATATTTTATGCATAAAAGGGTCATTCAGTCAGATTCAGTGCTAATATTTATACAGGGACTATGATAATTCACTTACGAATCATACATGTGGTCTATTATAAAGTTATTTATGGGCCATGTTGTGCAAAATGCTTATAACAACACAACTTCATCCTAAAGCCCCTGTAAACACAAGTCCACAAAATCCTTCTAACTACGTATATGTAATTTGGGGTAACCTAAGTAAGGTTAAGTTGCACGATAGTAAGCATCTGGAAAGAGATAGGCATATTTATCAATGATAATGTCATTTAAGTTTGATAAACTTTACAGAAATTCGGTTTAGATGAGGCGGGCTATGCTGTGGTTCTTATAGCACAGTAAGTATTTTGAACCAATCATGGCAGTTCTCTCCCTGAATTTTCTATAAAAACAATGACTGTTGCCAGGGAGACCGTTTGATACGGCCACGCCCACACAGTCCTGTCAAACAGTCTCCTCTAAACAGAAAAAAAGCTGTTTTTGAAACTAAGTTTGATAATATCTATGAAGATCTATTTTCAATCAGATTGTATACTAGATTATCAGATGCTTTAAAACTAATACAGCTTAAGTATCCTATGGATAATTCAGAGAGGTCTTATGAGCTTATCTTTATTGCATTTTTTCACTCACTCGAACGCAATAGGCTGCGTGTTGCCGACTTGGGTGTGGCGGGAGGTGGCAGGCCCTGAGCGCTGGCTGCAGCGGAGGACAGGAAAGTGGAGAAGTAGAGTCCGGAGCCCTCGCGCACAGGGCTGAGGATTGGCGGAGGCGTGTAGGGGGGTATGGCGAGCGGGTTGTCTGCAAGGCGGACAGGGGAACGCAGGTGGCTTTGGTAAGGCGTGAGGCTGGAGTAGATTGGAGGGGCCACGAATAAACCCGGTTTTGGCGGCGGGATGAAAAGAGGCTCGGGCCGGGGCCGGCGTTTAGACTTTTTGCCGTCGTCGTCTTTCTCCCCGTCAGGTCCTCCATTCTGGTTAGGAAAAGAGGGTTAATGTAGAACAAACATAAGAACCAACACACACATCGACAGTTATGCATGCTTATAAAGCTGGCACCCCAACCCTCAACTGTATGGTACACAATGTACAGTATGGCAGCGCTAAACCCTGATAATCTGGTTGATCTGGGACAGGGCGACCAGTTCACGAACCCCCCCCCCCCAAATGAAACAGGGAAAGGGAAAAAAGTGTGGTTGACTGAAATGGGGGCAGGGGAGACAAGAAGCTCGGTGGGGGAAGGGAGTGTGTGTGTGTGTTGGCGGGGAGGATTTAATAGCTGGAGTTTAGACAGACCAAGGATGACAGTGGATCTCCACCCTAATACCTCTACACACTTTGTAACTTAATCACAAAGTAATACTAAACCTTTACATACCTGCTCTGAGCTCTCCGACAAGGAGTTCCTCAGTGAGCGTCTCCGGGTGACGATGACCGAGGGCTTGTGGTCGGCGCGGCAGTGGTCCTGGAGGCTTGAAGGCCTGAGGGGCCAGCTGGAGGCCAGCGCTGCTTCATCTCTGTCAGGAGAAGAGGCTTGCTGCCTTCGCACTGGAACGGACACAGGGATGACCAGTGGAAGGAGGCTGTCGTCTCGATGCCGCTTCGTGTTCAGAGCCTCAGGCTCCGTGGGACTCCACGGCCTGTGGGGCTCCTAACGAAAAAAGGTCGATAAGGTGTTACAATGCTACTTATAGAATCGTTCTCTCCTTAATGCAAGACATCAAGAACATAAACAAATGCATTGCTTGCTGAACATTTAAACAATCATTTTCCAGTAATCAATATTGATGAAAAGCCTCGACGGGGTCACTCCTCAAGCTGGACAACTGTGATAGAAGATTGATTTGAAGGAAAAATCAAAGACAGCTTCATCAGTTTGTTGCTTGTTATAGAGGCCATTTGGGCAAAACGTGATATTACAGCTCACAAACTCAACACATCAAGACTTTCAGGAGACATATTCAAAGTTATGAACTGGTCTAATCAGCTGCTCCTTTACTTGGTCAGGTTGCGTAATTATAATCAATACGTTTAATGGGGAACCCTAAAACCTTGTGACTGACTTGACATGAAGACCCAATAAGAAGAGAAAATTAGGTCAATATCCTTAAATGGAGTGTTAACAGATGGGTCGATGCAGCATTGAACCTGAGTCTGACGTGTACTCAAGAGATAATATCTAAACATAAACAATAAACCGCTGGTAAATCTCAGTATTAAACAGAACTTATGTTGAACTAATGTTCAGTGAAAGCATTTTGCACCTCTGCACCTCCTTGATACAGTGCTGTTAGGAGCGGCACTTAAGTGACAGACCTTGAGTGCATGACAAAGACTGAACCATCCAAACAAGAATTCTTCACATTTTTTTTCTTAGAGACCATAATGAGTGGGCATGAGCAGCTTGTGTGCTTTAGAGCAACAAATAATTCCTAAGGGCAACTACAAAGCCATCTGAACCACCATATCACATGCCAGTTGAAGACAGATGCATTCTGTCGCTGCACGCTGCATCTTGGTGTGCAGAAAGGCATGCAGCAGTGTGGCTTCGCTGGATCTGAGCTCATTATTGCTGGTGGAAAACTCCAGCCCCTACACCAGAGCGGTGGAGAGATATTCTGCTGAGCACTGCAGGTCGGGCAAACCCTGCACCCCTCCCTGTATAGAGGGAAGGGGGGGTAGGCGAGGCCAGGCCAGACTGGAGTTTCTTTTTCCTTTGATGGGAAGGGGGGGAGGTGTGCAGGCATCAAACCAAACACAGTGTGTGTCAGTATGATCAGCTACCCGTGAGGCAAATCCAAGGCACTGAACTACAGACACACTGACTCAGTGCTGTTTGGCAACTGAACTTGTTGCACAATCAAGACTTTCAGAACAAAAGCAAAGCAGAGATAAGTGTATGACTTCACATGTTCCAGTCCGAGAACTCTATCAGGTTTTGAGACACTGAACAGTCCCATACTAAGCCGTTTGTTAAGTATATATTTACCCTCTGAAAATATTCACAAGTCTTGTTTTAGCAACTCATTTTTCTCACAAGGCAGAGCTGAGCTGCTCAGTTCTTTGGGCGTTGATTACATCAAGCATCTCTTCCAGCAACACGTTAATCACAAACAACACAAGCTTTGGCACAGTTTTCCTGGCAGTTGCGTTAGACCGTTTGTTCAAGTTCCCGCTCTTGTTCGGGGACCAAAAGTCCCACTGCAATTATACCCTGGGATAACGGTAGAAAATTTGATTTTTAGCTCAAGGTAAGCCAATCCCCATTAAGGTTTCCAGCTCGCGGCCGAAAAGAGTTTAGATATCAACTGCAAGCCAATCACTGAGATTCAGAACACTCAGTCCTTTTTCTGTTTTAAGGTTATTTCTGCGGCCCTTTTTGCTTGAGAGGAAACAGCTGAGAAACAGATGAGTGAGCAAAATAACAAGGAAAACAGTGAGGCAGGGAAAACGGAAATGCATGCAAAAGTAGATAAAGAAAGAAGAATGGCAGAATTAAAAATGGAGCACTTACCTTTAGAGCATGTGATGGTAGAGACTCCATTTCAGAGGCCTTCTGGGCAAGGGTCTCCAGGTTGACCTCCTGGGACACCCTGCGTTTTCTGCGTGTGCTCTGGATGACGCCCGTGGGTGCTGCCTGGACGTCACGGGCCCCGTTCTGGGAGTCCTGCGGCGGCCCAGGGGCGGCCTGATCTGAAGGTGCGGAGAGAAAAGGGTTGTCGGACGGCGCCCCGCCTTCCTTGGAGAGCCGGCGTGATCTGCGAAGCTGTGTTTGGGATTGGAGTTGTGTCTGGGGTAGTTGTTGTGACTGGAGATGAGGGGGCTGCTCGGGTTCTGGGGTTATGTCCTGGATGATCGGTTCCTGGACCTTTGGGTGAACCGAAGCGGAGGATTCCTGGGAGTGCACCACCACGGGCTGCGGATGGGGGTGAAGAGGGTGTGCATTGTGTGCTGCACTGTAATAGTCAAGCACATGAGGGTTTTGTTGTTGCAACTGCTGATGTTGCATTTGCTGCTGAATTTGGAGCTGTTGCTGCTGCTGTTGTTGCATCTTTTGTTGCTGCTGCCCGTGCTGGATTTGTTGATGTTGCTGCTGCTGTAGCTGAACATGCTGTTGATGCTGAATGATTTGTTGCTGCTGCATTTGTTGATGGTGCTGCTGCTGCTGCTGTTGAAGTTGCTGCTGGATTATATGTTGTTGTTGATGTTGCTGCCGTTGCATTTGTTCTTGCTTCTGCAACTGTTGCAACGGGTGCGGGGGTTTGGCTTGTGTCGAGTAGATAGGTGGGTTTGGTAGGGTTGTCCTATTGCCTTGAAAGTTCTGGTAGTAGGCTGGCAGGTGCTGCTTGGGCTGACCGAAGGCTAGCTGGAAAGGCTGCAAGACCGAGCTTCCTCCTTGTTGAGATGTGCTGTGCTGCTGGGCGTTCAACGCCCCAGGTTTTAAGGTCTCTTGAAAGGCCTGCGACTGTTGCTGCTGCTGCTGCTGCTCCCAATCCAGTCCTCGAGCCTTGACAGCATCCCTGTATGTTTCGACTGCAGGGGTAGGCCCCAGAGGCTGCTTTTCTCCAGCTCTGTTGGGGGCTTGTTGATGTGGCTGTAAGCCAGAAGGGTCATGAATGGACTTCACAAATGCATTCTGGGTCCTTGAGTCCGTTACGTTAGCTCCTCCAATGTAGTTAGGAAGGTTTTGTCCCCAGTTGGTCATGGTATTCCAGGAGGCAGCTCTCTGCTGCTGGGATAGAGATGGATGCTGCTGACTGGGCTCTGGGCTGGCCCACTTCATAGGTACAGTCTGCTGATAGTGACCCCGGTTCTGGTCACCCTTATCCGGGCTGAAGATGACAGAGTTGAGGTACATGTGGGGACCCTCTGGATTGGAGGTCACAGTACTTGCAGCCTCGCTCTGTCCGGGGTCAGAGGCAGGGCCACCTGGGACATAGTAAGACCCATCTGGGTGCTGAGATGTCTCCTTCATTGCTCCGATTTGTTCGTTGAAAAACGTGATGCGTTTGCCTGTTCTTTTGGCGCTGGGTTTCTGCTGGGCTGGCACACTCATGACGGGCATGAATACGCCGAGCAAGGTGAACACGTTCTAGCAAACCAGCTATGGTAGTTCCACTGGATGTCACTTGAAGATATTACTCCAAAAGTCAAAAGGTAAACAATGTGAATCTGTAAAAACTACATTGACATCAGTGTGAGCAGTAGCAAAGTCAACCAGGGTAATCTTCTGGTCCCCTCTGAAGCTCTTTGTGACCCACTCAGAGGTCGCTGGCCTGGGACTAGCAGATCTGAAGAAGTCTGCCTGGTTTCCTCATTCATGGGCAACACCCTGTATAGAGAGAATGAGAGAGAGGTCAAGCATTGAGCCATAGGACTAAAGGGGTCCCCACAGGGGGGTCTCATTATCATCCCCGCCTCAGCCATGTAAAAACCTGCTATTTGCTTTTTCAACAATAGACCGCCACTGAAAGGTATCTGCTGTGAGAATAGAGGAGGGGAGGGGTAGGTCTAAACTGTGTCATTATTCACTGAGCTCACATGACACAAGGATAAGGTCCTGCATGCAGGCAGACACGCATACCTGACCTGCATATACTATTGGAACATTTCGGAAGGTAGTTGATAGAGACAGCTGAATCAATTGGTTCCTGGAAATGTCATTACACGATATTACTGCACCACGCTTAATGATGGGCGATGACATCAGCACTGAAGGACATACTGTCATGCACTGGAAAAAATATTAATCACTAAAGCTCCCGATAACTTAAAACACAAACCCCTCATGGCTGGAGGACTGCCCTGCAAAGGAAGCTCTCTCTCCCACACATCTGCCAGAACAGGCGGCAGGTTAAACGTGATAGAAACCTTCTCATTTACCAACTGAGAGCCCTTTGAACCGTGCTCACTCAAAAAAGGAAGGGTAACTGAACTGAAAGTGAGCAAGCATGAGTCACCATGACATGATCTATAGAAGGTGGGGGAGCAGAGGAAAAAGTCAAAACGGCTTTTCAGGCTTTGATAGCCTGTATTAGGGGATCTTGACAATTGCCATGGTAACATCCTAAAAAATATAAAGTGATGGCAAGGTTTTGGAGCAGATTTCTTATACAGTGCAGTCTGCCAAATTTCAAGATGCACCCAGATCCACACTGTTTCTGTTAAAAATGGAACCCCTGCTCCATCTGTGTCAAATAATCTTGTCAGCCTTGTGCAGCAGTCGACCAACAAGACCTTTTTATTGCTGCAAGAATCAATTTTATCAAAGCTCTTTCCTGCTGCATATTACAAAAATAATATGGCAGGCTTATTACTTAAATTGATAATACAATTTCCACATCATGGACTTGGCAAAGGCCATCTCTGACAATCTAGGAAGTGATGGACAATTGTCACCCTTTGCTCCGATGGCCTAGTAAAACACAAGCTTCTTAAAATAGACAGCTGCAGCTGTTCAGATCCTGCACTGGCTCAGGGGGCAGCACAGACCCAGGAAACTGTATGCCCACACTATGTCGCTAAAACAAACAGTGTGTGTGCTACACATGCATATGCTGTATGTTGTCAAATTCAATTAAAAATCCTCTATGACAATAGAAAATGCTGTGCATAAATAAATCACATCTTCCTTGCAGAATGTCTCCGCTGTGCAGCAGAAACATATTTGCTGATGGGAGAGCGACCATGCTGTGTGTGTGTGTGTGTGTGTGTGTGTGTGTGTGTGTGTGTGTGTGTGTGTGTGTGTGTGTGTGTGTGTAGCCTCTGTGCATGCGAGGTGAGGAATCATCGTGACGCATCACAAGTGCAACCTTACACAAGCCTGGGGTTTAGCCCAATAAACAAAAGCAACACGTCAAATTGGCTTAACATAAATGTCAAGCGCCATTAGCCGCACTAATCCATCCTTTCCCTATTTTAAATCAGCGTGCCACGGCTAGCGCGTCAGCGGGCATGCGAGGCCTGCAGCGTGCACCAGACGACATGTAAAGAAAATATAAGAAAGAAATACACATGCACACTCCTTTCACGACAAGTCTGTCCATGGATACCCACCCTACATCACTTTCTGCGCTTCCCAGCTCAGCGCTATTTACGAGCAAACCCCTTTGTTGCAGGAAACGGATTATCCACTCAATAAAGGCATGATGTCCGAGCCAACAATGCAGCCTGTGTGACAGGAGTGTGGCGGCATATTAGCTAACAAACAAACAACACGGATCGATACAACTTGACAACAAGGGTTAGTACGTCACATGTCTCTTGTCCGTGCAGTCTATCTGAGACCTCATAAACATCAGGAGAACAGACGAGGAGCAGAGGACCGACAGCACAGCGCGCGTGTACGTCAGCTCTTCTCGGCGAGGTAAACAAAACTTTGTGGGCCACAAAAACATGCACTGTCGGGCCACAACAACAACAACAGAAACACCACAGTCATGGACAGCGCAGCTCCAGCCCGCTGTCTGCCTCGATACTTACTGTGTTTGTCATGAAAGCTGCTACAGACTGCAGGATCGCACACTCGCAGCTCTGCGTGGCCAGTAGCAGCAGTGGCGGCGGCGGCGGCGACAGACCCGCACAACTCAGACGTGCGGTGATGACTGCATACATCCCCAAGGTTGACTCATGCAATGTTGCTGACCTCACTCACTCCCTGGTACTTTTTCCCCCCACACCTCACCCCCTCGATCTAAAGTCAAGAGGAAAAGCGGGTCGACGTGGTTGCGTAAACACGAGTCCTTCCCGGTTATTAATCTGCAGAAGCGCGTGCGCAATGCCACTGCTGTCCGTTGCACATTATTGCACTGGGATTGCACACGACGAAAAACCTCACGCTGGCAATGCGGCCTTTTTGCTTTGCATCGACTCTCTCGTTGCCTCTCTCTGCTTGTCTTGTGATTCCCCCTCCACTGCTGCCACCAGCTCAGTTGGCCACACCCACTTCCCTGACCATAAAAGGTCTTCCTCTGAAACGCAAGGCGCTGTAATTTACGGAGCAAGATCCCTCTCTCAGTCCATGCGGGAAATTCCAACACACATGGGAGGACCGCGGGGACGGAGGGGAAGGGCACACCCCGGGTACAGATTCACTTTTCTTTCCAAGTCACACACTTTTTCTTTTTTCATTTCCTCTTGAAAGGCATGTGTGGTGGTGTGTATGCCCATGACACAGCAGGCAAAGTCTTATTTGTGGAGGCTGCAGAAAGGCACCAGAATGTGTGGGAGATGAAATATGTTTGTTATAGAAGTGCTGATAGGAGCTTCAGTGTGAAATCACATTTCCAAGTAATAGCGGAAAGTCTAAAACTGTGAAATACAACTATATCCACTCCACCACACATGAACAGATTCTGAATTAAAAGTAAAATGTTTTCTGCCAGCAGAAAAAAATGTGATTGATGAGCAAATCCTCACATTGAACTAGTGAATTTCAGTCTTTTTTTCGCTTGAAAATGGTTTAAATGAAGAGCAAAATGCAGGACACTTAAATAACAAGTAAAAGTGTCATTCATGATAGTTACAAGCGGTATAATTCCAGTGTGTTACCTGGATAAAATCTACCCTTAAAATAACTTGCAAAGCCTGAAAACATTCACTGATGCAGTTGACAAGAAGTCAAAGCCAGCCAGCTGACAAGAAGTCTCAGCCAGCCAGCTATTGACACTGTCATTGCACTGGGAACTGTAGATAGAGAGAGAGAGAGAGAGAGTGTGTGTGTGTGTGTGTGTGTGTGTGTGTGTGCGTGTGCGTGTGTGTTTGCTCTTGGTGGCACCAGTACGAGGTTCCTTGAGGCTGGAATTATGCTAAAATGATTAGCTGATTAGTCATTTGGCAGAAAACTAATCAGCATTTTAATAGATTAAAGCTAATGTATTAAGAAATGCACATATATATATATATATATATATATATATATATATATATATATATATATATATATATATATATATATATATATATATATATATATATATATATAATATGTATATTTTATTTAAAGGCCTACTTCACCGGTTGGAATATGAAGGTGTATTGAACTCGGAGATCCTATTTAGTATAAATGTGCAAAAAAATAAAAAATTAAATCGGTTTATCCTAGCCTGAGAAAAGGCAGAAAGAGTTTTATGGTCTCCCTGTCTAACCCTACAGTTTCCTTCTTGTGACATCACAGTAAGGGTTAGGATTAACAGGACAGCTGGGCCAAGGGAAGACTGAGGGAAGAAAAACCTCATTCATTATATTATAATAGTGATGGGTGAAGTATTCCTTTAACTGATGGTGACCGAGCTATTAAAAATAAAATGTTGAATTCTTTCTTTGGACCAAACCCCTAAACAGACCAATCAATTTTAAGAACAACATCCCCACCCATATTTAATGCATTAAAAAATAAATAAAAATCTGTGCAAAACTGAAGTTTTTCTCCAATTATAAAGGGATTAAATGTCACTGTTACTAATGCATAGCAGTGAAATAACACTTGATCAATGACATAAACTTTTAGGACCGCCATTGTCAAAAATGTTCTACTGGTCCTGTGGATGACACTTTATAATAGGTCCATGGGATGACACAGCAATACCAGAGTAACGTTATGAAAACTTAAGCTACAGGTGATGAGCTAAAAGGGGCACGCTGGTGTCTCTCCCTCTTGGAATTTGGGGGGCTTAGACATCTTGTGTGTGTGACGGGAAGGGGGGCACCAGGTGAGGTAAAGCTAGCCAACCCTCATTGACATCTGCTAGCTAGCTTTATGTTTCCACCACACTACACCATCAGTTTTCCCCTTTCACAAAACACCTAGCACGAGCTGGCATGCACAAGCCTTGCAGTACTTACATAAAACTCTGTCCCTCCATGGCACATATAAGTCTTCATTTCCCTGCGTTGACGGCACCCACTTGCTGCAGTTGCTAAAAAGTTGAAACTTGACGGTAAGCTTATGTAACGGCAGCGAAAAAATAAATCAACTTTTTTCTTTTATTCTTTCAAAATTCCTTCACAAGGCGTCACTTCCCAGTTCCACTTTGAAGCACTTTTAGCTAGCTAGCGTTACATACTGCCTTTCTATGTAAGGGACCTACCCTTAAGATGATAAACGGATTGCATTGGCAACATCGATCATAATGTAGTTTAATTCACTGCTATATATGATATGAATAGTTGCAATTCTAATGAACTGGAATTATTCAATTTGTTTAAGGGGGGCGCGTACCGTTTCATATTTGCAGTAGCAGCCTCAACGGCTAACGGCATCTAGGGAAAAAGATCAGTGATGACAGGCAAGATAGTAATCTGCTGAACACCGGAATGTTCGGGATTTAATATTGGACTTTGGTATGACTACTTTACTTTAGCATTTATAACATTATCAAAAGAGTCACATAGTTGTCTAACGTTAACTTTTAGATAAATTAGATTTATATCATGTCAAGCATACTTTAAAATGTATCTGCTAAACTTTAGAAAATATTTCAAGAGTTACTATCTATGTTCAAGACACATTACAACTGTACTTCACAACAGTATTAGGCCTACATTACTGTAGACAAATTACATTGCTGTTATTGTATTATTGCAACTCTTTTTGTTACGTCTAGTGCTTATATTGTGTACATATTGCAGTACAATTTAGGCCTACATAGGCTATTAATACACTTAATTAACCTTTATTATTCTTATATTACTAATTATACTTTTTATTTGTTAGGTTTCATATCGTATTATAAGGTACATATTATTTTAACATATTTATATTTTATTATATTAGTTTATATTCTTAAATTGGAGCAAAGACCGGTCCTGACCATAGATTGTATATAAAAGGTCCTGACCCTCACGCGATTTAACCGAACACGGAAGTTGGTGACAGTTAGGCATCTCTACCTGCGCTGAATGCGACTTTGCCAGCAGTGTGTTGAATTTCTGTTAGTGCTCCTAGGCTATGTAAACATACTGTTTACAATAGGTTATGTACATAGTTTGGCCGTTTTCTTGTGTTGCTACTTAAGTCAAAGCACTCAGGACTTTTAACACAGTGACCTTAGCGCACGTGAAAGGCTGACGTTTGTTGCCAGGTCTGGTCATCACTGCAGGTACAACCTAATCAAGGCTAACTTTACTTTGCAAGGATGCAGGTGCAAAGAGTCGTTCTTAACTCGCGACCAGGTATGAAACTGATTTATTTTGCAACAGGATATAACATATTCATTATTTTTATATTTTCTTGCGTGCTGTGCTGTAACATTGCTACACTGGTGTGGCTATCATTTATTGTGACTACTTTTTTATTTAAAGGCAAAAACGGGACGCCAGTTCCTGAAAATTTCCGTTTGGAGGACACAACTCTAACACCTGACCTGAAAGATGGGGAAGTCCTTGTTCGGACGCTTTATCTCTCCGTCGACCCCTACATGGTTCTGATATAGTTGTTATTATGGACATACATTTAAAGTTATTTCATGTGCTTATTTATCATCTTATGACGATTCCAGCCTATGCTTGCATAAGTAAAGTGTTTTGCAACATACCATTGTACAAAACAGATTATTTCAGTTCATAATATGCCTTCAAGTTTTAGTTCAGAGAACAAACTCCAGCTGCTTTGTCTCCATGACATTAGATAAACAAAGTTGTATCATATACAGCCAAGCCAACTAGTCCACCATTGTTATTTATAGAGAGGTTAGGCTGATGCAGCAACATGTAAAAACTCAATCTCTCCTGCTGCTTATCTGTCTGTCTCTGCTTCACAGCGGTGCAGAATGAATGAAATCACCGGTGCTGATTACCTGACTCCATGGCAGCTGTCTGAGTCTGTGGATGGCGGAGGTGTAGGAGTGGTTGAGTCCAGCTGCTGCAGCACTTTCGCTGTGGGAGACGTGGTCACAAGTTTCTTGTGGCCTTGGCAGACCAAGGCTGTTATGACAGGAAGCGTCTTACAGAAGGTACAGCATATTACTGAGTGTTGACATTGGGACGTAGTCCTT